>CM026397.1:11696210-11729414 GCA_014843695.1 Archivesica marissinica | reverse complement strand
GATGTCTACTGCCAGAGGTAAAACTCTCTGTCTAGATGTATACTGCCAGAGGTAATACTCTCTGTATAGATGTCTACTGCCAGAGGTAAAACTCTCTGTATAGATGTATACTGCCAAAGGTAAAACTCTCTGTCTAGATGTCTACTGCCAGAGGTAAAACTCTCTGTATAGTTGTCTACTGCCAGAGGTAAAACTCTCTGTATAGATGTCTACTGCCAGAGGTAAAACTCTGTATAGATGTCTACTGCCAGAGGTAAAACTCTTTGTATTGATGTCTACTGCCAAAAGTAAAAATCTCTATAGATGTCTACTGCCAGAGGTAAAACTCTCTGTATATATGTCTACTGCCAGAGGAACAACTCTCTGTATAGATGTCTACTGCCAGAGGTAAAACTCTGTATAGATGTCTACTGCCAGAGGTAAAACTCTCTGTATTGATGTCTACTGCCAAAAGTAAAAATCTCTATAGATGTCTACTGCCAGAGGTAAAACTCTCTGTCTAGATGTCATGTCTACTGCCAGAGGTAAAACTCTGTATAGATGTCTAATGTCAGAGGTAAAACTCTCTGTATAGTTGTCTACTGCCAGAGGTAAAACTCTCTGTATAGATGTCTACTGTCAGAGGTAAAACTCTCTGTATAGATGTCTACTGCCAGAGGTAAAACTCTCTGTATAGCTGTCTACTGCAGAGGTAAAACTCTCTGTATAGCTGTCTACTGCCAGAGGAACAACCCTCTGTATAGCTGTCTATTGCCAGAGGTAAAACTCTCTGTATAGATGTCTACTGCCAGAGGTAAAACTCTCTGTATAGCTGTCTACTGCCAGAGGAACAACCCTCTGTATAGCTGTCTACTGCCAGAGGAACAACCCTCTGTATAGCTGTCTATTGCCAGAGGTAAAACTCTCTGTATAGCTGTCTACTGCCAGAGGAACAACCCTCTGTATAGCTGTCTATTGCCAGAGGTAAAACTCTCTGTATAGATGTCTACTGCCAGAGGTAAAACTCTCTGTATAGCTGTCTACTGCAGAGGTAAAACTCTCTGTATAGATGTCTACTGCCAGAGGTAAAACTCTCTGTATAGTTGTCTACTGCCAGAGGTAAAACTCTCTGTATAGATGTCTACTGCCAGAGGTAAAACTCTCTGTATAGATGTCTACTGCCAGAGGTAAAACTCTCTGTATAGATGTCTACTGCCAGAGGTAAAACTCTCTGTATAGCTGTCTACTGCCAGAGGTAAAACTCTCTGTATAGATGTCTACTGTCAGAGGTAAAACTCTCTGTATAGCTGTCTACTGCCAGAGGTAAAACTCTCTGTATAGATGTCTACTGCCAGAGGTAAAACTCTCTGTATAGATGTCTACTGTCAGAGGTAAAACTCTCTGTATAGCTGTCTACTGCCAGAGGTAAAACTCTCTGTATAGATGTCTAATGTCAGAGGTAAAACTCTCTGTATAGATGTCTACTGCCAGAGGTAAAACTCTCTGTATAGATGTCTACTGCCAGAGGTAAAACTCTCTGTATAGATGTCTACTGTCAGAGGTAAAACTCTCTGTATAGATGTCTACTGCCAGAGGTAAAACTCTCTGTATAGATGTCTACTGCCAGAGGTAAAACTCTCTGTATAGATGTCTACTGCCAGAGGTAAAACTCTCTGTATAGTTGTCTACTGCCAGAGGTAAAACTCTCTGTATAGTTGTCTACTGCCAGAGGTAAAACTCTCTGTATAGTTGTCTACTGCCAGAGGTAAAACTCTCTGTATATATGTCTACTGCCAGAGGTAAAACTCTCTGTATAGTTGTCTACAGCCAGACATAAAACTCTCTGTATAGATGTCTACTGCCAGAGGTAAAATTCTCTGTATAGATGTCTACTGCCAGAGGTAAAACTCTCTGTATAGATGTCTACTGCCAGAGGTAAAACTCTCTGTATAGATGTCTACTGCCAGAGGTAAAACTCTCTGTATAGATGTCTACTGCCAGAGGTAAAACTCTCTGTATAGTTGTCTACTGCCAGAGGTAAAACTCTCTGTATAGTTGTCTACTGCCAGAGGTAAAACTCTCTGTATAGTTGTCTACTGCCAGAGGTAAAACTCTCTGTATAGATGTCTACTGCCAGAGGTAAAACTCTCTGTATATATGTCTACTGCCAGAGGTAAAACTCTCTGTATATATGTCTACTGCCAGAGGTAAAACTCTCTGTATATATGTCTACTGCCAGAGGTAAAACTCTCTGTATAGATGTCTACTGCCAGAGGTAAAACTCTCTGTATAGATGTCTACTGCCAGAGGTAAAACTCTCTAGATGTCTACTGCCAGAGGTAAAACTCTCTGTATAGATGTCTACTGCCAGAGGTAAAACTCTCTGTATAGATGTCTACTGCCAGAGGTAAAACTCTCTGTATAGATGTCTACTGCCAGAGGTAAAACTCTCTGTATAGATGTCTACTGCCAGAGGTAAAACTCTCTGTATAGATGTCTACTGCCAGAGGTAAAACTCTCTGTATAGTTGTCTACTGCCAGAGGTAAAACTCTCTGTATAGATGTCTACTGCCAGAGGTAAAACTCTCTGTATAGATGTCTACTGCCAGAGGTAAAACTCTCTGTATAGATGTCTACTGCCAGAGGTAAAACTCTCTGTATAGATGTATACTGCCAGAGGTAAAACTCTCTGTATAGATGTCTACTGCCGGAGGTAAAACTCTCTGTATAGATGTCTACTGCCAGAGGTAAAACTCTCTGTATAGATGTCTACTGCCAGAGGTAAAACTCTCTGTATAGCTGTCTACTGCAGAGGTAAAACTCTCTGTATAGATGTCTACTGCCAGAGGTAAAACTCTCTGTATAGTTGTCTACTGCCAGAGGTAAAACTCTCTGTATAGATGTCTACTGCCAGAGGTAAAACTCTGGTAAACTCTGTATAGATGTCTACTGCCAGAGGTAAAACTCTCTGTATAGATGTCTACTGCCAGAGGTAAAACTCTCTGTATAGATGTCTACTGCCAGAGGTAAAACTCTCTGTATAGATGTCTACTGCCAGAGGTAAAACTCTCTGTATAGATGTCTACTGCCAGAGGTAAAACTCTCTGTATAGATGTCTACTGCCAGAGGTAAAACTCTCTGTATAGATGTCTACTGTCAGAGGTAAAACTCTCTGTATAGCTGTCTACTGCCAGAGGTAAAACTCTCTGTATAGATGTCTAATGTCAGAGGTAAAACTCTCTGTATAGATGTCTACTGCCAGTGGTAAAACTCTCTGTATAGATGTCTACTGCCAGAGGTAAAACTCTCTGTATAGATGTCTACTGCGAGAGGTAAAACTCTCTGTATAGATGTCTACTGTCAGAGGTAAAACTCTCTGTATAGCTGTCTACTGCCAGAGGTAAAACTCTCTGTATAGATGTCTAATGTCAGAGGTAAAACTCTCTGTATAGATGTCTACTGCCAGTGGTAAAACTCTCTGTATAGATGTCTACTGCCAGAGGTAAAACTCTCTGTATAGATGTCTACTGTCAGAGGTAAAACTCTCTGTATAGATGTCTACTGCCAGAGGTAAAACTCTCTGTATAGATGTCTACTGCCAGAGGTAAAACTCTCTGTATAGATGTCTACTGCCAGAGGTAAAACTCTCTGTATAGTTGTCTACTGCCAGAGGTAAATCTCTCTGTATAGTTGTCTACTGCCAGAGGTAAAACTCTCTGTATAGTTGTCTACTGCCAGAGGTAAAACTCTCTGTATAGTTGTCTACTGCCAGAGGTAAAACTCTCTGTATATATGTCTACTGCCAGAGGTAAAACTCTCTGTATATATGTCTACTGCCAGAGGTAAAACTCTCTGTATAGTTGTCTACAGCCAGACATAAAACTCTCTGTATAGATGTCTACTGCCAGAGGTAAAACTCTCTGTATAGATGTCTACTGCCAGAGGTAAAACTCTCTTTATAGATGTCTACTGCCAGAGGTAAAACTCTCTGTATAGATGTCTACTGCCAGAGGTAAAACTCTCTGTATAGATGTCTACTGCCAAAGGTAAAACTCTCTGTATAGTTGTCTACTGCCAGAGGTAAAACTCTCTTTATAGTTGTCTACTGCCAGAGGTAAAACTCTCTGTATAGTTGTCTACTGCCAGAGGTAAAACTCTCTGTATATATGTCTACTGCCAGAGGTAAAACTCTCTGTATATATGTCTACTGCCAGAGGTAAAACTCTCTGTATATATGTCTACTGCCAGAGGTAAAACTCTCTGTATATATGTCTACTGCCAGAGGTAAAACTCTCTGTCTAGATGTCAACTGCCAGCAGTAAAACTCTCTGTATAGATGTCTACTGCCAGAGGTAAAACTCTCTGTATAGCTGTCTACTGCCAGAGGTAAAACTCTCTGTATAGATGTCTACTGCCAGAGGTAAAACTCTCTGTCTAGATGTCTACTGCCAGAGGTAAAACTCTCTGTATAGTTGTCTACTGCCAGAAGTAAAACTCTCTGTCTAGATGTCTACTGCCAGAGGTAAAACTCTCTGTCTAGATGTATACTGCCAGAGGTAATACTCTCTGTATAGATGTCTACTGCCAGAGGTAAAACTCTCTGTATAGCTCTCTACTGCCAGAGGTAAAACTCTCTGTATAGTTGTCTACTGCCAGAGGTAAAACTCTCTGTATAGATGTCTACTGCCAGTGGTAAAACTCTCTGTATAGTTGTCTACTGCCAGAGGTAAAACTCTCTGTATAGATTTCTACTGCCAGAGGTAAAACTCTCTGTCTAGATGTCTACTGCCAGAGGTAAAACTCTCTGTATAGTTGTCTACTGCCAGAAGTAAAACTCTCTGTCTAGATGTCTACTGCCAGAGATAAAACTCTCTGTCTAGTTGTCTACTGCCAGAGGTAAAACTCTCTGTATAGTTGTCTACTGCCAGAGGTAAAACTCTCTGTATAGTTGTCTACTGCCAGAGGTAAAACTCTCTGTATAGTTGTCTACTGCCAGAGGTAAAACTCTCTGTATAGTTGTCTACTGCCAGAGGTAAAACTCTTTGTATATATGTCTACTGCCGGAGGTAAAACTCTCTGTATATATGTCTACTGCCAGAGGTAAAACTCTCTGTATATATTTCTACTGCCAGAGGTAAAACTCTCTGTATAGATGTCTACTGCCAGAGGTAAAACTCTCTGTATAGATGTCTACTGCCAGAGGTAAAACTCTCTGTCTAGATGTCTACTGCCAGAGGTAAAACTCTCTGTATAGTTGTCTACTGCCAGAAGTAAAACTCTCTGTCTAGATGTCTACTGCCAGAGGTAAAACTCTCTGTCTAGATGTCTACTGCCAGAGGTAAAACTCTCTGTCTAGATGTCTACTGCCAGAGGTAAAACTCTCTGTATAGATGTCTACTGCCAAAGGTAAAACTCTCTGTATAGTTGTCTACTGCCAGAGGTAAAACTCTCTGTATAGATGTCTACTGCCAGAGGTAAAACTCTCTGTATAGATGTCTACTGCCAGAGGTAAAACTCTCTGTATAGATGTCTACTGCTAGAGGTAAAACTCTCTGTATAGTTGTCTACTGCCAGAGGTAAAACTCTCTGTATAGTTGTCTACTGCCAGAGGTAAAACTCTCTGTATAGTTGTCTACTGCCAGAGGTAAAACTCTCTGTATAGTTGTCTACTGCCAGAGGTAAAACTCTCTGTCTAGATGTCTACTGCCAGAGGTAAAACTCTCTGTATAGTTGTCTACTGCCAGAGGTAAAACTCTCTGTATAGATGTCTACTGCCAGAGGTAAAACTCTGTATATATGTCTACTGCCGGAGGTAAAACTCTCTGTATATATGTCTACTGCCAGAGGTAATACTCTCTGTATAGATGTCTACTGCCAGAGGTAAAACTCTCTGTATAGATGTATACTGCCAAAGGTAAAACTCTCTGTATAGTTGTCTACTGCCAGAGGTAAAACTCTCTGTATAGATGTCTACTACCAGAGGTAAAACTCTGTATAGATGTCTACTGCCAGAGGTAAAACTCTCTGTATAGATGTATACTGCCAGAGGTAAAACTCTCTGTATAGATGTCTACTGCCAAAGGTAAAACTCTCTGTATAGTTGTCTACTGCCAGAGGTAAAACTCTCTTTATAGTTGTCTACTGCCAGAGGTAAAACTCTCTGTATAGTTGTCTACTGCCAGAGGTAAAACTCTCTGTATATATGTCTACTGCCAGAGGTAAAACTCTCTGTATATATGTCTACTGCCAGAGGTAAAACTCTCTGTATATATGTCTACTGCCAGAGGTAAATCTCTCTGTATATATGTCTACTGCCAGAGGTAAAACTCTCTGTCTAGATGTCAACTGCCAGAGGTAAAACTCTCTGTATAGATGTCTACTGCCAGAGGTAAAACTCTCTGTCTAGATGTCTACTGCCAGAGGTAAAACTCTCTGTATAGTTGTCTACTGCCAGAAGTAAAACTCTCTGTCTAGATGTATACTGCCAGAGGTAATACTCTCTGTATAGATGTCTACTGCCAGAGGTAAAACTCTCTGTATAGCTCTCTACTGCCAGAGGTAAAACTCTCTGTATAGTTGTCTACTGCCAGAGGTAAAACTCTCTGTATAGATGTCTACTGCCAGTGGTAAAACTCTCTGTATAGTTGTCTACTGCCAGAGGTAAAACTCTCTGTATAGATTTCTACTGCCAGAGGTAAAACTCTCTGTCTAGATGTCTACTGCCAGAGGTAAAACTCTCTGTATAGTTGTCTACTGCCAGAAGTAAAACTCTCTGTCTAGATGTCTACTGCCAGAGATAAAACTCTCTGTCTAGTTGTCTACTGCCAGAGGTAAAACTCTCTGTATAGTTGTCTACTGCCAGAGGTAAAACTCTCTGTATAGTTGTCTACTGCCAGAGGTAAAACTCTCTGTATAGTTGTCTACTGCCAGAGGTGAAACTCTCTGTATAGTTGTCTACTGCCAGAGGTAAAACTCTTTGTATATATGTCTACTGCCGGAGGTAAAACTCTCTGTATATATGTCTACTGCCAGAGGTAAAACTCTCTGTATATATTTCTACTGCCAGAGGTAAAACTCTCTGTATAGATGTCTACTGCCAGAGGTAAAACTCTCTGTATAGATGTCTACTGCCAGAGGTAAAACTCTCTGTCTAGATGTCTACTGCCAGAGGTAAAACTCTCTGTATAGTTGTCTACTGCCAGAAGTAAAACTCTCTGTCTAGATGTCTACTGCCAGAGGTAAAACTCTCTGTCTAGATGTCTACTGCCAGAGGTAAAACTCTCTGTCTAGATGTCTACTTCCAGAGGTAAAACTCTCTGTATAGATGTCTACTGCCAAAGGTAAAACTCTCTGTATAGTTGTCTACTGCCAGAGTTAAAACTCTCTGTATAGATGTCTACTGCCAGAGGTAAAACTCTCTGTATAGATGTCTACTGCCAGAGGTAAAACTCTCTGTATAGATGTCTACTGCCAGAGGTAAAACTCTCTGTATAGATGTATACTGCCAGAGGTAAAACTCTCTGTATAGATGTCTACTGTCAGAGGTAAAACTCTCTGTATAGATGTCTACTGCCAGAGGTAAAACTCTGTATAGATGTCTACTGCCAGAGGTAAAACTCTCTGTATAGATGTCTACTGCCAGAGGTAAAACTCACTGTATAGATGTCTACTGTCAGAGGTAAAACTCTCTGTATAGTTGTCTACTGCCAGAGGTAAAACTCTCTGTATAGATGTCTACTGCCAGAGGTAAAACTCTGTATATATGTCTACTGCCAGAGGTAAAACTCTATGTATAGATGTCTACTGCCAGAGGTAAAACTCTCTGTATAGCTCTCTACTGCCAGAGGTAAAACTCTCTGTATAGTTGTCTACTGTGAGAGGTAAAACTCTCTGTATAGTTGTCTACTGCCAGAGGTAAAACTCTCTGTATAGATTATTACCGGTGACGGACTTTATCATCTACTCGATTAGAGGTTGTTATAAATAACAATAACAAAGATGGCGTCCGCCACCAATAATACGGATGCTGTCACGGAGGAAGACATTGACCAACTGACAATGCCATCGGCGATGAGACTTTGCCGAAAGCACACCATAAACCTAGACGGATGTAAGGACCTCTACAAAATTAAATGGCTGATCAAATTTTACCAACTTTGCCAAGAAAAGACTAGAGATCAAGTATGTGTTTTTTCTACTTTCGGTTTGTACCATTGTCGTACCGGTATTCGGCCGTCTAAGGCTTTTCGGTGAATGGCTTCTTGTCAGTCTGTTTTACAGCAGATGAACTAATAACACTAAGTGAGGTGATCATTTTTACATTTAATGCAATTGTCTAAACTGATATTGCGTAACAATTGTTCAAATTAAAAATACACTCACTCGTTTGTGATTTCAACATGGCGTCGAAAAAGTATCTATTTTCGGCCGACCTTGAACAGTCATGTAACAGAACTGTTGATTACATTTAAGTTCCAAAAAGCTAATTAACATTGGGCATAGTAATAATTGTTACTCGAAACGGAGTCATTTAACACCCAACAAAGTATGATTACTCTTCAATATGATGTAATATGTGAACTCCATAAGTACCAAAGCACCTGTTTTGAAAGCAATGACGTCATTCGCATTCCGGATGTAAACAAAATGACATGTCTACATCCCCATGAGGGGTTCGACATTAAAGGAAGATAGATAGGTAAGTTGTGACATGGAGAGAAATGTCACTTAACAGTGTTGAGAGTGGCTTGCTGGTGATATTACTGGCAAAGCCATGTCTCTAACAGCCTGATATGCATTTGTCAGTGCACTTGGTGAATAGAGACGCCAGGTTGGATTTGAAAAAAAGAGAATGAAACTGAATTAGCATAAATAGTAAATATCTTGGATAATAGTATTTTTGAAGTAAAAATGTTAAAAAGTTGTAAGAGGAACACTATATTTGAATTTACCTGTAAAATGCGTATTATGACATTATCGCATAACTATAACGTGACCTTCCTGAGCATACAGATGAAATTTTTCATTTTACAAAAACAAACACATATATCTTTATATTTATACATTTATGGGATTAATGAAAACATCAACATTTGTATGCTTTAAAATAAAATGTGAATATTTACCTGCTTTACGCACAGTTTGCTCTTTGATAAGTAATATGTGAACCCCATAAGTACCAAAGCACCTGTTTTGAGAGCAATGACGTCATTCGCGTTCCAGATGTAAACAAAAATCAGGTGAATAAACAAAGGCCGAAAACAGGCATCGGCCGATATCAGGGATGTTGACGATACTGTTGTTTTTTGCATTCATTCACCAAATATACAGTCATATTGTCTGTCTTCTGTGTTTTATAAAGTATGACGCATGTCGGTACATTAAAGTGGAGTCCGTGGTCCAGTGATAGAGTGGTCCAGTGATAGAGTGTTGGACTTGTAATCAGGTTCAATACTCGATCAGGCCACGGTACTAGTATGTAGCGTCATTGAGCAAGGCACATCACACACATTGCTTAGTACTGATTAACCGCTTAGAATTGCTTAGGTCGGTAAAGCCTGCACAGGAAACATGTCTAGGTCATGCATATGTCTACAAACATGTTTTTGGGGCACTCCGTGGCCGAGTCGTAATGGTCGTTAACTTCAAATCATTTGCCCCTCACTGCTGTAGGTTCAAATCCCACTGGGGTTATGGAATTATTTGATGTGAGGAAGCTATCCAGTTGGCTTGCGGTAGGTCTGGTGGTTCTACCTGGGTTCCCGCCTGTGCCTGCAATACTGCTCAGAGGGACACCCAGGGTCTTCCTCCGCCAAGAATAGCTGGAAAATCGTCGTATGACCTAAGCTTTGGTGTAGCTTTATTAGCGCAGTGGTCAGCGCACTCGCTTCTCACCAATGCGACCCGGGTTCGATCCTCGGACAGGGAAGTATGTGAGATGGTACGATGGTCGCCAGATCGGACAGGTGGGTTTTCTCCGGGTACTCCGGTTTCCTCCCACATGAATGACCACATATACGCTTACAACCGAGCCAACGAGAGTGATTAATATACCGGTAAGTTGTTAAAACTTGCTTCGCAATCGTTGTAAAATAAATAAAGTAATAAAAAAATAACTTTAACCCTTTCAACACCACAGACCTCTATTTATAGGCTTACAAAAAGTGTAGATCTAGATGAGCCGGCTCATGACGAGCCGTCTCATCAGGATCTGCACTTTTTGCAAGTAGTATTACTAATTTTAGACAAAATTACCCATCTTGATAAATGAACTGGTCCGAATGTAATTTTCTTATTCATTTATTGGTCTAAGAATATCATGGACCAGTCCATGTCAGTTACTTGGTGTTGAAAGAGTTAAACAAACAAACAAAACAGACATACAAACAAACATGTTGGAACATTTTATCCAATTCACTATCTACTGATTCACATTTCTATTTCCACTCTTGCCTAAATAAACACAGTTTTATTACTCTTTTAATTCAGTTGCATAATTATATTATTCATTGTGCTTCATGTCCGCCTCCGTGGTCAAGTGGTTATGGTCGCTGACTTGTATACCACTGTAACCTATCATCACTGATGGTCACGGGTTCGAGCCCCGCTCAGACCGTGTCTCATTTATATGAAAAAGTTGGCAATTTCTTACGGAGGTTGGTGCACCCAAGTACTGGTTAACCGCTGGAGCCATATACAATGTACATGCTCTGTGGAATATTTCTTATATCTATTGACCTCCATGGCCATATACATGCTCTGTGGAATACTTCTTATATCTATTGAACTCCATGGCCATATACAATGTACATGCTCTGTGGAATACTTCTTATATCTATTGAACTCCATGGCCATATACATGCTCTGTGGAATACTTCTTATATCTATTGAACTCCATGGCCATATACATGCTCTGTGGAATACTTCTTATATCTATTGAACTCCATGGCCATATACATGCTCTGTGGAATACTTCTTATATCTATTGAACTCCATGGCCATATACATGCTCTGTGGAATACTTCTTATATCTATTGACCTCCATGGCCATATACATGCTCTGTGGAATACTTCTTATATCTATTGAACTCCAAGGCCATATACATGCTCTGTAGAATATTTCTTATATCTATTGAACTCCATGGCCATATACATGCTCTGTGGAATACTTCTTATATCTATTGAACTCCATGGCCATATACCTGCTCTGTGGAATACTTCTTATATCTATTGAACTCCATGGCCATATACATGCTCTGTGGAATACTTCTTATATCTATTGAACTCCATGGCCATATACATGCTCTGTGGAATATTTCTTATATCTATTGAATTCCATGGCCATATACATACTCTGTGGAATACTTATTATATCTATTGAACACCATGGCCATACACCTGCTCTGTGGAATACTTCTTATATATATTGAACAACATGGCCATATACATGCTCTGTGGAATACTTCTTATATCTATTGAACTCCAAGGCCATATACATGCTCTGTGGAATACTTCTTATATCTATTGAACTCCATGGCCATATTCATGCTCTGTGGAATACTTCTTATATCTATTGACCTCCATGGCCATATTCATGCTCTGTGGAATACTTCTTATATCTATTGAACTCCATGGCCATATACATGCTCTGTGGAATACTTCTTATATCTATTGAACTCCATGGCCATATACATGCTCTGTGGAATACTTCTTATATCTATTGACCTCCATGGCCATATACATGCTCTGTGGAATACTTCTTATATCTATTGACCTCCATGGCCATATTCATGCTCTGTGGAATACTTCTTATATCAATTGAACTCCATGGCCATATACATGCTCTGTGGAATACTTCTTATATCTATTGAACTCCAAGGCCATATACATGCTCTGTGGAATACTTCTTATATCTATTGAACTCCATGGCCATATACATGCTCTGTGGAATACTTCTTATATCTATTGAACTCCATGGCCATATACATGCTCTGTGGAATACTTCTTATATCTATTGAACTCCAAGGCCATATACATTCTCTGTGGAATACTTCTTATATCTATTGAACTCCAAGGCCATATACATGCTCTGTGATACATAAATAACCCTTATAATGCTGAATAAATTGGAATGAATGTGCTATTCAGCCAAGTGTTTTAGCTCCACTATCTTAATAGCAAGCAGTGTAGAGCCTGATCAGTATGTTAATATAAGTTGTAAGAACTTATTTCGCAATCAAGCTCAAATAAATTTGTATAAACTAAAATATGTACATTTGCTATATTTCAGACGATGAGTCCCTTAGCTGTGAGTTGGGACCAGGATAGAACCAGGAAGGAAGCCTTGTCGGCCCTGTATGACAACACAATACAGTACATTGACACACTCCAGAAAGTGGAAGACCCAGTCATTGAAGAGCTGAACAAGATGTTCCCTCAAGCATGTAAAACATTGAAGCATGAGCAGGCCAAGATAATGAGTGATGTGGCACCAGTCTTAGTTTTGGGTGATTAACAGTTGATATATTAGTGATATGGCACCAGTCTTAGTTTTGGGTGATTAACAGTTGATAGATTAGTGATGTGGCACCAGTTTTAGTTTTGGGTGATTAACAGTTGATAGATTAGTGATGTGGCACCAGTCTTAGTATTGGGTGATTAACAGTTGATAGATTAGTGATGTGGCACCAGTTTTAGTCTTGGGTGATTAACAGTCGATAGATTAGTGATGTGGCACCAGTCTTAGTCTTGGGTGATTAACAGTCGATATATTAGTGATGTGGCACCAGTCTTAGGTGATTAACAGTTGATATATTAGTGATGTGGCACCAGTCTTAGGTGATTAACAGTTGATATATTAGTGATGTGGCACTAGTCTTAGTCTTAGGTGATTAACAGTCAATAGATTAGTGATGTGGCACCAGTCTTAGGTGATTAACAGTTGATATATTAGTGATGTGGCACCAGTCTTAGGTGATTAACAGTTGATATATTAGTGATGTGGCACCAGTCTTAGGTGATTAACAGTTGATATATTAGTGATGTGGCACTAGTCTTAGTCTTAGGTGATTAACAGTCGATAGATTAGTGATGTGACACCAGCCTTAGTCTTAGGTGATTAACAGTCGATAGATTAGTGATGTGGCACCAGTCTTAGTCTTGGGTGATTAACAGTCGCTAGATTAGTAATGTGACACCAGTCTTAGTCTTGGGTGATTAACAGTCATTATATTAGTGATGTGACACCAGTCTTAGTCTTGGGTGATTAACAGTCAGTAGATTAGTGATGTGGCACCAGTCTTAGTCATGGGTGATTAACAGTCGATAGATTATTGATGTGGCACCAGTGTTAGTCTTGGGTGATTAACAGTCGATAGATTATTGATGTGGCACCAGTCTTGGTGATTAACAGTCGGTAAATTAGTGATGTGGCACCAGTCTTAGTCTTGGGTGATTAGCAGTCGATAGATTAGTGATGTGGCACCAATCTTAGTCTTGGGTGATTAACAGTCAGTAGATTAGTGACGTTGCACCAGTCTTAGTCTTGGGTGATTAACAGTCAGTAGATTAGTGACGTGGCACCAGTCTTAGTCTTGGGTGATTAACAGTCAGTAGATTAGTGATGTGGTACCAGTCTTAGTCTTGGGTGATTAACAGTCAGTAGATTATTGATGTGGCACCAGTCTTAGTCTTGGGTGATTAACAGTCAGTAGATTATTGATGTGGCACCAGTCTTAGTCTTGGGTGATTAACAGTCGATATATTAGTGATGTGGCACCAGTCTTAGTCTGGGGGGTGATTAACAGTCAGTAGATTAGTGACATGGCACCAGTCTTAGTCTTGGGTGATTAACAGTCAGTAGATTAGTGATGTGGCACCAGTCTTAGTCTTGGGTGATTAACAGTCGATAGATTAGTGATGTGGCACCAGTCTTAGTCTTGGGTGATTAACAGTCGATAGATTAGTGAGGTGGCACCAGTCTTAGTCTTGGGTGATTAACAGTTGATAGATTAGTGAGGTGGCACCAGTCTTAGTCTTGGGTGATTAACAGTTGATAGATTAGTGATGTGGCACCAGTCTTAGTCTTGGGTGATTAACAGTCGATATATTAGTGATGTGGCACCAGTCTTAGGTGATTAACGGTCGATATATTAGTGATGTGGCACCAGTCTTAGGTGATCAACAGTCGATATATTAGTGATGTGGCACCAGTCTTAGTCTTGGGTGATTAACGGTCGATATATTAGTGATGTGGCACCAGTCTTAGTCTTGGGTGATTAACGGTCGATATATTAGTGATGTGGCACCAGTCTTAGTCTTGGGTGATTAACAGTCGATAGATTAGTGATGTGACACCAGTCTTAGTCTTGGGTGATTAACAGTCGATAGATTAGTGATGTGGCACCAGTCTTAGTCTTGGGTGATTAACAGTCGATAGATTAGTGATGTGGCACCAGTCTTAGTCTTGGGTGATTAACAGTCGATAGATTAGTGAGGTGGCACCAGTCTTAGTCTTGGGTGATTAACAGTCAGTAGATTAGTGACGTGGCACCAGTCTTAGTCTTGGGTGATTAACAGTCAGTAGATTAGTGATGTGGTACCAGTCTTAGTCTTGGGTGATTAACAGTCAGTAGATTATTGATGTGGCACCAGTCTTAGTCTTGGGTGATTAACAGTCAGTAGATTATTGATGTGGCACCAGTCTTAGTCTTGGGTGATTAATAGTCGATATATTAGTGATGTGGCACCAGTCTTAGTCTTGGGGGTGATTAACAGTCAGTAGATTAGTGACGTGGCACCAGTCTTAGTCTTGGGTGATTAACAGTCAGTAGATTAGTGACGTGGCACCAGTCTTAGTCTTGGGTGATTAACAGTTGATAGATTAGTGATGTGGCACCAGTCTTAGTCTTGGGTGATTAACAGTTGATAGATTAGTGATGTGGCACCAGTCTTAGTCTTGGGTGATTAACAGTTGATAGATTAGTGATGTGGCACCAGTCTTAGTCTTGGGTGATTAACAGTCGATATATTAGTGATGTGGCACCAGTCTTAGGTGATTAACGGTCGATATATTAGTGATGTGGCACCAGTCTTAGGTGATCAACAGTCGATATATTAGTGATGTGGCACCAGTCTTAGTCTTGGGTGATTAACGGTCGATATATTAGTGATGTGGCACCAGTCTTAGTCTTGGGTGATTAACGGTCGATATATTAGTGATGTGGCACCAGTCTTAGTCTTGGGTGATTAACAGTCGATAGATTAGTGATGTGACACCAGTCTTAGTCTTGGGTGATTAACAGTCGATAGATTAGTGATGTGGCACCAGTCTTAGTCTTGGGTGATTAACAGTCGATAGATTAGTGATGTGGCACCAGTCTTAGTCTTGGGTGATTAACAGTCGATAGATTAGTGATGTGGCACCAGTCTTAGTCTTGGGTGATTAACAGTTGATAGATTAGTGAGGTGGCACCAGTCTTAGTCTTGGGTGATTAACAGTTGATAGATTAGTGATGTGGCACCAGTCTTAGTCTTGGGTGATTAACAGTCGATATATTAGTGATGTGGCACCAGTCTTAGGTGATTAACGGTCGATATATTAGTGATGTGGCACCAGTCTTAGGTGATCAACAGTCGATATATTAGTGATGTGGCACCAGTCTTAGTCTTGGGTGATTAACGGTCGATATATTAGTGATGTGGCACCAGTCTTAGTCTTGGGTGATTAACGGTCGATATATTAGTGATGTGGCACCAGTCTTAGTCTTGGGTGATTAACAGTCGATAGATTAGTGATGTGACACCAGTCTTAGTCTTGGGTGATTAACAGTCGATAGATTAGTGATGTGGCACCAGTCTTAGTCTTGGGTGATTAACAGTCGATAGATTAGTGATGTGGCACCAGTCTTAGTCTTGGGTGATTAACAGTCGATAGATTAGTGAGGTGGCACCAGTCTTAGTCTTGGGTGATTAACAGTTGATAGATTAGTGATGTGGCACCAGTCTTAGTCTTGGGTGATTAACAGTTGATAGATTATTGATGTGGCACCAGTCTTAGTCTTGGGTGATTAACGGTCGATATATTAGTGATGTGACACCAGTCTTAGTCTTGGGTGATTAACGGTCGATAGATTAGTGATGTGGCACCAGTCTTTGTCTTGGGTGATTAACAGTTGATAGATTAGTGATGTGGCACCAGTCTTAGTCTTGGGTGATTAACAGTTGATAGATTAGTGATGTGGCACCAGTCTTAGTCTTGGGTGATTAACGGTCGATATATTAGTGATGTGGCACCAGTCTTAGTCTTGGGTGATTAACAGTGATTAACAGTCGATAGATTAGTGATGTGGCACCAGTCTTAGTCTTGGGTGATTAACAGTGATTAACAGTCGATAGATTAGTGATGTGGCACCAGTCTTAGTCTTGGGTGATTAACAGTCGATAGATTAGTGATGTGGCACCAGTCTTAGTCTTGGGTGATTAACAGTCGATAGATTAGTGATGTGGCACCAGTCTTAGTCTTGGGTGATTAACAGTCGATATATTAGTGATGTGGCACCAGTCTTAGGTGATTAACAGTCGATATATTAGTGATGTGGCACCAGTCTTAGTTTTGGGTGATTAACAGTCAGTAGATTAGTGATGTGGCACCAGTCTTAGTCTTGGGTGATTAACAGTCGATAGATTAGTGATGTGGCACCAGTCTTAGTCTTGGGTGATTAACAGTCGATAGATTAGTGATGTGGCACCAGTCTTAGTCTTGGGTGATTAACAGTCAATATATTAGTGATGTGGCACCAGTCTTGGGTGATTAACAGTCGATAGATTAGTGATGTGGCACCAGTCTTATGTGATCAACAGTCGATAGATTAGTGATGTGGCACCAGTCTTAGGTGATCAACAGTCGATAGATTAGTGATGTGGCACCAGTCTTGGGTGATCAACAGTCGATAGATTAGTGATGTGGCACCAGTCTTAGGTGATCAACAGTCGATAGATTAGTGATGTGGCACTAGTCTTAGGTGATCAACAGTCGATAGATTAGTGATGTGGCACCAGTCTTAGGTGATCAACAGTCGATAGATTAGTGATGTGGCACCAGTCTTAGGTGATCAACAGTCAATAGATTAGTGATGTGGCACCAGTCTTAGGTGATCAACAGTCGATAGATTAGTGATGTGGCACCAGTTTTAGGTGATCAACAGTCGATAGATTAGTGATGTGGCACCAGTCTTAGGTGATCAACAGTCGATATATTAGTGATGTGGCACCAGTCTTAGGTGATCAACAGTCGATAGATTAGTGATGTGGCACCAGTCTTAGGTGATCAACAGTCGATAGCTTAGTGATGTGGCACCAGTCTTAGGTGATCAACAGTCGATATATTAGTGATGTGGCACCCGTCTTAGGTGATTAACAGTCGATAGATTAGTGATGTGGCACCAGTCTTGGGTGATTAACAGTCGATAGATTAGTGATGTGGCACCAGTCTTGGGTGATTAACAGTCGATAGATTAGTGATGTGGCACCAGTCTTGGGTGATCAACAGTCGATATATTAGTGATGTGGCACCAGTCTTGGGTGATTAACAGTCGATAGATTAGTGATGTGGCACCAGTCTTGGGTGATTAACAGTCGATAGATTAGTGATGTGGCACCAGTCTTGGGTGATCAACAGTTGATAGATTAGTGATGTGGCACCAGTCTTGGGTGATTAACAGTCGATAGATTAGTGATGTGGCACCAGTCTTGGGTGATTAACAGTCGATAGATTAGTGATGTGGCACCAGTCTTGGGTGATTAACAGTCGATATATTAGTGATGTGGCACCAGTCTTGGGTGATTAACAGTCGATAGATTAGTGATGTGGCACCAGTCTTGGGTGATTAACAGTTGATATATTAGTGATGTGGCACCAGTCTTGGGTGATTAACGGTCGATATATTAGTGATGTGGCACCAGTCTTAGGTGATCAACAGTCAATAGATTAGTGATGTGGCACCAGTCTTAGGTGATCAACAGTCGATAGATTAGTGATGTGGCACCAGTTTTAGGTGATCAACAGTCGATAGATTAGTGATGTGGCACCAGTCTTAGGTGATCAACAGTCGATATATTAGTGATGTGGCACCAGTCTTAGGTGATCAACAGTCGATAGATTAGTGATGTGGCACCAGTCTTAGGTGATCAACAGTCGATAGATTAGTGATGTGGCACCAGTCTTAGGTGATCAACAGTCGATATATTAGTGATGTGGCACCCATCTTAGGTGATTAACAGTCGATAGATTAGTGATGTGGCACCAGTCTTGGGTGATTAACAGTCGATAGATTAGTGATGTGGCACCAGTCTTGGGTGATTAACAGTCGATAGATTAGTGATGTGGCACCAGTCTTGGGTGATCAACAGTCGATATATTAGTGATGTGGCACCAGTCTTGGGTGATTAACAGTCGATAGATTAGTGATGTGGCACCAGTCTTGGGTGATTAACAGTCGATAGATTAGTGATGTGGCACCAGTCTTGGGTGATCAACAGTTGATAGATTAGTGATGTGGCACCAGTCTTGGGTGATTAACAGTCGATAGATTAGTGATGTGGCACCAGTCTTGGGTGATTAACAGTCGATAGATTAGTGATGTGGCACCAGTCTTGGGTGATTAACAGTCGATATATTAGTGATGTGGCACCAGTCTTGGGTGATTAACAGTCGATAGATTAGTGATGTGGCACCAGTCTTGGGTGATTAACAGTTGATATATTAGTGATGTGGCACCAGTCTTGGGTGATTAACGGTCGATATATTAGTGATGTGGCACCAGTCTTGGGTGATTAACAGTCGATTGATTAGTGATGTGGCACCAGTCTTAGGTGATCAACAGTCGATAGATTAGTGATGTGGCACCAGTCTTAGGTGATCAACAGTCGATAGATTAGTGATGTGGCACCAGTCTTGGGTGATCAACAGTCGATAGATTAGTGATGTGGCACCAGTCTTAGGTGATCAACAGTCGATAGATTAGTGATGTGGCACTAGTCTTAGGTGATCAACAGTCGATAGATTAGTGATGTGGCACCAGTCTTAGGTGATCAACAGTCGATAGATTAGTGATGTGGCACCAGTCTTAGGTGATCAACAGTCGATAGATTAGTGATGTGGCACCAGTCTTAGGTGATCAACAGTCGATAGATTAGTGATGTGGCACCAGTCTTAGGTGATCAACAGTCGATAGATTAGTGATGTGGCACCAGTCTTAGGTGATCAACAGTCGATATATTAGTGATGTGGCACCAGTCTTAGGTGATCAACAGTCGATAGATTAGTGATGTGGCACCAGTCTTAGGTGATCAACAGTCGATAGATTAGTGATGTGGCACCAGTCTTAGGTGATCAACAGTCGATATATTAGTGATGTGGCACCAGTCTTAGGTGATTAACAGTCGATAGATTAGTGATGTGGCACCAGTCTTGAGTGATTAACAGTCGATAGATTAGTGATGTGGCACCAGTCTTGGGTGATTAACAGTCGATAGATTAGTGATGTGGCACCAGTCTTAGGTGATCAACAGTCGATATATTAGTGATGTGGCACCAGTCTTAGGTGATTAACAGTCGATAGATTAGTGATGTGGCACCAGTCTTGGGTGATTAACAGTCGATAGATTATTGATGTGGCACCAGTCTTGGGTGATCAACAGTTGATAGATTAGTGATGTGGCACCAGTCTTGGGTGATTAACAGTCGATAGATTAGTGATGTGGCACCAGTCTTGGGTGATTAACAGTTGATAGATTAGTGATGTGGCACCAGTCTTGGGTGATTAACAGTCGATAGATTAGTGATGTGGCACCAGTCTTGGGTGATTAACAGTCGATAGATTAGTGATGTGGCACCAGTCTTGGGTGATTAACAGTTGATATATTAGTGATGTGGCACCAGTCTTGGGTGATTAACGGTCGATATATTAGTGATGTGGCACCAGTCTTGGGTGATTAACAGTCGATAGATTAGTGATGTGGCACCAGTCTTGGGTGATTAATGGTCGATAGATTAGTGATGTGGCACCAGTCTTAGGTGATCAACAGTCGTTAGATTACCTATATTAACCCATTCAACACCAAGTAACTGACATGGACAGGTGCATCATATTTTTAAACAAAACATTAATATTAATAAGAACATTATATTTGGACATGTTCATTTATCAAAATGGGTAATTTTGTCTAAGAATAATAATATTACTGGCAAAAAGTGCAGATCCTGATGAGATGGCTCATGGCTCTACACTTTGTAATCCTATTTAGAGGTATGTGGTGTGGAAAGGGTTAAGTACAGTGAATAATGCGATCCAACAGTACCGTCAATCATCCTGTTTTCGTACCCGGAAAACTTATTTCCGTTAAATGAAATTTGATGGGTTGTCCAACAGATGCTTTTTTTGACACCATGTTTAATTCACATGTGAGTGAAATTGTAGTTGTTGTTTTAAAATATGCTATGCAATCAGAGTTTAGTCAAGTGCATTAAATGTGTGTTTTACATTTATTTATCGTCGCTACCGGTTGCCCATATGAGCGACTCCTCCTGAAAAGATTAGTAATTTTTAGATTTTGGAGGATAGTGCAATGATACAGAGACCCATTCCAGAGTCTCCTCTGGTTCTTTTACGTGCACGGTGTAAAGCACCAATACGAGACCTCGGTTTAACGTCCCATCTGAAAAACTGTTAATTTTATTAGGGTCAGACTGGGGATCGAACCTGCGATCCCTGGATTACCAGTCCAGCGTTTTACCACTGGGCTACAGATCCGTCTGTTGCATTAAATGCAAAATTGGTCACTTTAAATAGTAGTATTATTTTCATCTGCTATAAATGAGACTGACCTGAGGTGATTCACTGACAAACCTTAGAGGTGCGAAAACTGGTACGGCCATGATAACTGTATTGTTTGTAAATGTTACCATGTTGTTACCAAACAGTTGTCGTTACCTAATGTCTATGACAAGGTTGAATGTATTGAAGTGTATATGGAATCAAACAAATCATCAAAATAGGGTTTTTAAATATTTAAAAACTTGTAAATAAAACATGTTTGATAAGTTAATTCACTGTGAAGTTTTTCTTTAACTTGTATTGCACTATAGGTGAGACTGGGTCGGGGAAGTCGTCGTTCATCAACTTGCTGCTCGGTGAGGACATCCTGCCGTGCTCCTTGCTCAGTAATACACACGTAATTTGTGAGATAAGATATTGTGGAGACGGAAACAAGCCGCGGGCTAAACTACATAAAGCTGGTAATTGCACATATCCTGGGTATATTTATGCCCTTTGTTTTTATAACTTTACCTATTTTTATTGAAGATTTTTATGAAGCACACATTGAACCTTTAGCATGCTGGCTGGGATGATTTGAATGGAATGTCGCAAGCCCTACTTTCTAGGAAAAATATGAAAAATATTACACATTTGTTATCTGCTCATTTCGCCTACAGCATGCTAAAGGTTATCTGCTAATTTTGCCTACAGCATGCTAAAGGTTATCTGCTAATTTCGCCTACAGCATTATAAAGGTTATCTGCTCATTTTGCCTATAGCATGCTAACGGTTATCTGCTCATTTCGGCTATAGCATGCTAAAGGTTATCTGCTCATTTTGCCTACAGCGTGCTAAAGGTTATCTGCTCATTTTGCCTACAGTGTGCTAAAGGTTATCTGCTCATTTCGCCTATAGCATGCTAAAGGTTATCTGCTCATTTTGCCTACAGCGTGCTAAAGGTTATCTGCTCATTTTGCCTACAGCATTATAATGGTTATCTGCTCATTTCTCCTACAGCATGCTAAAGGTTATCTGCTCATTTTGCCTACAGCATGCTAAAGGTTATCTGCTCATTTCGTCTACAGCATTATAAAGGTTATCTGCTCATTTTGCCTACAGCATGCTAAAGGTTATCTGCTCATTTCACCTACAGCATGCTAAAGGTTATCTGCTCATTTTGCCTACAGTGTGCTAAAGGTTATCTGCTCATTTCGCCTACAGCGTGCTAAAGGTTATCTGCTCATTTCGTCTACAGCGTGCTAAAGGTTATCTGCTCATTTCGCCTACAGCGTGCTAAAGATTATCTGCTCATTTCGCCTACAGCGTGCTAACGGTTATCTGCTCATTTCACCTACAGCATGCTAAAGGTTATCTGCTAATTTTATCTACAGCGTGCTAAAGGTTAATACAACAGCACTCATTAACCCTGTAATGAAAAACTGACTATTTTACTGTTTACTTCATTAGTTTATACAAATTTATTTTACCTTGATTGCGAAACAAGTTCTTACAACTTAGATGTCCGATTAGCGCAGTGGTTAGCACGCTCGCTTCTCACCAATGCAACCCGGGTTTGATTCTCGGACCGGGAAGTATGTGAGATGGTACAGTGGTTGCCAGATCGGACAGGTGGGTTTTTTTTATGGTTACTCCGATTTCCTCCCACACGAATGACCACATTTATGTTTTCATCGGGGCCAACGAGCGTGATTATTATAAGTTGTTAAAGCTTGCTTCGCAATCGTTGTAAAATCAATAAAGTTATTACAACTTACATTAATCACTCCTTCGTTGTATTTATTAACTTGTTATGATATCATTAGCCCGTACGTCTGGCTGAGTTATGGCGCTGTTTGTGTGTATAGGTTGCACTTATTTTATTATATAGTAATTAAATTTTAGCTTTTAGCTTAATTGTGAAACAAATTACTACAACTTATATTAATCACTCTCGAGACCTCATTCCTGATGGAATCCATCGCCACGAGGGATAGAGAAGAGGCAATGTTGAACTTAAAAGCCATGCCTAAGAGCACAATTGTAACGGCTACAGTTGGGCGCAAACTCCGGGCCTTTCGCACCAGAAGCGAACTTGCTACCACTGCGCTATCACGACTTGCACTTTCTTATCGACTAACCTAATGTAATCTATCCCATAATTCAAATTTCACATGGCATGATTTCAGGGCATACAATGATTTACTATTTCAGGTAGCGGTGGCGGTACAAAGGATATCCAAGATACGGGTGACAGGGCGCTATTCACTAAGGAGCTTGCAGAATGCATACAGATGATGGATTCTAATAAACGGGCCGAATATAATCTAGCACAAATCTATTTACCATACGATATACTCAAAGTAAGTCAGTGTAGTTGATACAGTCTGTAGCTAACATCAGGTTTGTAGCATTGTAGTTTTCATTTTATCAATGTACACAATAAATACCATACCTTGGATAGTTTTTATCTATGTACACAATAAATACCATACCTTGGATAGTTTTTATCTATGTACACAATAAATACCATACCTTGGATAGTTTTTATCTATGTACACAATACCATACCTTGGATAGTTTTTATCTATGTACCCAATACCACACCTTGGATAGTTTTTATCTACATACCCAATACCATACCTTGGATAGTTTTTATCTATGTACACAATACCATACCTTGGACAGTTTTTATCTACATACCGTGTACAGTTTTTATCTACATACACAATACCATACCTTGGATAGTTTTTATCTACATACACAATACCATACCTTGGATAGTTTTAATCTATGTACACAATACCATACCTTGGACAGTTTTTATCTACATATCTTGGACAGTTTTTATCTATATACACAATACCATACCTTGGACAGTTTTTATCTGTATACACAAAACCATACCTTGGATTGTTTTTATCTACATACACAATACCATACCTTGGATAGTTTTGATCTATGTACACAATACCATACCTTGTACAGTTTTTATCTACATACCTTGGACAGTTTTTATCTATGTACACAACACCATACCTTGTACAGTTTTTATCTACATACCTTGGACAGTTTTTATCTATGTACACAACACCATACCTTGGACAGTTTTTATCTATGTACACAATACCATACTGTGTACAGTTTTTATCTACATACACAATACCATACCTTGGATAGTTTTTATCTATGTGCACAATACCATACCGTGTACAGTTTTTATCTACATACACAATACCATACCGTGGACAGTTTTTATCTATGTACACAACACCATACCTTGGACAGTTTTTATCTATGTACACAACACCATATACCTTGGATAGTTTTTATCTATGTACACAATACCATACCGTGTACAGTTTTTATCTACAAACACAATACCATACCGTGTACAGTTTTTATCTACAAACACAATACCATACCTTACTACCGCAAAAAAGATACTACTACTTGTATGTAGGTTTGAATCCCACTGTGGGTGTCAAATTCTTTCATACGAGGAAACTATCAATCTGTTGGTGGGACTTTAATCCGCCAAAAACAAACGATAGATTTAAAGATATTTTTGACAAGGCGATTCTATGATTGGTAAAGCGTTAATCAATTCCTGTAAATGTATGATGCAAACTGAAAGTAAATAGATTTAGTAATTACCCCTATATATCCAGTGTGGCTTGATGATTGTGGACAGTCCAGGAGTTGGAGAAAATAAGGAAATGACGAATCTGGTTCTCGATTATATATTCAATGCTGCAGCCTTTATCTACATCGTCGACAGTACAAATGCTGGGGGGATGCAGGCTAGGGTAAATTGTGTTTCTTATGGATCAGACGTTATCTACATCGTCGACAGTACAAATGCTGGGGGGATGCAGGCTAGGGTAAGTTGTGTTTCTTATGGATCAGACGTTATCTACATCGTCGACAGTACAAATGCTGGGGGGAAGCAGGCTAGGGTAAGTTGTGTTTCTTATGGATCAAACGTTATCTACATCGTCGACAGTACAAATGCTGGGGGGAAGCAGGCTAGGGTAAGTTGTGTTTCTTATGGATCAGACATTATCTACATCGTCGACAGTACAAATGCTGGGGGGATGGGATGCAGGCTAGGGTAAGTTGTGTTTCTTATGGATCAAACGTTATCTACATCATTAATAATGGGAAAGCCTAAAATTCTAAATAATACAAGAAAATGCTTCCAGTCCATAGTCCAGTGTGATTTAACTATTCTAATTTCGGAAGTAATTCTTAGAAGTAATTCTGGTTGTTTGATTTGATCAGTTCTCTTTTAAGAATTAATTCTTTCTCTTCTGGATTTCGAATAGAAGAGGCAGTTATTATTTTGCAACAGTCACACATTAGTGAGCATAGCTATGCACTGTGGTTATGTGTTAATTAAGCAGGCATTTATCTACTTTGTTTATTGTACAAAAGCTGAGTGCTTGTAGTCTAGGGTTAGTGAAGTTAATTTGATTGTTACGTTTAAGCCTGTATCTACATCTGTAATTGTACAAATACTGGAGGAATGCAGGATCGCTCATGCATAGGGTTTTGGTATTTGGAAAAAAATATGTGCAGTTCACTTTGGTAAACCAACCGCTAAACGAAACAAACTCGTAAAATCTTATAGTTTGTTGTTTTTATCATTCGAAATTCATCACACATTAGCTACCAGATTTTGCATAAAACATTTTTTTGAAATGACCACAGGAGGTGTGTTTCTGTGAATAATTAACAATGTGACCGATCCTTGTAGAGTGACATGACACTAGGTCAGGTATTCAGATACAAGATGCAAGAAACTCTATTTTGAGTCGAATGTACAACAATAGACATTAGCTACAATAGCTATTTGCCGACAAAAACAAAGATACATAACGTATGGGATAAAACAAACTCCTGTGGGATAAAACATAAATTTACATTAGCATTATAAAATATTATGCAGCAGTTCAATAATTTAAACCTAAAAAATCTAAAAGTACCTTTATTATATAGTAATAGTAATATAGTAGTGGAATAAAACATATTACGGAAGATGAGATAATTATTTGATTTAAAAGTCGTTAAAGGGTTAAATAAGAGTCATTATTGTTAAGAATGTGATATTTCTATGAGATGTACTGGATGGTTTCATGTACAATGAAGGGAATAATAAATAATAATTAGGTGCAATTACGATAGGTAGCGACTTATCATTATTCCTTAATGTAGGAAACAGAATGTTATTATAATGTATTGACAAAATGATCATATATTCGATACCTTTCCAATCAATATTTGAATAGCCAAATCGCTATTCGTTGCCATAACAACTAGTATCTTAGATATCATTTTACAGGTAATAAATACTGTATTGGAATCTTGTACAGGTCAAAGATCTCGTTCAGAAGGTCTACAGAAAAGCATTGACGGATGAGAATATTTGCCGACCTGATAGTGCTATATTCATCTGCAACAAATGGGATGAGGTATGTTGGGATGTGATATGTTGGGATGTGGTATGCTGGGATGAAGTATGTTGGGATGTTGTATGTTGGGATGAGGTATGTTGGGATGTTGTATGTTGGGATGTGGTATGCTGGAATAAGGTATGTTGGTATGTGGTATGTTGGGATGTGGTATGTTGGGATGTTGTATGTTGGGATGTGGTATGTTGGGATGTTGTAAGTTGGGATGTTGTATGCTGGGATGTGGTATGTTGTAAGTTGGGATGTTGTATGTTGGGATGTTGTAAGTTGGGATGTTGTATGTTGGGATGTGGTATGTTGGGATGTGGTATGTTGGGATGTTGTATGTTGGGATGTGGTATGTTGGGATGAGGTATGTTGGGATGAGGTATGTTGGGATGTTGTATGTTGTAAGTTGGGATGTTGTATGTTGGGATGTTGTAAGTTGGGATGTTGTATGTTGGGATGTTGTAAGTTGGGATGTTGTATGTTGGGATGTTGTATGTTGGGATGAGGTATGTTGGGATGAGGTATGTTGGGATGAGGTATGCTGGGATGGATGAGGTATGTTGAGATGAGGTATGTTGGGATGGGTATGCTGGGATGAGGTATGCTGGGATGAGGTATACTGGGATGAGGTATGTTGGGATGAGGTATGCTGGGATGAGGTATGTTGGGATGAGGTATGCTGGGATGAGGTATGTTGGGATGAGGTATGTTGGGATGAGGTATGCTGGGATGAGGTATGTTGGGATGAGGTATGTTGGGATGAGGTATGCTGGGATGAGGTATGCTGGGATGAGGTATGTTGGGATGAGGGGGATGAGGTATGTTGGGATAAAGTATGTTGGGATGAGGTATGCTGGGATGAGGTATGTTGGGATGAGGTATGCTGGGATAAGGTATGTGGATGAGGTATGCTGGGATGAGGTATGTTGGGATGAGGGGGATGAGGTATGTTGGGATAAAGTATGTTGGGATGAGGTATGTTGGGATGAGGTATGTTGGGATGAGGTGTGTTGGGATAAGTTATGCTGGGATGGATGAGGTATACTGGGATGGATGAGGTATGCTGGGATGGATGAGGTATGCTGGGATGGATAAGGTATGCTGGGATGGATGAGGTATGCTGGGATGGATCAGGTATGCTGGGATGGATCAGGTATGCTGGGATAAGGTATGTTGGGATGAGGTATGTTGGGATGGATGAGGTATGCTGGGATGGATGAGGTATGCTGGGATGGATGAGGTATGCTGGGATAAGGTATGTTGGGATGAGGTATGCTGGGATGAGGTATGCTGGGATAAGGTATGTTGGGATGAGGTATGTTGGGATGTTGTATGTTGGGATGAGGTATGTTGGGATGAGGTATTCTGGGATAAGGTATGTTGGGATAAGGTATGTTGGGATGTTGTATGTTGGGATGAGGTATGTTGGGATGAGGTATGTTGGGATGAGGTATGTTGGGATGTTGTATGTTGGGATGAGGTATGTTGGGATGAGGTATGTTGGGATGAGGTATGCTGGGATGAGGTATGCTGGGATGAGGTATGTTAGGATGTGGTATGCTGGGATGAAGTATGTTGGGATGTTGTATGTTGGGATGAAGTATGTTGGGATGTTGTATGTTGGGATGTGGTATGTTGGGATGTGGTATGCTGGGATAAGGTATGTTGGTATGTGGTATGTTGGGATGTGGTATGTTGGGATGTTGTATGTTGGGATGAGGTATGTTGTATGTTGGGATGTGGTATGTTGGGATGTTGTAAGTTGGGATGTTGTATGCTGGGATGTGGTATGTTGTAAGTTGGGATGTTGTATGTTGGGATGTTGTAAGTTGGGATGTTGTATGTTGGGATGTGGTATGCTGGGATGAGGTATGTTGTATGTTGGGGTGTGGTATGTTGGGATGTTGTAAGTTGGGATGTTGTATGTTGGGATGTGGTATGTTGGGATGTGGTATGTTGGGATGTTGTATGTTGGGATGTGGTATGTTGGGATGAGGTATGTTGGGATGAGGTATGTTGTTGTTGGGATGTTGTATGTTGTAAGTTGGGATGTTGTATGTTGGGATGTTGTAAGTTGGGATGTTGTATGTTGGGATGTTGTATGTTGGGATGTTGTAAGTTGGGATGTTGTATGTTGGGATGTTGTATGTTGGGATGTTGTATGTTGGGATGTTGTATGTTGGGATGAGGTATGTTGGGATGAGGTATGTTGGGATGAGGTATGCTGGGATGTGGTATGTTGGGATGAGGTATGTTGGGATGTGGTATGTTGGGATGAGGTATGTTGGGATGAGGTATGTTGGGATGTTGTATGTTGGGATGGATGAGGTATGTTGGGATGTGGTATGTTGGGATGAGGTATGCTGGGATGAGGTATGTTGGGATGAGGTATGTTGGGAGAGGGGGATGAGGGGGATGAGGTATGTTGGGATAAAGTATGTTGGGATGAGGTATGTTGGGATGAGGTATGTTGGGATGAGGGGGATGAGGTATGTTGGGATAAAGTATGTTGGGATGAGGTATGCTGGGATGAGGTATGTTGGGATGAGGTATGCTGGGATAAGGTATGCTGGGATGAGGTATGTTGGGATGAGGTATGCTGGGATGAGGTATGTTGGGATGAGGTATGCTGGTATGAGGGGATGAGGTATGCTGGGATGAGGTATGCTGGGATGAGGTATGCTGGGATGAGGTATGTTGGGATGAGGTATGCTGGGATGAGGTATGTTGGGATGAGGTATGTTGGGATGAGGGGGATGAGGTATGTTGGGATGAAGTATGTTGGGATGTGGTATGTTGGGATGAGGTATACTGGGATAAGGTATGTTGGGATGAGGTATGTTGGGATGAGGTATGTTGGGATAAGGTATGTTGGGATGAGGTATGTTGGGATGAGGTATGTTGGGATGAGGGGGGTGAGGTATGTTGGGATGAGGTATGTTGGGATGAGGTATGTTGGGATGAGGTATGTTGGGATGAGGTATGCTGGGATGAGGGGGATGAGGTATGTTGGGATGAGGTATGCTGGGATGAGGTATGTTGGGATGAGGTATGTTGGGATGAGGTATGCTGGGATGAGGTATGTTGGGATGAGGTATGTTGGGATGAGGTATGTTGGGATGAGGTGTGTTGGGATAAGTTATGCTGGGATGGATGAGGTATACTGGGATGGATGAGGTATGCTGGGATGGATGAGGTATGCTGGGATGAGGTATGTTGGGATGAGGTATACTGGGATAAGGTATGTTGGGATGAGGTATGTTGGGATGAGGTATGTTGGGATAAGGTATGTTGGGATGAGGTATGTTGGTGAGGTATGTTGGGATGAGGGGGATGAGGTATGTTGGGATGAGGTATGCTGGGATGAGGTATGTTGGGATGAGGTATGTTGGGATGAGGTATGCTGGGATGAGGTATGTTGGGATGAGGTATGTTGGGATGAGGTATGTTGGGATGAGGTGTGTTGGGATAAGTTATGCTGGGATGGATGAGGTATACTGGGATGGATGAGGTATGCTGGGATGGATGAGGTATGCTGGGATGGATAAGGTATGCTGGGATGGATGAGGTATGCTGGGATGGATCAGGTATGCTGGGATGGATCAGGTATGCTGGGATAAGGTATGTTGGGATGAGGTATGTTGGGATGGATGAGGTATGCTGGGATGGATGAGGTATGCTGGGATGGATGAGGTATGCTGGGATAAGGTATGTTGGGATGAGGTATGCTGGGATGGATGAGGTATGCTGGGATAAGGTATGTTGGGATGAGGTATGTTGGGATGTTGTATGTTGGGATGAGGTATGTTGGGATGAGGTATGTTGGGATGTTGTATGTTGGGATGAGGTATGTTGGGATAAGGTATGTTGGGATGTTGTATGTTGGGATGAGGTATGTTGGGATAAGGTATGTTGGGATAAGGTATGTTGGGATGAGGTATGTTGGGATGAGGTATGTTGGGATGAGGTATGTTTGGATGAGGTATGTTGGGATGAGGTATGCTGGGATGAGGTATGCTGGGATGAGGTATGTTAGGATGTGGTATGCTGGGATGAAGTATGTTGGGATGTGGTATGTTGGGATGTGGTATGCTGGGATAAGGTATGTTGGTATGTGGTATGTTGGGATGTGGTATGTTGTATGTTGGGATGAGGTATGTTGTATGTTGGGATGTGGTATGTTGGGATGTTGTAAGTTGGGATGTTGTATGCTGGGATGTGGTATGTTGTAAGTTGGTATGTTGGGATGTTGTAAGTTGGGATGTTGTATGTTGGGATGTGGTATGCTGGGATGAGGTATGTTGTATGTTGGGGTGTGGTATGTTGGGATGTTGTAAGTTGGGATGTTGTATGTTGGGATGTGGTATGTTGGGATGTGGTATGTTGGGATGTGGTATGTTGGGATGAGGTATGTTGGGATGAGGTATGTTGGGATGTTGTATGTTGTAAGTTGGGATGTTGTATGTTGGGATGTTGTAAGTTGGGATGTTGTATGTTGGGATGTTGTATGTTGGGATGTTGTAAGTTGGGATGTTGTATGTTGGGATGTTGTATGTTGGGATGTTGTATGTTGGGATGTTGTATGTTGGGATGAGGTATGTTGGGATGAGGTATGTTGGGATGAGGTATGCTGGGATGTGGTATGTTGGGATGAGGTATGTTGGGATGTGGTATGTTGGGATGAGGTATGTTGGGATGAGGTATGTTGGGATGTTGTATGTTGGGATGGATGAGGTATGTTGGGATGTGGTATGTTGGGATGAGGTATGCTGGGATGAGGTATGTTGGGATGAGGTATGTTGGGATGAGGTATGTTGGGATGAGGTATGCTGGGATGAGGTATGCTGGGATGAGGTATGTTGGGATGAGGTATGTTGGGATGAGGTATGTTGGGATGAGGTATGTTGGGATGTGGTATGTTGGGATGAGGTATACTGGGATAAGGTATGTTGGGATGAGGTATGTTGGGATGAGGTATGTTGGGATAAGGTATGTTGGGATGAGGTATGTTGGGATGAGGTATGTTGGGATAAGGTATGTTGGGATGAGGTATGCTGGGATGGATGAGGTATGTTGGGATAAGGTATGTTGGGATGAGGTATGCTGGGATGGATAAGGTATGTTGGGATAAGGTATGTTGGGATAAGGTATGTTGGGATGAGGTATGCTGGGATGAGGTATGCTGGGATAAGGTATGTTGGGATGAGGTATGCTGGGATGAGGTATGTTGGGATGAGGTATACTGGGATAAGGTATGTTGGGATAAGGTATGTTGGGATAAGGTATGTTGGGATGAGGTATGTTGGGATAAGGTATGTTGGGATGAGGTATGCTGGGATGAGGTATGCTGGGATGAGGTATGTTGGGATAAGGTATGTTGGGATGAGGTATGCTGGGATGAGGTATGCTGGGATAAGGTATGTTGGGATGAGGTATGTTGGGATGAGGTATGTTGGGATAAGGTATGTTGGGATGAGGTATGCTGGGATGGATGAGGTATGTTGGGATAAGGTATGTTGGGATGAGGTATGCTGGGATGGATGAGGTATGTTGGGATAAGGTATGTTGGGATGAGGTATGCTGGGATGGATAAGGTATGTTGGGATAAGGTATGTTGGGATAAGGTATGTTGGGATGAGGTATGCTGGGATGAGGTATGCTGGGATAAGGTATGTTGGGATGAGGTATGCTGGGATGAGGTATGTTGGGATGAGGTATACTGGGATAAGGTATGTTGGGATAAGGTATGTTGGGATAAGGTATGTTGGGATGAGGTATGTTGGGATAAGGTATGTTGGGATGAGGTATGCTGGGATGAGGTATGCTGGGATGAGGTATGTTGGGATAAGGTATGTTGGGATAAGGTATGTTGGGATGAGGTATGCTGGGATGAGTGATGCTGGGATGTGGTATGCTGGGATGTGGTATGTTGGGATGTGGTATGTTGGGATGAGGTATGCTGGGATGAGGGATGTTGGGATGAGGTATGTTGGGATGTGGTATGTTGGGATGAGGTATGTTGGGATGAGGTATGTTGGGATGAGGTATGTTGGGATGAGGTATGCTGGGATGAGGTATGCTGGGATGAGGGGGGATGAGGTATGTTGGGATGAGGTATGTTGGGATGAGGTATGCTGGGATGAGGGGGATGAGGTATGCTGGGATGAGGGATGTTGGGATGAGGTATGCTGGGATGAGGATGTTGGGATGAGGTATGCTGGGATGAGGTATGCTGGGATGAGGGATGTTGGGATGAGGTATGCTGGGATGTGGTATGTTGGGATGAGGTATGCTGGGATGAGGTATGTTGGGATGAGGTATGCTGGGATGTGGTATGTTGGGATGGATGTGGTATGTTGGGATGAGGTATGCTGGGATGAGGTATGCTGGGATGAGGGATGTTGGGATGAGGTATGCTGGGATGTGGTATTACAGTATTATACACGTTTTGTAGTAAAGTAATCCTTTTTGTAACATTTTTAATATACTTTTACTCGTTCAGCTCTCCTTGGTACACCATTTCTATTACTCGTTCAGCTCTCCTTGGTACACCATTTCTATTACTCGTTCAGCTCTCCCTGGTACACCATTTCTTTTACTTGTTCAGCTCTCCTTGGTACACCATTTCTTTTACTCGTTCAGCTCTCCTTGGTACACCATTTCTCGTTCAGCTCTCCTTGGTACACCATTACTCGTTCAGCTCTCCTTGGTACACCATTTCTTTTACTCGTTCAGCTCTCCTTGGTACACCATTTCTATTACTCGTTCAGCTCTCCTTGGTACACCATTTCATTTACTCGTTCAGCTCTCCCTGGTACACCATTTCATTTACTCGTTCAGCTCTCCTTGGTACACCATTTCATTTACTCGTTCAGCTCTCCCTGGTACACCATTTCATTTACTCGTTCAGCTCTCCTTGGTACACCATTTCATTTACTCGTTCAGCTCTC
>CM026397.1:11676261-11695210 GCA_014843695.1 Archivesica marissinica | reverse complement strand
TGAGGTATGCTGGGATGTGGTATGTTGGGATGAGGTATGCTGGGATGAGGTATGTTGGGATGAGGTATGCTGGGATGTGGTATGTTGGGATGGATGTGGTATGTTGGGATGAGGTATGCTGGGATGAGGTATGCTGGGATGAGGGATGTTGGGATGAGGTATGCTGGGATGTGGTATTACAGTATTATACACGTTTTGTAGTAAAGTAATCCTTTTTGTAACATTTTTAATATACTTTTACTCGTTCAGCTCTCCTTGGTACACCATTTCTATTACTCGTTCAGCTCTCCTTGGTACACCATTTCTATTACTCGTTCAGCTCTCCCTGGTACACCATTTCTTTTACTTGTTCAGCTCTCCTTGGTACACCATTTCTTTTACTCGTTCAGCTCTCCTTGGTACACCATTTCTCGTTCAGCTCTCCTTGGTACACCATTACTCGTTCAGCTCTCCTTGGTACACCATTTCTTTTACTCGTTCAGCTCTCCTTGGTACACCATTTCTATTACTCGTTCAGCTCTCCTTGGTACACCATTTCATTTACTCGTTCAGCTCTCCCTGGTACACCATTTCATTTACTCGTTCAGCTCTCCTTGGTACACCATTTCATTTACTCGTTCAGCTCTCCCTGGTACACCATTTCATTTACTCGTTCAGCTCTCCTTGGTACACCATTTCATTTACTCGTTCAGCTCTCCCTGTACACCATTTCATTTACTCGTTCAGCTCTCCCTGGTACACCATTTCATTTACTCGTTCAGCTCTCCTTGGTACACCATTTCTTTTACTCGTTCAGCTCTCCTTGGTACACCATTTCTCGTTCAGCTCTCCTTGGTACACCATTTCTCGTTCAGCTCTCCTTGGTACACCATTTCTTTTACTCGTTCAGCTCTCCTTGGTACACCATTACTCGTTCAGCTCTCCTTGGTACACCATTTCTTTTACTCGTTCAGCTCTCCCTGGTACACCATTTCTTGTTCAGCTCTCCTTGGTACACCATTTCTTTTACTCGTTCAGCTCTCCCTGGTACACCATTTCTTGTTCAGCTCTCCTTGGTACACCATTTCTTTTACTCGTTCAGCTCTCCCTGGTACACCATTTCTTGTTCAGCTCTCCTTGGTACACCATTTCTTTTACTCGTTCAGCTCTCCTTGGTACACCATTTCTTTTACTCGTTCAGCTCTCCTTGGTACACCATTTCTTTTACTCGTTCAGCTCTCCTTGGTACACCATTTCATTTACTCGTTCAGCTCTCCTTGGTACACCATTTCTTTTACTCGTTCAGCTCTCCTTGGTACACCATTTCTCCGTAACAAATAACAGCAGAGAAAGGATAGTGCAGCAGATCACTTTTAGCAGGTGTATGCTGGTATAAAAAACGAGACACTTGCATACATTGTATAGTGTGATTTCGTTTTTTAAGAGGAAAATGACTTTCAAACTACAGACAGACAGTTAAAACTTTAAAATGTCGGACGGATGGGACAGGGGAGCAGGCAGTGCAGGGCAGGGCAGGGCAGGGCAGGGCAGGGCAGGGCAGGGCAGGGCAGGGCAGGGCAGGGCACATTAGGCAGGTATTACATGCTGCTATGGTTTGCTTTAGAAATTTTAAATTAGGCAGAGTTACCTGTGCAGATCTACAGCTTGGGGGAGATTTGTGAGATTTTGTGTCCTTGAGCTTTCACTCTTCTCCTTACTTTGAGCTTGTGTAAAATTGTTTTATACACACCATGACTGTGTAGAACCACACTTCTCCCATGTAAAATTGTTCCATACACACCATGACTGTGTAGAACCACTATTCTCCCATGTAAACCTCTTCCATACACACCATGACTGTGTAGAACCACTCTTCTCCCATGTAAACCTCTTCCATACACACCATGACTGTGTAGAACCACTCTTCTCCCATGTAAAATTGTTCCATACACACCATGACCATGTAGAACCACTCTTCTCCCATGTAAAATTGTTCCATACACACCATGACCATGTAGAACCACACTTCTCCCATGTAAACTTCTTCCATACACACCATGACCATGTAGAACCACTCTTCTCCCATGTAAAATTGTTCCATACACACCATGACCATGTAGAACCACTCTTCTCACATGTAAAATTGTTCCATACACTGTGTAGAACCACACTTAACCCTTTCAACACCACAGACCTCTATTTATAGGCTTACAAAAAGTGTAAATCCCGGCTCATCAGGATCTGCACTTTTTGCAAGTAGTATTACTAATTTTAGACAAAATTACCCATCTTGATAAATGAACTGGTCCGAATGTAATTTTCTTATTCATTTATTGGTCTAAGAATATCATGGACCAGTCCATGTCAGTTACTTGGTGTTGAAAGGGTTAAATAAATAAACACTACCGTGATTTATGCCGAAATACTGGATCTACACAATCAAGCCAGTGCAATATATATAGGATCTTACATTAGTTGTAAGTTTGTTATTAACCCTTTGCATGCTAGTAGCAGATAAAATCACTTTTTCAAACAGCATAGAGCCAGACCATGCTCTATGCTATTTGCTAATAGGATAGTAAAGCTATAACACTTTGCTGAATAGCAAACAACATAGATCCTGATCAGTCGCGGTGTTGCGCCGCGGCTGATCTGGATCTATGTTATTTGCAAATGTGATTTTATTTACTCAGCATGCAAGCCTTTAGGCAAACTTACCGTAGTAGCAAAATTCCATAAAATAAAATATCGTATGAAATCATTACCATTTCTCATTTACATTTATTTTTTAATAAATAATGTTGATACTTTCATTTTGGCAAAACGTGTCAGCCCAAATTGTCTCTACGTCACTAAATTGTCATGACGTCACTACGCAAAGCAGCGTTATATTTATGTTTTAAACAGCGTTATAATTGCGTTGATACTTCTTTTAAATAGTAGTGTGTCTTACCATTAACGTTATGTACCAATTCAAATAGAAATATAAGGGAGAAGAACTATATAAGTTTTCTTTCGTTCTAATCCCTTTCGGTCTACTGCTGTTATGTAAAATGTTCATTTCTTGATTACATGTACAAATACTGAAATAAATAATGTTTAAACCAAATAGAAATATGGCTACTTTAATGTTTAATTTACAAATTATCTTTAAAATATGGAATATTATCTCAACCAATCAGAATCCTTCTGGTGTTATTACACATGTGTTCATATAAGAAATTATGTGATGGCTGTATGAAACTAAATACAAGCAATGTTATTTGATAAATTTACTTATTTATATGTCATACAATGTTGTTAGTGACTGTATGACTGACAATCCGATGGTAAATCATGGTATATTGTACAGGTAAATCTGTACCGAGAACGCTGTATATTGTACAGGTAAATCTGTACGAGAACACTGTATATTGTACAGGTAAATCTGTACCGAGAACACTGTATATTGTACAAGTAAATCTGTACCGAGAACACTATATATTGTATAGGTAAATCTGTACCGAGAACACTATATATTGTACAGGTAAATCTGTACCGAGAACACTGTATATTGTACAGGTAAATCTGTACCGAGAACACTGTATATTGTACAGGTAAATCTGTACCGAGACCACTGTACAGGTAAATCTGTACCGAGAACACTGTACAGGTAAATCTGTACCGAGAACACTGTATATTGTACAGGTAAATCTATACCAAGAACACTATATATTGTACAGGTAAATCTGTACCAAGAACACTGTATATTGTACAGGTAAATCTATACCGAGAACACTGTATATTGTACAGGTAAATCTGTACCGAGAACACTGTATATTGTACAGGTAAATCTGTACCGAGAACACTGTATATTGTACAGGTAAATCTATACCAAGAACACTATATATTGTACAGGTAAATCTATACCAAGAACACTATATATTGTACAGGTAAATCTGTACCGAGAACACTGTATATTGTACAGGTAAATCTGTACCGAGACCACTGTACAGGTAAATCTGTACCGAGAACACTGTACAGGTAAATCTGTACCGAGAACACTGTATATTGTACAGGTAAATCTATACCAAGAACACTGTATATTGTACAGGTAAATCTATACCAAGAACACTATATATTGTGCAGGTAAATCTGTACCGAGAATGCTGTATATTGTACAGGTAAATCTGTACCGAGAACACTATATATTGTACAGGTAAATCTGTACCGAGAACGCTGTATATTGTACAGGTAAATCTGTACCGAGAACACTGTATATTGTACAGGTAAATCTGTACCGAGAACACTGTAGATTGTACAGGTAAATCTGTACCGAGAACACTATATATTGTACAGGTAAATCTGTACCGAGAACGCTGTATATTGTATAGGTAATCAGCAAAGACAGAGCAGGTGTGTGGGAAGATACAAAGAGAAAGGTGAAGGATGCATGGCCCGAGTGTCAGGAGTCTCAGATTATCCGCTTCTCGACACATGAAGCTATTTACATACAGGAGATGGGAGGTGTGGCACCCACGTTTGAGGTCATTCTAAAGAACATCAATACCTTAGTTCCAGTTGGACAGGAGGTCTTAGTACTTAAAGGTTGCAGGTCAGTTAAAGCGACATTACATTGTAGAAAGCAAATAAAATGAATTTGTTCACGTATAAATGCATCGCAACTACACATTCTTCTGAATACATTCGAACACTAACATTGAATCAATAAACAGTGTTTTTTTGGTATACAAACTTTCAAAAGTGAAAGTAGAATTTCATAAAGCGGTCATCCATGCTCCTGAATTGACGTTTGTCATTGGAGTCAATACTAAACACGCGATTCTTTCGATTAGAGATAATTTAACTAAGAGTAGTCTACAAATAAATATGCATAGCCACACATGTGAGATATCACGGTAAATATGTACCATACCTCATGTTATTCAGGATAAACGTGTTGTATTACGCATGAATGTCGACCCTATTTACAATATTTTGTTATGTCAACAAACCGTGTATACGATGTTTGTTTATTTATTGAAAGTTTCAGTTTTTGAGGCAAATATTTGGAAAAACATTATTATGGAAATTACATTCTGCAGACATTGCGTTTTTACCAATGTAGTGTCGCTTTAAATGTGCGCAGAATTATAAGAATATAATTATTTTTTTATTATTTATTTTTTATTTTATGACATACAAACATAGTTTTCACATGCTAACAATATACATAGCACTGAAATAATACATTGTCTATATATCTAATGTATCTAAATTTTGTTTTCAATATTCGTTTTTAGTAATTAGTAGGCATGTCATAAAATATGTAACATTTGTAATGTGATGGGTACATTTTAAGATATATATTGTTTCATGAAAATCCTTCTGAGAAGTAAATACATAAACGAGATGTGTATAGCAAAAACAGATTCTAATGTCCCTAATTAAGCATAGTGTTTGCAACCTTCAATTTGTGTTTTCTCTGTGCGATGGTTTAGATAACGATTACAATTTTAAAAAAGACCCATTATCAGAAGTCTTGTCATTGTATCCAAAATAATGAACACTACCATATATTTCCATCCCTGACTCTTTTCCACATTTTCCATCCCTGACTCTTTTCCACATTTTCCATCCCTGACTCTTTTCCCCATTCACTTTCTATTCCACGAGTATGTTTTTGTCTGTGTAGAATGGTCATAGTTACCAGTGTGATGTATATTCATTCCAGTGTATAAAGAGCATGCTAAATGCTTAATAAATACTTATTGTATCTGTTCTAGGTGGATATAAATATATGTAATTTCTGAAAGTAGTTCAAACAAAACCCAGTGAGAAATAAAATGTGTTATTGCACTATTTTCAACCTGTGGAATAACACATTTTATGTCACTGATAGATTTCATTGGAAAGCATAAAATAAAATGACTCAAGTTGTCGGTGATGTCATTTATAGCGTCTTTTGTGACATCATTTATGGTCATCTAAATACAACGTTCTAGCATCATAAAGACACAGTTCAGCCTAAAATAAAAAGAATATATGTTTAAGTGAATGATGGAATAATACTTCACTCATGAACATAGAAAGCTATTATCACTCATGAACATAGAAAGCTATTATAACTCATGAACATAGAAAGCTATTATAACTCATGAACATAGAAAGCTATTATCACTCATGAACATAGAAAGCTATTATCACTCATGAACATAGAAAGCTATTATCACTCATGAACATAGAAAGCTATTATCACTCAGGAACATAGAAAGCTATTATCATTCAGGAACATAGAAAGCTATTATCACTCAGGAACATAGAAAGCTATTATCACTCAGGAACATAGAAAGCTATTATCACTCATGAACATAGAAAGCTATTATCACTCAGGAACATAGAAAGCTATTATCACTCATGAACATAGAAAGCTATTATCACTCATGAACATAGAAAGCTATTATCACTCAGGAACATAGAAAGTGCAGATCTGGTCTGTACTGTTGAAAGGGTTAATTAGTCCAAAATGAGTATAGCTATATATATATATGTTTCTAGGTTCATTGAGGAGTTCCTACATAGATGTATACATTGCTTTGAAACACACCTGTCTCAGATGAGTCTGTCTAAGGAAGACCGGGACAAGAAGGGAAAGGAAACAACGGAGCGTCTGCATCAGATCAAGTCCAGAATATCTTCTTTCTTTGAAGAGCAGACAAAAACACTGAAAACACATATTGAAGCAATTGCAGGAAGTTTGAATAGCTTTATTAATGAAACAACAAACATGGAGAGAGTATGCCAGTACGAACATTCATTTATATTCATTTATTTCGCTTTAACCCATTTCATTCTAGATACATTTAAAGGCTTTTGAAAACATCATAGATTCAGATCAGCCGCAGTGTGACGCTGCATGCTGATCAGGATCTATGTTGTTTGCTACATAGCCAAGTGTCTTAGCATGATTATCTGAATAGCAAACAGCATAGAGCCTGATCAGATGGCACATTCCATAGCAACTGATCTGGCTCTATGTTCTTTGCAAATACTGTTTGAACGGTATCCAGAATGAAATGGGTTAACTCTTTGCATGATGGGTAAAATAAAGGTTATAAATAGGTGTAAATGTAGCAGATGACAATTCATTAATCTGTTTTTAATTTAACTGAAACCTCGGGAAATATGTCGTGGAATTCCATGATTGTTTTCACTGCTGGTTAATTAACACTTTAAAAGCTTATCACAACAAACAGCAGATCAGACGGCAGTCACGGTACAGAATGTTCTGTCTGTTCAGGTTCTATGCTGTTTGCTATTCGGATAGTGGAACTAAAACGCTGGAGTTCGAGCCCCACTGGAGCCGTTACAATTGTGCCCTTAGGCAAGGCATTTAAATTCCACATTGCCTCTTCTCTCTCCTTCATGGCGATGGATTCCATCAGGAATGAGGTCTCGAGAGTGATTAATATAAGTTGAAAGAACTTGTTTCGCAATCGAGCTAAAATAAATTTGGTGGACTAATTTGCACATTCCTTTCAATTTATTCGGCATTTTAAGTGTATTATTAACACATACACTTTATTTATATAATGTTTTGAGAAACAAGTTAGGACAACTTATAAGGGCCGTTCTAGCTGGCATTAATGCAAACATGCATGTAAGAAGAAAATTCAACTGTCTGATAACACGACCACCATACTCTATTGATAGCATAATATGAGTTGTCAACACTAAACACAGAATAATATAGTATGGTGAAATCCAGAGACAGACAACAGTGTGATTATGTTTCCCAGAGAGGATGGGGTGATGGGGGGTGGGGGGACGGAGACATATTGAATGTGTACTTTCTGTCTGATCAGTACCAAGCCTAGTTGTGTGTGATTATGTTTCCCAGAGAGGATGGGGTGGTGGGGGGTGGGGGACGGATACATATTGAATGTGTACTTTCTGTCTGATCAGTACTAAGCCTAGTTGTATATATAATCTTCCAATTCCACTCAGCTAATTATTCCCACAGTTATGTCCCTTTGAAGATTTTTAAATAACACTTTGTCTGAACAAGATTTTCTAAACTCCTGGCCAGATTTTCATGAATTTTCACATGAATGATCATTGCCAATCCTAGTTGTGCATAGCATGTTTACATTCCACTTGGTTAATGTTTCACACAGTTATGGCATTGTAAGAATTCAGGTTGTCCATCGCCAGATTTCCACTATTTTTGCACATACCATATTGTTCCTATTTAAAGCGCCACCTCTAATATAGGCGCCCCCACGTAAAAATGCAACATGAAATGGCCCTTAAAAGGAAATAATTGGCTTACCTGTCGGTAGTACTGTTGTTTAACGTAATCCATATATATATATATAAACTCCAAGCTCATGAATCACTAAGTATGCATGAATAATATGCGCATCACTTGTTGAACGTGTATCGCTATAAAAAAAAGTATTTATTTTCACAGAAGAATTCACACAATATCAACAATGCCTCGAGCTATTCAAACCGAAAGTACAAGGATAGTTATTTACATAGACACTGTATAACAGTTTATAACGCAGAACAATCCACAGAAACACGGGTTAACTTTAAATGTATACGATTTACATGGCATAATATTATGTACTGCATGTACAGAACATAATTATCGATTGATTTAGGTAACACATGATGACGTAGTAGGCGTCGCATTATGACAAAGCAACGTCACTGAGCAGTTTCTTCCAATAAGTTGGCAATTACCGATATTGAAATGGAGATTTTCCACACCTATACTACAGAAATTAATTACTCTAATTAGCGCGTCCCTTTTGTGTTTTGCATCGCGCCCGGCCGCTATAAATAGGAACAATACGGTAATGATCCGCACCAAACCTAGTTATGCACAATATGTATTACTCCGCTGATTCAACACACCTGGGAAGACATGTAGTTTTTTCAAAAACAATTTCTCGTTCTATTAACCCTTTCAACACCACAGACCTCTAAATAGGCTTACAAAGTGTAGATCCAGATGAGCCGGCTCATGACGAGCCGTCTCATCAGGATCTGCACTTTTTGCCAGTCATATGACTATTTTTAGACATAATTACCCATTTTGATAAATGAACTTGTCCAAATGTGATTTTCTGATTCATTTATTGGTTTATGAATATCATGGACCAGTCCATGTGAGTTACTTGGTGTTGAATGGGTTAACATGTTGCTAACAGTGCCATCCATGATTGTGAGGTTCAAAATAATTATTGTATGAAAACAAATGCATGGCCAACTAAAGGACGCTTGAAATGGTGGTGTACTCTGTTTAGGGGACCTCTGTGGCCGAGTGGTTACGGTCGTAGACTTCAAATCACTTGCCCCTTAATGCTGTAGGTTTGAATCCCACTGGGGGGGTGTCAAGATCTTTCAAGTGATGAAGCTATCCAGCTGGCTTGCAGTAGGCCAGTAGTTCTACCTGGGTGTCTGAAATATGCCTCGGATGGACATCCGGGGTGTTCCTCCACCAATAACAGCTGGAGTGTCGCCGTAATGATCCACGCTGGAGTGTCGCCGTAATGATCCACGCTGGAGTGTCGCCGTAATGATCCACGCTGGAGTGTCGCCGTAATGATCCACGCTGGAGTGTCGCCGTAATGATCCACGCTGTAGGTGCGACTTTATACCCCAAAAACAAACAAATTGTTTGGTTACCCAGTGTCATCCAAGTATCAAGACCAGAACGAACGTTGAGACATAGCCAATTTGAAGTAGTTATTTTGTTGTTATTATATACATGTATTCATTGTGCTATCACTGCTTATTTGATTAATTGCTACCGGTATACTTTTAATTATGCTCTATATTAATTATTAGTTTAACCCATTCAACACCAAGTAACTGACATGGACTGATGCATGATATTAACCCATTCAGCACCAAGTAACTGACATGGACTGGTGCATGATATTAACCCATTCAACACCAAGTAACTGACATGGACTGGTGCATGATATTAACCCATTCAACACCAAGTAACTGACATGGACTGGTGCATGATATTAACCCATTCAACACCAAGTAACTGACATGGACTGGTGCATGATATTAACCCATTCAACACCAAGTAACTGACATGGACTGGTGCATGATATTAACCCATTCAACACCAAGTAACTGACATGGACTGGTGCATGATATTAACCCATTCAACACCAAGTAACTGACATGGACTGGTGCATGATATTAACCCATTCAACACCAAGTAACTGACATGGACTGGTGCATGATATTAACCCATTCAACACCAAGTAACTGACATGGACTGGTGCATGATATTAACCCATTCAACACCAAGTAACTGACATGGACTGGTGCATGATATTAACCCATTCAACACCAAGTAACTGACATGGACTGGTGCATGATATTTAACCCATTCAACACCAAGTAACTGACATGGACTGGTGCATGATATTAACCCATTCAACACCAAGTAACTGACATGGACTGGTGCATGATATTAACCCATTCAACACCAAGTAACTGACATGAACTGGTGCATGATATTTTACCAACAAATTAATAAGAAAATTAAATTTGGACCAGTTTATTTATCAAAATGGGTAATTTTGTCTTAAAAATAGTAATATTACTGGTAAAAAGTGCAGATCCTGATGAGACGGCTAATCACGAGCGAGCCGTCTGATCTGGATCTCAACTTTTTGTAAGCCTATTTAGAGGCCTGTAGTGTTGAAAGGGTTAAACATTATTTATTTCAGTATTTGTACATGTAATCAAGAAATGAACATTTTACATATAATTTAACAGCAGTAGACTGAAAGAGATTAGAACGAAAGAAAACTTATATAGTTCTTCTCCCTATCAATTGATTGATATACAATAGCCAGGAGATTAATATATATAACAATGAAAATATGTGAACTCTATTCTAGGTATATGCTAAAGAATTTCAGAAGTTATTGTATTAGTGAGTAAATAGTTTTGGATGTTAAAAAGAAAATGGTTAATATTTAAATGACAATTTGAAGAAAGCTCGAGAAAATGAAATATCAAATCGGAGCATGAGAAGAGATTAGTTTATAGAAAAGTGCTTGAATATGATCGGTTGTTGTGTCGATATTTAATTATTGACAATGACAGAGTATAGTAAGCTTCTAATATGCATGCCTGTGTTCTCCAGTTTGGAATCCTCTGTTATATCATTGGGTAATCCAACTTTCACAGTGCGGTAGTCATGGCGATGTGGGAGGCTTAATCTCCCTGAGCTGCCTCATTTCTCCATGGGGCCTCCGTGGAAAAGTCTCCCTGAGCTGCCTCATTTCTCCATGGGGCCTCCATGGAAATGTGGTTAAGGTCGTTGACTTAAAATCACTTGCCCCTCACTGGCAAGTTCGAATCCCACTGGGGGGTGTCAAGTTCTTTCAAGTGAGAAAGCTATCCAGCTAGGTTGTGGAAGGTTGGTGGTTCTACCTGGGTACCCGCCCATGCATTAAATAGGGGCACCTGGGGGTCTTCCTCCACCAATAATAGCTGTCCGATTAGCGCAGTGGTTAGCATGCTATGCTCTCTTCTCACCAATGCAACCAGGGTTCGATCCTCGGACCAGGAAGTATGTGAGATGGTACGGTGGTCGCCAGATCACTCAGGTGGGTTTTCTCCGGGTACTCCCACACGAATGACCGCATTTACGCTGTCATCCGCACCAACGAGAGTGATTAATATAAGTTGTTAGAACTTGCTTCGCAATCGTTGTAAGTTTAATGAGAATAATAGCTAGAGAATCGCCATATGACCTAAGCTGTTGGTGCGACTTTAAATCCCCAAAACAAACAAATCATTTTTATGTATTCGGATATCATATATATATATACACGTAGGTTACCTGACATACATACATAATATTTTGAAAGTTTAACTTAGGCTTTTATTTAAGTTAAAGTATTTGCTACTTTTCCAGTTTTTCTGACAACGAACTTCCAAAGAGAAAGACATGGAATGAGGCTGCTGTCGAAGTCAGACACAAAGTTTATGGTAGCATGCGAAGTCTTATCAAAGAATGGGAGTCAAAGGAAGCACAATTCGGTAGCGTAGCACAGCACATTGAAACCAGTATCGAGAAAGAATTCCCGGCATTTGATAGAGAAATTTATGAAACAGAAAGACTTATGTCCAGTCCACAGAGAACAACATCAAATGCTACAGAGGAATCTGAAATTGGACTGGTTCCAGACTTTATCCAAAATAGGATTAGAGGTCTGAGTAAGGGAACCAAGGTTGCCCTTGGGATTGGTTTGTCACCTGTGTTACTTGTTAGCATGATATTTAGATTGCCAGTGTATGGGATACAAGCATTCGACAGATTTTACTCGAAATACAGCATGGAAAGGAAATTCAAGTTGGCGGCAGATGACAAAGAAAAGCTGAAAGAAGTTTATCAGAAATATGCCCAGAAGACTGTGGCAAGTATAACAGACAAAATGAATTTGAAGCAAATAATAGAAGAGGACATGCAACCTCTGACAACGTACTTGAAACAACAACAAAAGAGAATGGAGATGCAGATTCAGAATGACCTTGACGTACTTGAAAGTTTGAAGGTCGAGGAGCGAAAGGATGAGGATGTACGGAAAATTTACGAGCCACTGAATGCCAAATTCCTGATATCAAGAGAGTGCCTGCATCATTTTAAGTTGATGCACCTTCCTGCAAAATTTGCATCCTGGATCAACGAACTCATACTCCCTTTTGTGGATGTCGTAAAAACAGATACACTCATTTGCACTGGTCTGGAAGCAGACGTATTTTCTGCAAGGTCAACAGTAACAGCTCTGACTGGTAACAATGATAATGTTTGCATCCGGGTTGTTACGAAAAAGATTAAAGAAAACAAGATGAAGCGACTTCGGGCCGTGTTAGTAGCGTACAGGTACGTATATTGTTGTCTTCACAAATGTTTTCCAAATAATTTACATTGGAGAATGAAATGATATAGCTAAATATTTGGTGCTTGAGATTCATTTATAGAATGGTGAATTTTCCATATTTCCGCCAGTTCTGCAGGTGCTAGCAGAGGGGTGATGTCATTAAATTGAAAATAAAGTATCACAATATGATGGTTCTAATTGTGTTGCACTACACTAAGGTTGTTCTTGGATAAAACAAAAAAGTATGTATGTGTTACTGTAGTGTTATATAGCAAATTTAATTTTGTTTAATTGTTTTACCGGAAAATCTTATAGTGTTAGTTTACTGAAGATGAATAAGTGTACCTATTGCTCATACTTTATTATCTGATGTTAAAACACAGTTGTGATGTCATACCTTTGTACTTGCAGTCCATTTGTACATGCTGTCATACCTTTGTACTTGCAGTCCATTTGTACATGATGACATACCTTTGTACTTGCAGTCCATTTGTACATGCTGTCATACCTTTGTACTTGCAATCCATTTGTACATGCTGTCATACCTTTGTACTTGCAGTCCATTTGTACATGATGTCATACCTTTGTACTTGCAGTCCATTTGTACATGATGTCATACCTTTGTACTTGCAGTCCATTTGTACATTATGTCATACCTTTGTACTTGCAGTCCATTTGTACATGATGTCATACCTTTGTACTTGCAGTCCATTTGTACATGATGTCATACCTTTGTACTTGCAGTCCATGTGTACATTATGTCATACCTTTGTACTTGCAATCCATTTGTACATGATGTCATACCTTTGTACTTGCAGTCCATTTGTACATGATGTCATACCTTTGTACTTGCAGTCCATGTGTACATTATGTCATACCTTTGTACTTGCAGTCCATTTGTACATGCTGTCATACCTTTGTACTTGCAGTCCATGTGTACATTATGTCATACCTTTGTACTTGCAGTCCATTTGTACATGATGTCATACTTTTTTTTTTAATTTAAGTTTATTTAACGTCGCTACCGGTTTCCCATTTGAGCGACGGGCCGTTTACCTAACAACACCTTTCCTGGGCAGGTTCCAGTGGTTAAGCAGTACTTGGTGCACCAATCTCCGTAAGAAACTGCCAACTGTTTCATATAAATGAGACACGGTCTGAGCGGGGCTCGAACCCATGACCATCAGAGATGATAGGTTACAGTGATCTACAAGTCAGCGACTTTAACCACTCGACCACGGAGGCGGTTTATCATACCTTTGTACTTGCAGTCCATTATTATTAATATTGGCCTTTTCACACCAGTCCAATATTAATAATAATGTACTGCAAGTACAAAGGTGTTATATGTAGAGTGTTATATTCAATCCTATGCATAAATGTATGAAATTAACAATTTTAATTAGTAGGATCTTGTTGTATAAGTGTGTGTTTTAAATAAGATATAAGCCTCAAACGGATCCAATATGCAAAATATTGGTACTGTCTTCGGCGCTACGCGCATCACACAGTCCAATATTTTACATATTGGAGTGATTTCGGCTTATATTCTATGCTTAAAGCTATAATTTATGGCGACACCTAGGGACAGGGGTCATTATTCTAATAATTTGTTCAATATGACTTGCTTGCAGTACAATTGACAGAGAGAATATTGCAAAATGTTATGGATTCTGGAGCCCAGGTGTTGGTGAGGGGAAGCTATACCAAGTTCTGCAACCATTGCAGTGTAGTCTCAGACAGTTCGCCCAAGGACCAGATTTTAAGCGTGATAGAGACAACAACTGTATACGAACTGTGCAGGAGATCGCTTGTGGTCTGGACTTCCTTCATGATAGAAAATTTACGCAGTTAGATCTGTCTATGGACACAGTTGCAGTAAGTAAATGACAATAATCAGTGTGAGTAACAGCAACAACTAAAGGATGGTTTCTGAGAGTGGGTGTGGTACACAGTTATGTTAGATATCGCTTGCTGATGAAATATGTTAGACGTTACTTGTTTCCTGTATCGTAGAGTATATTGGTTACATGTATCGTAGAGTATATTGGTTACATGTATTGTGGAGTATATTGGTTACATGTATTGTATAGTATATTGGTTACATGTATCGTAGAGTATATTGGTTACATGTATTGTGGAGTATATTGGTTACATGTATTGTGGAGTATATTGGTTATATGTATTGTATAGTATATTGGTTACATGTATTGTGGAGTATATTGGTTATATGTATCATAGAGTATATTGGTTACATGTATTGTGGAGTATATTGGTTACATGTATCATAGAGTATATTGGTTACATGTATTGTGGAGTGTATTGGTTACATGTATTGTGGAGTATATTGGTTACATGTATTGTAGAGTGTATTGGTTACATGTATTGTGGAGTATATTGGTTACATGTATTGTGGAGTATATTGGCTACATGTATTGTGGAGTATATTGGTTACATGTATTGTGGAGTATATTGGTTATATGTATTGTAGAGTATATTGGTTACATGTATTGTGATATTGTAGAGTATATTGGTTACATGTATTGTGGAGTATATTGGTTATATGTATTGTATAGTATATTGGTTACATGTATCGTAGAGTATATTGGTTACATGTATTGTGGAGTATATTGGTTACATGTATTGTGGAGTATATTGGTTACATGTATTGTAGAGTATATTGGTTACATGTATTGTGGAGTATATTGGTTATATGTATTGTAGAGTATATTGGTTACATGTATTGTGGAGTATATTGGTTACATGTATTGTAGAGTATATTGGTTATATGTATTGTGGAGTATATTGGTTACATGTATTGTGGAGTATATTGGTTATATGTATTGTGGAGTATATTGGTTACATGTATTGTGGAGTATATTGGTTACATGTATTGTGGAGTATATTGGTTACATGTATTGTGGAGTATATTGGTTACATGTATTGTGGAGTATATTGGTTACATGTATCGTAGAGTGTATTAGTTACATGTATCGTAGAGTATATTGGTTACATGTATTGTAGAGTATATTGGTTACATGTATTGTAGAGTATATTGGTTACATGTATTGTGGAGTATATTGGTTACATGTATCGTAGAGTATATTGGTTACATGTATCGTAGAGTATATTGGTTACATGTATTGTATAGTATATTGGTTACATGTATTGTGGAGTATATTGGTTACATGTATTGTAGAGTATATTGGTTATATGTATTGTAGAGTATATTTGTTATATGTATTGTAGATTATATTGGTTATATGTATTGTAGAGTATATTGGTTACATGTATTGTATAGTATATTGGTTACATGTATTGTGGAGTATATTGGTTACATGTATTGTAGAGTATATTGGTTATATGTATTGTAGAGTATATTTGTTATATGTATTGTAGATTATATTGGTTATATGTATTGTAGAGTATATTGGTTACATGTATTGTATAGTATATTGGTTACATGTATTGTGGAGTATATTGGTTACATGTATTGTAGAGTATATTGGTTATATGTATTGTAGAGTATATTGGTTACATGTATTGTAGAGTATATTGGTTACATGTATTGTAGAGTATATTGGTTACATGTATTGTAGAGTATATTGGTTACATGTATTGTGGAGTATATTGGTTACATGTATTGTAGAGTATATTGGTTACATGTATTGTGGAGTATATTGGTTACATGTATTGTGGAGTATATTGGTTACATGTATTGTAGAGTATATTGGTTACATGTATTGTGGAGTATATTGGTTATATGTATTGTAGAGTATATTGGTTACATGTATTGTGGAGTATATTGGTTACATGTATTGTAGAGTATATTGGTTACATGTATTGTGGAGTATATTGGTTACATGTATTGTGGAGTATATTGGTTACATGTATTGTAGAGTGTATTGGTTACATGTATTGTGGAGTATATTGGTTACATGTATTGTGGAGTATATTGGTTACATGTATTGTGGAGTATATTGGTTACATGTATTGTGGAGTATATTGGTTACATGTATTGTGGAGTATATTGGTTACATGTATTGTGGAGTATATTGGTTACATGTATTGTAGAGTATATTGGTTACATGTATTGTAGAGTATATTGGTTACATGTATTGTGGAGTATATTGGTTACATGTATTGTAGAGTATATTGGTTACATGTATTGTAGAGTATATTGGTTACATGTATTGTGGAGTATATTGGTTACATGTATTGTGGAGTATATTGGTTACATGTATCGTAGAGTGTATTGGTTACATGTATCGTAGAGTATATTGGTTACATGTATTGTAGAGTATATTGGTTACATGTATTGTGGAGTATATTGGTTACATGTATTGTAGAGTGTATTGGTTACATGTATTGTAGAGTATATTGGTTACATGTATTGTAGAGTATATTGGTTACATGTATTGTGGAGTATATTGGTTACATGTATTGTAGAGTATATTGGTTACATGTATTGTGGAGTATATTGGTTACATGTATTGTGGAGTATATTGGTTACATGTATTGTGGAGTATATTGGTTACATGTATTGTGGAGTATATTGGTTACATGTATTGTAGAGTGTATTGGTTACATGTATTGTAGAGTATATTGGTTACATGTATTGTAGAGTATATTGGTTACATGTATTGTGGAGTATATTGGTTACATGTATTGTAGAGTATATTGGTTACATGTATTGTAGAGTATATTGGTTATATGTATTGTAGAGTATATTGGTTACATGTATTGTAGAGTATATTGGTTACATGTATTGTAGAGTATATTGGTTACATGTATTGTATAGTATATTGGTTACATGTATTGTGGAGTATATTGGTTACATGTATTGTAGAGTATATTGGTTATATGTATTGTAGAGTATATTGGTTATATGTATTGTAGAGTATATTGGTTATATGTATTGTAGAGTATATTGGTTACATGTATTGTAGAGTATATTGGTTACATGTATTGTGGAGTATATTGGTTACATGTATTGTAGAGTATATTGGTTATATGTATTGTAGAGTATATTGGTTACATGTATTGTAGAGTATATTGGTTACATGTATTGTAGAGTATATTGGTTACATGTATTGTATAGTATATTGGTTACATGTATTGTAGAGTATATTGGTTACATGTATTGTAGAGTATATTGGTTACATGTATTGTAGAGTATATTGGTTACATGTATTGTAGAGTATATTGGTTACATGTATTGTATATTGTGGAGTATATTGGTTACATGTATTGTAGAGTATATTGGTTACATGTATTGTATTGTGGAGTATATTGGTTACATGTATTGTGGAGTATATTGGTTACATGTATCGTAGAGTGTATTGGTTACATGTATCGTAGAGTATATTGGTTACATGTATTGTAGAGTATATTGGTTACATGTATTGTGGAGTATATTGGTTACATGTATCGTAGAGTGTATTGGTTACATGTATTGTAGAGTATATTGGTTACATGTATTGTGGAGTATATTGGTTACATGTATTGTAGAGTATATGTATTGTAGAGTATATTGGTTATATGTATTGTAGAGTATATTGGTTACATGTATTGTAGAGTATATTGGTTACATGTATTGTATAGTATATTGGTTACATGTATTGTGGAGTATATTGGTTACATGTATTGTAGAGTATATTGGTTACATGTATTGTAGAGTATATTGGTTACATGTATTGTAGAGTATATTGGTTATATGTATTGTAGAGTATATTGGTTACATGTATTGTATAGTATATTGGTTACATGTATTGTGGAGTATATTGGTTACATGTATTGTAGAGTATATTGGTTATATGTATTGTAGAGTATATTGGTTATATGTATTGTAGAGTATATTGGTTACATGTATTGTAGAGTATATTGGTTACATGTATTGTATAGTATATTGGTTACATGTATTGTGGAGTATATTGGTTACATGTATTGTAGAGTATATTGGTTACATGTATTGTAGAGTATATTTGTTATATGTATTGTAGATTATATTGGTTACATGTATTGTAGAGTATATTGGTTACATGTATTGTATAGTATAT
>CM026397.1:11654684-11675261 GCA_014843695.1 Archivesica marissinica | reverse complement strand
TCTCCCTAAGGGCTATTCCGTGCCAATGCATGCTACATGCATCTCATTCAGGGCTATTCCTTGCCAATGCATGCTACATGCATCTCATTCAGGGCTATTCCTTGCCAATGCATGCTACATGCATCTCCCTCAGGGCTATTCCGTGCCAATGCATGCTACATGCATCTCATTCAGGGCTATTCCTTGCCAATGCATGCTACATGCATCTCATTCAGGGCTATTCCTTGCCAATGTATGCTACCTGCATCTCACTCAGGGCTATTCCTTGCCAATGCATGCTACATGCATCTCACTCAGGGCTATTCCTTGCCAATGCATCTCATTCAGGGCTATTCCTTGCCAGTGCATCTCACTCAGGGCTATTCCTTGCCAATGCATCTCACTCAGGGCTATTCCTTGCCAATGCATGCTACATGCATCTCACTCAGGGCTATTCCTTGCCAATGCATGCTACATGCATCTCACTCAGGGCTATTCCTTGCCAATGCATCTAACTCAGAGCTATTCCTTGCCAATGCATCTCACTCAGGGCTATTCCTTGCCAGTGCATCTCACTCAGGGCTATTCCTTGCCAATGCATCTCATTCAGGGCTATTCCTTGCCAATGCATGCTACATGCATCTCACTCAGGGCTATTCCTTGCCAATGCATCTACATGCATTTCACTCAGGGCTATTCCTTGCCAATGCATGCTACCTGCATCTCACTCAGGGCTATTCCTTGCCAGTGCATGCTACATGCATCTCACTCAGGGCTATTCCTTGCCAGTGCATGCTACATGCATCTCACTCAGGGCTATTCCTTGCCAGTGCATGCTACATGCATCTCACTCATGGCTATTCCTTGCCAATGCATGCTACCTGCATCTCACTCAGGGCTATTCCTTGCCAATGCATGCTACATGCATCTCACTCAGGGCTATTCCTTGTCAATGCATGCTACATGCATCTCATTCAGGGCTATTCCTTGCCAATGCATGCTACATGCATCTCACTCAGGGCTATTCCTTGCCAATGCATGCTACATGCATCTCATTCAGGGCTATTCCTTGCCAATGCATGCTACATGCATCTCACTCAGGGCTATTCCTTGCCAATGCATGCTACATGCATCTCATTCAGGGCTATTCCTTGCCAATGCATGCTACATGCATCTCACTCAGGGCTATTCCTTGCCAATGCATCATGCATGCTACATGCATCTCACTCAGGGCTATTCCTTGCCAATGCATGCTACATGCATCTCACTCAGGGCTATTCCTTGCCAATGCATGCTACATGCATCTCACTCAGGGCTATTCCTTGCCAATGCATCATGCATGCTACATGCATCTCACTCAGGGCTATTCCTTGCCAATGCATGCTGCATGCATCTCATTCAGGGCTATTCCTTGCCAGTGCATGCTACATGCATCTCATTCAGGGCTATTCCTTGCCAGTGCATGCTACATGCATCTCACTCAGGGCTATTCCTTGCCAATGCATGCTACATGCATCTCACCCAGGGCTATTCCTTGCCAATGCATGCTACATGCATCTCACTCAGGGCTATTCCTTGCCAATGCATGCTACATGCATCTCACTCAGGGCTATTCCTTGCCAATGCATCTCACTCAGGGCTATTCCTTGCCAATGCATCTCACTCAGGGCTATTCCTTGCCAATGCATGCTACATGCATCTCACTCAGGGCTATTCCTTGCCAATGCATGCTACATGCATCTCACTCAGGGCTATTCCTTGCCAATGCATCTCACTCAGGGCTATTCCTTGCCAATGCATCATGCATGCTACATGCATCTCACTCAGGGCTATTCCTTGCCAATGCATGCTACATGCATCTCACTCAGGGCTATTCCTTGCCAATGCATGCTACATGCATCTCACTCAGGGCTATTCCTTGCCAATGCATCATGCATGCTACATGCATCTCACTCAGGGCTATTCCTTGCCAATGCATGCTGCATGCATCTCATTCAGGGCTATTCCTTGCCAGTGCATGCTACATGCATCTCACTCAGGGCTATTCCTTGCCAATGCATGCTACATGCATCTCACCCAGGGCTATTCCTTGCCAATGCATGCTACATGCATCTCACTCAGGGCTATTCCTTGCCAATGCATGCTACATGCATCTCACTCAGGGCTATTCCTTGCCAATGCATCTCACTCAGGGCTATTCCTTGTCAATGCATCTCACTCAGGGCTATTCCTTGCCAATGCATGCTACATGCATCTCACTCAGGGCTATTCCTTGCCAATGCATCTCACTCAGGGCTATTCCTTGCCAATGCATCATGCATGCTACATGCATCTCACTCAGGGCTATTCCTTGCCAATGCATGCTACATGCATCTCACTCAGGGCTATTCCTTGCCAATGCATGCTACATGCATCTCACTCAGGGCTATTCCTTGCCAATGCATCATGCATGCTACATGCATCTCACTCAGGGCTATTCCTTGCCAATGCATGCTGCATGCATCTCATTCAGGGCTATTCCTTGCCATTGCATCTCACTCAGGGCTATTCCTTGCCAATGCATGCTACATGCATCTCACTCAGGGCTATTCCTTGTCAATGCATGCTACATGCATCTCATTCAGGGCTATTCCTTGCCAATGCATGCTACATGCATCTCACTCAGGGCTATTCCTTGCCAATGCATGCTACATGCATCTCATTCAGGGCTATTCCTTGCCAATGCATGCTACATGCATCTCACTCAGGGCTATTCCTTGCCAATGCATGCTACATGCATCTCATTCAGGGCTATTCCTTGCCAATGCATGCTACATGCATCTCACTCAGGGCTATTCCTTGCCAATGCATCATGCTACATGCATCTCACTCAGGGCTATTCCTTGCCAATGCATGCTACATGCATCTCACTCAGGGCTATTCCTTGCCAATGCATGCTACATGCATCTCACTCAGGGCTATTCCTTGCCAATGCATTGCATGCTACATGCATCTCACTCAGGGCTATTCCTTGCCAATGCATGCTACATGCATCTCATTCAGGGCTATTCCTTGCCATTGCATCTCACTCAGGGCTATTCCTTGCCAATGCATGCTACATGCATCTCACTCAGGGCTATTCCTTGCCAATGCATCTCACTCAGGGCTATTCCTTGCCAATGCATCTCACTCAGGGCTATTCCTTGCCAATGCATGCTACATGCATCTCACTCAGGGCTATTCCTTGCCAATGCATGCTACATGCATCTCACTCAGGGCTATTCCTTGCCAATGCATCTCACTCAGGGCTATTCCTTGCCAATGCATGCTACATGCATCTCACTCAGGGCTATTCCTTGCCAATGCATGCTACATGCATCTCACTCAGGGCTATTCCTTGCCAATGCATGCTACATGCATCTCACTCAGGGCTATTCCTTGCCAATGCATGCTACATGCATCTCACTCAGGGCTATTCCTTGCCAATGCATGCTACATGCATCTCATTCAGGGCTATTCCTTGCCAATGCATGCTACATGCATCTCATTCAGGGCTATTCCTTGCCAATGCATGCTACATGCATCTCATTCAGGGCTATTCCTTGCCATTGCATCTCACTCAGGGCTATTCCTTGCCAATGCATGCTACATGCATCTCACTCAGGGCTATTCCTTGTCAATGCATGCTACATGCATCTCATTCAGGGCTATTCCTTGCCAATGCATGCTACATGCATCTCATTCAGAGCAATTCCTTGCCAATGCATGCTACATGCATCTCATTCAGGGCTATTCCTTGCCAATGCATGCTACATGCATCTCATTCAGGGCTATTCCTTGCCAATGCATGCTACATGCATCTCATTCAGGGCTATTCCTTGCCAATGCATGCTACATGCATCTCACTCAGGGCTATTCCTTGCCAATGCATGCTACATGCATCTCACTCAGGGTTATGCCTTGCCAATGCATGCTACATGCATCTCACTCAGGGCTATTCCTTGCCAATACATGCTACATGCATCTCACTCAGGACTATTCCTTGCCAATGCATCTCACTCAGGGCTATTCCTTGCCAATGCATGCTACATGCATCTCACTCAGGGTTATGCCTTGCCAATGCATGCTACATGCATCTCACTCAGGGCTATTCCTTGCCAATACATGCTACATGCATCTCACTCAGGACTATTCCTTGCCAATGCATCTCACTCAGGGCTATTCCTTGCCAATGCATGCTACATGCATCTCACTCAGGGTTATGCCTTGCCAATGCATGCTACATGCATCTCACTCAGGGCTATTCCTTGCCAATACATGCTACATGCATCTCACTCAGGACTATTCCTTGCCAATGCATCTCACTCAGGGCTATTCCTTGCCAATGCATGCTACATGCATCTCACTCAGGGCTATTCCTTGCCAATGCATGCTACATGCATCTCACTCAGGGCTATTCCTTGCCAATGCATCTCACTCAGGGCTATTCCTTGCCAATGCATGCTACATGCATCTCACCCAGGGCTATTCCTTGCCAATGCATGCTACATGCATCTCACTCAGGGCTATTCCTTGCCAATCCATCTCACTCAGGGCTATTCCTTGCCAATGCATGCTACATGCATCTCACTCAGGGCTATTCCTTGCCAATGCATGCTACATGCATCTCATTCAGGACTATTCCTTGCCAATGCATGCTACATGCATCTCATTCAGGGCTATTCCTTGCCAATGCATGCTACATGCATCTCATTCAGGGCTATTCCTTGCCATTGCATCTCACTCAGGGCTATTCCTTGCCAATGCATGCTACATGCATCTCACTCAGGGCTATTCCTTGCCAATGCATGCTACATGCATCTCATTCAGGGCAATTCCTTGCCAATGCATGCTACATGCATCTCACTCAGGGCTATTCCTTGCCAATGCATGCTACATGCATCTCATTCAGGGCTATTCCTTGCCATGCATGCTACATGCATCTCATTCAGGGCTATTCCTTGCCAATGCATGCTACATGCATCTCACTCAGGGCTATTCCTTGCCAATGCATGCTACATGCATCTCACTCAGGGCTATTCCTTGCCAATGCATGCTACATGCATCTCACTCAGGGCTATTCCTTGCCAATGCATGCTACATGCATCTCACTCAGGCTATTCCTTGCCAATGCATCTCACTCAGGGCTATTCCTTGCCAATGCATGCTACATGCATCTCACTCAGGGCTATTCCTTGCCAATGCATGCTACATGCATCTCACTCAGGGCTATTCCTTGCCAATGCATGCTACATGCATCTCACTCAGGGCTATTCCTTGCCAATGCATCTCACTCAGGGCTATTCCTTGCCAATGCATGCTACATGCATCTCACTCAGGGCTATTCCTTGCCAATGCATGCTACATGCATCTCACTCAGGGCTATTCCTTGCCAATGCATGCTACATGCATCTCACTCAGGGCTATTCCTTGCCAATGCATGCTACATGCATCTCACTCAGGGCTATTCCTTGCCAATGCATCTCACTCAGGGCTATTCCTTGCCAATGCATCTCACTCAGGGCTATTCCTTGCCAATGCATGCTACATGCATCTCACTCAGGGCTATTCCTTGCCAATGCATGCTACATGCATCTCACTCAGGGCTATTCCTTGCCAATGCATCTCACTCAGGGCTATTCCTTGCCAATGCATGCTACATGCATCTCACCCAGGGCTATTCCTTGCCAATGCATGCTACATGCATCTCACTCAGGGCTATTCCTTGCCAATCCATCTCACTCAGGGCTATTCCTTGCCAATGCATGCTACATGCATCTCACTCAGGGCTATTCCTTGCCAATGCATGCTACATGCATCTCATTCAGGACTATTCCTTGCCAATGCATGCTACATGCATCTCATTCAGGGCTATTCCTTGCCAATGCATGCTACATGCATCTCATTCAGGGCTATTCCTTGCCATTGCATCTCACTCAGGGCTATTCCTTGCCAATGCATGCTACATGCATCTCACTCAGGGCTATTCCTTGTCAATGCATGCTACATGCATCTCATTCAGGGCTATTCCTTGCCAATGCATGCTACATGCATCTCATTCAGAGCAATTCCTTGCCAATGCATGCTACATGCATCTCATTCAGGGCTATTCCTTGCCAATGCATGCTACATGCATCTCATTCAGGGCTATTCCTTGCCAATGCATGCTACATGCATCTCATTCAGGGCTATTCCTTGCCAATGCATGCTACATGCATCTCATTCAGGGCTATTCCTTGCCAATGCATGCTACATGCATCTCACTCAGGGCTATTCCTTGCCAATGCATGCTACATGCATCTCACTCAGGGCTATTCCTTGCCAATACATGCTACATGCATCTCACTCAGGACTATTCCTTGCCAATGCATCTCACTCAGGGCTATTCCTTGCCAATGCATGCTACATGCATCTCACTCAGGGTTATGCCTTGCCAATGCATGCTACATGCATCTCACTCAGGGTTATGCCTTGCCAATACATGCTACATGCATCTCACTCAGGGCTATTCCTTGCCAATGCATGCTACATGCATCTCACTCAGGGCTATTCCTTGCCAATGCATGCTACATGCATCTCACTCAGGGCTATTCCTTGCCAATGCATGCTACATGCATCTCACTCAGGGCTATTCCTTGCCAATGCATCTCACTCAGGGCTATTCCTTGCCAATGCATGCTACATGCATCTCACCCAGGGCTATTCCTTGCCAATGCATGCTACATGCATCTCACTCAGGGCTATTCCTTGCCAATCCATCTCACTCAGGGCTATTCCTTGCCAATGCATGCTACATGCATCTCACTCAGGGCTATTCCTTGCCAATGCATGCTACATGCATCTCATTCAGGACTATTCCTTGCCAATGCATGCTACATGCATCTCATTCAGGGCTATTCCTTGCCAATGCATGCTACATGCATCTCATTCAGGGCTATTCCTTGCCATTGCATCTCACTCAGGGCTATTCCTTGCCAATGCATGCTACATGCATCTCACTCAGGGCTATTCCTTGCCAATGCATGCTACATGCATCTCATTCAGAGCAATTCCTTGCCAATGCATGCTACATGCATCTCATTCAGGGCTATTCCTTGCCAATGCATGCTACATGCATCTCATTCAGGGCTATTCCTTGCCAATGCATGCTACATGCATCTCATTCAGGGCTATTCCTTGCCAATGCATGCTACATGCATCTCACTCAGGGCTATTCCTTGCCAATGCATGCTACATGCATCTCACTCAGGGTTATGCCTTGCCAATGCATGCTACATGCATCTCACTCAGGGCTATTCCTTGCCAATACATGCTACATGCATCTCACTCAGGACTATTCCTTGCCAATGCATCTCACTCAGGGCTATTCCTTGCCAATGCATGCTACATGCATCTCACTCAGGGTTATGCCTTGCCAATGCATGCTACATGCATCTCACTCAGGGCTATTCCTTGCCAATACATGCTACATGCATCTCACTCAGGACTATTCCTTGCCAATGCATCTCACTCAGGGCTATTCCTTGCCAATGCATGCTACATGCATCTCACTCAGGGTTATGCCTTGCCAATGCATGCTACATGCATCTCACTCAGGGTTATGCCTTGCCAATACATGCTACATGCATCTCACTCAGGGCTATTCCTTGCCAATGCATGCTACATGCATCTCACTCAGGGCTATTCCTTGCCAATGCATCTCACTCAGGGCTATTCCTTGCCAATGCATGCTACATGCATCTCACCCAGGGCTATTCCTTGCCAATGCATGCTACATGCATCTCACTCAGGGCTATTCCTTGCCAATGCATGCTACATGCATCTCACTCAGGGCTATTCCTTGCCAATGCATCTCACTCAGGGCTATTCCTTGCCAATGCATGCTACATGCATCTCACTCAGGGCTATTCCTTGCCAATGCATGCTACATGCATCTCATTCAGAGCTATTCCTTGCCAATGCATCTCACTCAGGGCTATTCCTTGCCAATGCATGCTACATGCATCTCACTCAGGGCTATTCCTTGTCAATGCATGCTACATGCATCTCATTCAGGGCTATTCCTTGCCAATGCATGCTACATGCATCTCACTCAGGGCTATTCCTTGCCAATGCATGCTACATGCATCTCACCCAGGGCTATTCCTTGCCAATGCATCTCATTCAGGGCTATTCCTTGCCAATTCATGCTACATGCATCTCATTCAGGGCTATTCCTTGCCAATGCATGCTACATGCATCTCACTCAGGGCTATTCCTTGCCAATACATGCTACATGCATCTCATTCATGGCTATTCCTTGCCAATGCATGCTACATGCATCTCACTCAGGGCTATTCCTTGCCAATGCATGCTACATGCATCTCATTCAGGGCTATTCCTTGCCAATGCATGCTACATGCATCTCACTCAGGGATATTCCTTGCCAATGCATGCTACATGCATCTCACTCAGGGCTATTCCTTGCCAATGCATGCTACATGCATCTCATTCAGGGCTATTCCTTGCCAATGCATGCTACATGCATCACATTCAGGGCTATTCCTTGCCAATGCATGCTACATGCATCTCATTCAGGGCTATTCCTTGCCAATGCATGCTACATGCATCTCATTCAGGGCTATTCATTGCCAATGCATGCTACATGCATCTCATTCAGGGCTATTCCTTGCCAATGCATGCTACATGCATCTCACTCAGGGCTATTCCTTGCCAATGCATCTCACTCAGGGCTATTCCTTGCAAATGCATGCTACATGCATCTCACTCAGGGCTATTCCTAGCCAATACATGCTGCATGCATCTCACTCAGGACTATTCCTTGCCAATGCATCTCACTCAGGGCTATTCCTTGCCAATGCATGCTACATGCATCTCACTCAGAGTTATGCCTTGCCAATGCATGCTACATGCATCTCACTCAGGGCTATTCCTTGCCAATACATGCTACATGCATCTCACTCAGGGCTATTCCTTGCCAATGCATGCTACATGCATCTCACTCAGGGTTATGCCTTGCCAATGCATGCTACATGCATCTCACTCAGGGCTATTCCTTGCCAATACATGCTACATGCATCTCACTCAGGACTATTCCTTGCCAATGCATCTCACTCAGGGCTATTCCTTGCCAATGCATGCTACATGCATCTCACTCAGGGTTATGCCTTGCCAATGCATGCTACATGCATCTCACTCAGGGTTATGCCTTGCCAATACATGCTACATGCATCTCACTCAGGGCTATTCCTTGCCAATGCATGCTACATGCATCTCACTCAGGGTTATTCCTTGCCAATGCATCTCACTCAGGGCTATTCCTTGCCAATGCATGCTACATGCATCTCACCCAGGGCTATTCCTTGCCAATGCATGCTACATGCATCTCACTCAGGGCTATTCCTTGCCAATGCATGCTACATGCATCTCACTCAGGGCTATTCCTTGCCAATGCATCTCACTCAGGGCTATTCCTTGCCAATGCATGCTACATGCATCTCACTCAGGGCTATTCCTTGCCAATGCATGCTACATGCATCTCATTCAGGACTATTCCTTGCCAATGCATGCTACATGCATCTCATTCAGAGCTATTCCTTGCCAATGCATCTCACTCAGGGCTATTCCTTGCCAATGCATGCTACATGCATCTCACTCAGGGCTATTCCTTGTCAATGCATGCTACATGCATCTCATTCAGGGCTATTCCTTGCCAATGCATGCTACATGCATCTCACTCAGGGCTATTCCTTGCCAATGCATGCTACATGCATCTCACCCAGGGCTATTCCTTGCCAATGCATCTCATTCAGGGCTATTCCTTGCCAATGCATGCTACATGCATCTCATTCAGGGCTATTCCTTGCCAATGCATGCTACATGCATCTCACTCAGGGCTATTCCTTGCCAATACATGCTACATGCATCTCATTCAGGGCTATTCCTTGCCAATGCATGCTACATGCATCTCACTCAGGGCTATTCCTTGCCAATGATGCTACATGCATCTCATTCAGGGTTATTCCTTGCCAATGCATGCTACATGCATCTCACTCAGGGATATTCCTTGCCAATGCATGCTACATGCATCTCACTCAGGGCTATTCCTTGCCAATGCATGCTACATGCATCTCATTCAGGGCTATTCCTTGCCAATGCATGCTACATGCATCTCATTCAGGGCTATTCCTTGCCAATGCATGCTACATGCATCTCATTCAGGGCTATTCCTTGCCAATGCATGCTACATGCATCTCACTCAGGGCTATTCCTTGCCAATGCATCTCACTCAGGGCTATTCCTTGCCAATGCATGCTACATGCATCTCACTCAGGGCTATTCCTTGCCAATACATGCTACATGCATCTCACTCAGGACTATTCCTTGCCAATGCATCTCACTCAGGGCTATTCCTTGCCAATGCATGCTACATGCATCTCACTCAGGGTTATGCCTTGCCAATGCATGCTACATGCATCTCACTCAGGGCTATTCCTTGCCAATACATGCTACATGCATCTCACTCAGGACTATTCCTTGCCAATGCATCTCACTCAGGGCTATTCCTTGCCAATGCATGCTACATGCATCTCACTCAGGGTTATGCCTTGCCAATGCATGCTACATGCATCTCACTCAGGGTTATGCCTTGCCAATACATGCTACATGCATCTCACTCAGGGCTATTCCTTGCCAATGCATGCTACATGCATCTCACTCAGGGCTATTCCTTGCCAATGCATCTCACTCAGGGCTATTCCTTGCCAATGCATGCTACATGCATCTCACCCAGGGCTATTCCTTGCCAATGCATGCTACATGCATCTCACTCAGGGCTATTCCTTGCCAATGCATGCTACATGCATCTCACTCAGGGCTATTCCTTGCCAATGCATCTCACTCAGGGCTATTCCTTGCCAATGCATGCTACATGCATCTCACTCAGGGCTATTCCTTGCCAATGCATGCTACATGCATCTCATTCAGGACTATTCCTTGCCAATGCATGCTACATGCATCTCATTCAGGGCTATTCCTTGCCAATGCATCTCACTCAGGGCTATTCCTTGCCAATGCATGCTACATGCATCTCACTCAGGGCTATTCCTTGTCAATGCATGCTACATGCATCTCATTCAGGGCTATTCCTTGCCAATGCATGCTACATGCATCTCACTCAGGGCTATTCCTTGCCAATGCATGCTACATGCATCTCACCCAGGGCTATTCCTTGCCAATGCATGCTACATGCATCTCACTCAGGGCTATTCCTTGCCAATACATGCTACATGCATCTCATTCAGGGCTATTCCTTGCCAATGCATGCTACATGCATCTCATTCAGGGCTATTCCTTGCCAATGCATGCTACATGCATCTCACTCAGGGATATTCCTTGCCAATGCATGCTACATGCATCTCACTCAGGGATATTCATTGCCAATGCATGCTACATGCATCTTATTCAGGGCTATTCCTTGCCAATGCATGCTACATGCATCTCATTCAGGGCTATTCCTTGCCAATGCATGCTACATGCATCTCATTCAGGGCTATTCCTTGCCAATGCATGCTACATGCATCTCATTCAGGGCTATTCCTTGCCAATGCATGCTACATGCACCTCATTCAGGGCTATTCCTTGCCAATGCATGCTACATGCATCTCACTCAGGGCTATTCCTTGCCAATGCATCTCACTCAGGGCTATTCCTTGCCAATGCATGCTACATGCATCTCACTCAGGGTTATGCCTTGCCAATGCATGCTACATGCATCTCACTCAGGGCTATTCCTTGTCAATACATGCTACATGCATCTCACTCAGGTCTATTCCTTGCCAATGCATCTCACTCAGGGCTATTCCTTGCCAATGCATGCTACATGCATCTCACTCAGGTTTATGCCTTGCCAATACATGCTACATGCATCTCACTCAGGACTATTCCTTGCCAATGCATCTCACTCAGGGATATTCCTTGCCAATGCATGCTACATGCATCTCACTCAGGGTTATGCCTTGCCAATGCATGCTACATGCATCTCACTCAGGGTTATGCCTTGCCAATACATGCTACATGCATCTCACTCAGGACTATTCCTTGCCAATGCATGCTACATGCATCTCACTCAGGGCTATTCCTTGCCAATGCATGCTACATGCATCTCACTCAGGGCTATTCCTTGCCAATGCATGCTACATGCATCTCACTCAGGGCTATTCGTTGCCAATGCATGCTACATGCATCTCACTCAGGGCTATTCTTTGCCAATGCATCTCACTCAGGGCTATTCCTTGCCAATGTGTTATTTGTGACACAATTGAGGAAATTTACAATAATTTTGGCAAGTTTTAAACATGATTTATTTTACAACAATTGCGAAGCACGTTTTAACAACTTATATTAATCACTCTCGTTGGCGCAGATGAAAGCATAAATTTGGTCTTTCGTGTGGGAGGAAACTGGAGTACTCGGAGAAAACCCACCTGTCCGATCTGGCGACCACCGTACCATCTCACATACTTCTCAATGCGAGGATCAAATTTTGGCAAGTGAAAATACTATGTGCCAAATTTTTCATTAGGAAATGATATAAAGACATACAATTTTCTTTGGCTACTGATTTTTTGATATGTGTACTCAAGTGATATAGTATATAAATATATTTAAATTAATTTTAAATATATTTAATAGCTATTTTGTGATTTGAGTGACACTTCTTGAAGAAAGAGGATCCAATATGTTCTAAAGTTAGTCCATTAGGACCCCTGTTCTTAACTAGAAGATGCCTTAAATTCTGTTGAAATGGTCAAAGATTAATCATGTTAGATATAACATTACACATTTCCTCATTGTGTGGCGTCCGTGGTCCAGTGGTAGAGCGTCGGATTTGGAATTGAACGGTCCCGGGTTCGATACTCGGTCAGGCCACGTATGTAGTGTCATTGAGCAAGGCACCTCACACACATTGCTTAGTACTGGTTAATCGCTTAGGTCGGCTAAGCCTACCCAGGAAAACATGTCTAAGTCCCCGCGAGGGGTTTGACATTAAAGGAACATACATTAACATTCCTGTTCTGGTTCAATGGATTTATGTAGTCATGGGACTTTGACAATCTCATTGGGGTGTTCACAGTGTAAATGTATAGCCAATGAGAGTAGGTTTCATTTAGAATCGTTAGTTGATATTGTGCGGCAATGGAAATTGCTGAATAGATGCTTTGTTCTGGTTGTCAGTACAGTCAATCGAGTGATTCATATGCGCTCGGAATATTAGTTTTTCTTACTCTCTCATAGATTGCGAGAATCCTCCTATATTATAACTGAGGTATGGTTTGTTATTTGGGCAGTCAGGATATATGTGGGTGCTCTTGTCTGACTCTGTGAGGTGGGGGTTTAGGCAGTCAGGAGATGTATGGGTGCTCTTGTCCTGACTACATGAGATGGGTGTTTGGGCAGTCAGAAGATTTGTGGGTACACTCTTGCCTGACTCTGTTGTGAGGTGGGGTTTGGATGTCATTACTTGTGTAGATATGGATTAATTAATTAATTAAACTCAGCTTTGAATGTTGGGAGAGAGATGTAGCATGTAGATGAGTAAAAGACAGTCATGAACTTATGAAGCTAATTTCTCACCAGTGCATCTTTGCCTACTGTCAGGATGGACGTGTAGGCTTCTAAATAAACATACTTTGCACATTTTACAATTTCAAGGCCCTTCACCGTTATGTCTTTGGCATCACCTAAGCCAAGACCAATTAGATAAAACATGACAAGCAATGAAAACGTGATTTATCTACGAAAATGCACGGTGTTATTCTTTTCACGTGTGAGTATTTAGTACGGAAATGACGAACAGGAAATAGATAACAAGGATGTAAATGAATCTGGCAATCCTATTGGTCTCATTAAACTTCTAGGACCAATCAAAATGCCTGTAACAAACTTTATCATTTTGACAGCCAAGTGCATGATAAAACGAAAATAGAAAAGAATTCTCTTGAACATTTACTAAATTAGTGTTGAATGACTGGTATTAAGAATTTTTATTTTACACAAACATGTACAGTTTTGAGGGCGACTTTAGAAGGAAACCTCAACAGTCTTTGAGAGGTGCTAGCAGGAAGGTAAATTGCAGCTGATTTCTAATCGACTAGGAAAAAAATGTGGGTGGGGTAATTATTGCAGTATTTTTTGTCTCCTTTTTGGCAAATAGTTGCTGCTTTTCTCTGTCCATATGTTTGTTTGTCTGTGTGTTCTTTTTTGCACCATACTATGTAACCAAAACATAGAACAACAACAAAAGAGAAGGACCCCTACTTGAAAAAAGACATCGATAAAATTTAACGCATACACAGACTCACTCACTCAGTGGTGGCTTTATCAACAACGATTATAGAAGCAGAGGAAGGCTGCATTATAAGCATGCTACAAGAATGTTGCGCCTACATGTATCACTAGTACAATATAACGGGGGGTATGGTGCCGGCAGTGGATCCTGAACATCCTGTGAAGTGTCAAAACAACGCGATAAGCGAGCGGTTAAAGCTAAACAATTCAAAGACTTTGATTCTGTAAATATCGTTGATCGAAGAGTATCGAACAATTCACGATCATACACTAGTCCATTTGCTCACAGTTCAAACATTCATTTTAGTGAAAACACTCATAGATTAGTATATACAAATTTATTTTAGCTCGATTGCGAAACAAGTTATTTCAACTTATATAAATCACTCTCGAGACCTCATTCCTGATGGAATCCATCGCCACGAGGGAGAGAGAAGAGGCAACGTGGAATTTAAATGCCTTGCCTAAGGGCACAATCGTAACGGCTCCAGTGGGGCTCGAACTCCGGACCGTTCGCACCTGAAGCGAACGCGCATCCACTGCGCTATCACGACTTCCACTGCGCTATCACACTCATAGATTGGAACCACCTGGATGATTGTATAGTGCATGCAAAGAAAGTAGAGGGTTTCAGGTCAGCCATCCCACAGCGCAATTAAGATGCTCACTCCCTTAGCATCTATACCAGTAATGGTCCTGCTACGTAATTCAATAGATACAGAAGGAGACAACCCAGTACCATATGAATTCTTTTTTTCCCATGAACTGATGAACACACTAGTTATGGTAGGACTTACACTAATAATGTTAAGAACCCAATAGACAGTTACTATGGAGATGATAAATACACTTGCCGGAACGGAGAAACTCTTGAGCACATAAACAAGATGGGGTTATCGAAGTTAGACGACTTGCGACCCTCAACACAGATAGCAGAGCATAATAATACGTTTTAGGAATGGCCTCCCCTGCTATGTACAGTCCAGCCCTAGCTTAACCATTTTTACTGAGCGGCTGGCCACTGTACCACTCATGTAACACTAATGCCTGTTTTTAACATTAATATATATACAGTAGTTATTTTTAACACACTGTCACAATGATCTTTATTTGTCGTAGATATTTGAACCAATCACGGAGCAGAAAACAACTAGTCTCGCGCAGGTTAAATGTCATTTCAAAAACTGCTTTGGTAACTACATATAAATATATTCTATGAAAATCACTTTCATAGTAATTCCGACTGGGCATGTCGCTATCTTCCATTATGATTGAAATGTTCAGATTCGTACGAGTTTGCGAAACATGTGATCAAAATTCCCTTTTACTAGCAATAATAACTCTGAATATTAGTGATATCGCAAATTATTCTAATTATACATATTATTTATGGATAAAAATGTGTTTAAATTCAAAGTTCCATAGATATTGAAATGAATATTCCACTTTATATGAGAAATGCATGCAGATTCACAATGTCGTGGAAACGTACTCGATCCATTTCAAAGCTTAATAAATTTTAAGGTTGATCTGCTACACCCAAACACACCTTGGGTCTAGATGTTATTATATTTATTATACCTGTACAGAAAGTACCAACATGCATATTGACACTTGAAAAAAACCCAGCTTAACTCTTGAGATTTCTGACCTCAAGGGTCATTGACTCTTGACTTTGAAAGTCTAGTGAACAACCTGTCCATTTTCATTCGATCATTATTTGAAGTAGATTTTCTGTATTTACATGTATTGTGTAATTTGGTAGTTTATCGTGTTTATTATGATCTACATCATATATGGTACAGTACTTCCTCACACTTGCCTTTCGTCTGAAGAATTTTGGTGGTGCAAAGCCAGGATCGAAACATAAGTAACCCCTCAACACTGGGCCAAATAGCAAACAATATAGAGCCTGATCAGATGGTATGTTACATACCGGCTGATCTAGCTCTTTGCACTCAGCACGTTATGGGTCAATATAGGCCTAATTGCAACTGTATACCAAGTGCTTGGTTGTGTAGTTGTTAATTATATATAAAATTATAATAAAGATACAATTACATCATTTTTATAGTCGATTTGATCATTCTATATAATCGCCTTTCGTACCGACATATTTTTGTTCGTACTGACAACATGTTTGAGTCTGTGGGTCCGATTGACATGTGGTTTCTAAAAGTATTTGCATAGTCTGCCCTGTCATACTGTATTGAGTGTTGGGAGTATCGTGTAGATGTAGAAAAATAAATCTAGATACATATATCCTGGATATATACACAGTGACCCTAATATCGGTGAATACTAATTTGCAATGATATCAGAATAAATCCAAATGAACCGCACATGCTCATTTTGTGTTTACTATTGACTATTTCTGTCAGTTCAGCAACTGTCCTTAGCAACGATAAGCTGAAGTGTCATTTCTACAGGTCAATTTACCTTCATTTATTCAAAACCTGTTCTTTTTTATTACTCTCGCAAGTTTTCCTTCATATAGGCAATATTTAGGTTAATTTCAATGACTTTGTTAAGTATCGGCTGTATTTGACATTTATAAGGTGCCCGTCCCTCATGCGACGCCACGGTAACATGGTTACTGTATATGGCATGTATTGCTACTGGTAGAAAGTTCTGAGGCGGAGTTTACGTTGTCACTGATAATTGATATTGCCACGTAAATAAAACATGGAGGTCACTGTTGTTGTTTTCGCTTGGTTATTGATTCAGTTATGATTTATTTCTTACTAACTGATAATGCATACAATAAAATAAATATCATTATGCTTAATTGAGAGTGAACATTATTTGCACAGCCTCTTTTCAGTAATCGGTATACCCAGGAACTAAGTGTTATTGCATATGTCACCAGTAATCGGTAATTCGGTATACCCAGGAACTAAGTGTTATTGCATATGTCACCAGTAATCGGTATACCCAGGAACTAAGTGTTATTGCATATGTCACCAGTAATTGGTATACCCAGGAACTAAGTGTTATTGCATATGTCACCAGTAATCTGTATACCCAGGAACTAAGTGTTATTGCATATGTCACCAGTAATCGGTATACCCAGGAACTAAGTGTTATTGCATATGTCACCAGTAATCGGTATACCCAGGAACTAAGTGTTATTGCATATGTCACCAGTAATCGGTATACCCAGGAACTAAGTGTTATTGCATATGTCACCAGTAATCGGTATACCCAGGAACTAAGTGCGCACACACAAAACAGGAGGATGTGATATATTTGACCTATTCTTATAATTATGGCCCTAGTACTGAATGGGTTAATGAATAGGAATGTATACAATTTATTTATATGCAAGGAACATATAATCAGATAAAGATATATATATATAATTAATTAATTATGAATATTGCACCTGCGATAAATTATATCTTTATCAATTGTTATTTTGTCCACTGTTGTCCGGTAGACTTCAGAAATGTCCGGCCGAATTTTCGTATCTTGCTGGACATTGTCTGTCAAGCTTCTTATCTGTCATGGACTGTATAACTGATTATTTCAGGAAGAAAAGGACACATTACTGAAGAATGCCCAAGAGAAGAGGGAGAAAAGAGAGGTACAGAACATACATGTTAATAACTGGAGTGACTAATAGTGACATGTTGTTGGCTCATATTTAATATTGAAGCCCAGGCCTTATTTATCTGTTTTGTCCGCCTCCGTGGTCGAGTGGTTAAGGTCGCTGACTTGTATACCACTGTAACCTATCATCACTGATGGTCACGGGTTCGAGCCCCGCTCAGGTCGTGTCTCATTTATATGAAAAAGTTGGCAGTTTCTTATGGAGGTTGGTGCACCCAAGTACTGGTTAATCGCTGGAGCCTGCCCAGGAAATGTGTTGTTAGGTAAACTGCCCGCCGGCGATATAGCCCAAAATGGTGCTGATGCAGGCGTAAAAACCCGAAATATAACATATTTATCTGTTAGTTTATACAACTTTATTTTAGCTCGATTGGGAAACAAGTTCTTACAACTTATATTAATTAAGCATTCTCGAGACCTCATTCCTGATGGAATCCATCTCCATGAGGGAGGGAGGGAAAAGAGGAAATGTGGGATTTAAATGCCTTGCCTACGGGCACAATCGTAACGGCTACAGCATAATCGTTAATAACTGGAGTGACTAGTAGTGACATGTTGTTGTTTTTGGCTCATATTATTGTTGCCCAGGCCATATTTATGTGTTGATAGAACATTATACTGTGTATCATTTCTGTAATGCAAGCAATGCTCTCTTATCTCTCGTAGCTGTTCCTTCCTCTTCTATGACGGTTACCGATGTGTGTCTAGTATATTGTGTTATCTACTGTATATGTACGGTAGCTGTTCCTTCCTCTTCTATGACGGTTACCGATGTGTATCCAGTATATAGTGTTATCTACTGTATATGTACAGTAGCTGTTCCTTCCTCTTCTATGATGGTTACCCATGTGTGTCCAGTATATTGTGTTATCTACTGTATATGTACGGTAGCTGTTCCTTCCTCTTCTATGACGGTTACCAATGTGTGTCCAGTCTATTGTGTTATCTACTGTATATGTACAGTAGCTGTTCCTTCCTCTTCTATGACAGTTACCGATGTGTGTCCAGAATATAGTTTTATCTACTGTATATGTACGGTAACTGTTGCTTCCTCTTCTATGACGGTTACCGATGTGTGTCTAGTATATTGTGTTGTATATGTACAGTAGCTGTTCCTTCCTCTTATATGATGGTTACCGATGTGTATCCAGTCTATTGTGTTTATCTACTGTATATGTACGGTAGCTGTTCCTTCCTCTTCTATGACGGTTACCGATGTGTGTCCAGTATATTGTGTTGTATATGTACAGTAGCTGTTCCTTCCTCTTATATGACGGTTACCGATGTGTGTCTAGTATATTGTGTTATCTACTGTATATGTACAATAGCTGTTCCTTCCTCTTCTATGATGGTTACCGATGTGTATCCAGTCTATTGTGTTGTATATGTACGGTAGCTGTTCCTTCCTCTTCTATGACGGTTACCAATGTGTATCCAGTCTATTGTGTTATCTACTGTATTATGTATATGTACGGTAGCTGTTCCTCTTCTATGACGGTTACCGATGTGTGTCCAGTCTATTGTGTTATCTACTGTATATGTACTGTAGCTGTTCCTTCCTCTTCTATGACGGTTACCGATGTGTGTCCAGTATATTGTGTTATCTACTGTATATGTACGGTAGCTGTTCCTTCCTCTTCTATAACTATTACCGATGTGTATCCAGTCTATTGTGTTGTATATGTACAGTAGCTGTTCCTTCCTCTTATATGATGGTTACCGATGTGTATCCAGTCTATTGTGTTGTATATGTACAGTAGCTGTTCCTCCCTCTTCTATGACGGTTACCGATGTGTATCCAGTCTATTGTGTTTATCTACTGTATATGTACGGTAGCTGCTCCTCCCTCTTCTATGACTGTTACCGATGTGTGTCCAGTCTATTGTGTTATCTACTGTATATGTACGGTAACTGTTACTTCCTCTTCTATGACGGTTACCGATGTGTGTCCAGTATATTGTGTTATCTACTGTATATGTACGGTAGCTGTTGCTTCCTCTTCTATTACGGTTACTGATGTGTGTCCAGTATATTGTGTTATCTACTGTATATGTACGGTAGCTGTTGCTTCCTCTTCTATGACGGTTACCGATGTGTATCCAGTCTATTGTGTTGTATATGTACAGTAGCTGTTCCTTCCTCTTCTATGACAGTTACCGATGTGTGTCCAGTATATTGTGTTCTCTACTGTTGTGTAACATCTTGTTTCTGTCGACATATCTAACAGTTATCTATCTATTCTGACCACTAGTGTGGAATATTCTTGTCCCGCACCTGTGTATATGAATGATACTCATACTTTTATGTCTGTTTTAGCCAGATTCTGTTCAAACTTATCTGAATGTTTAATCTTAATGAAATATAGGTTCCTCTCAGCTATCTGTTCTGATATTGTAGGAGCAACGGGTACGACTTGACAATGCCATCAAGATTCAGAGCTTCTATCGGGGATATAGGGTCAGAAAAAGACAAGTAAGTAGATAATAAACATCTGTTTGTATATATGTACATTTGTATCAGAATGATCTAATTAGTATGTAATTAAAGCATATTTTAAAGACGGTTTGATTCCTAAAATAGCCTACACTGCCTGATCACAAGTGGAGCTATATGCCTGTT
>CM026397.1:11549684-11652184 GCA_014843695.1 Archivesica marissinica | reverse complement strand
TCATTTATTTTTGGCTTGATTTTCGTCCATAAGTCGATCTAGTACTTTCATAGCATTTCTGGATGAGAAAAAGGTCGACTTGTGGCCGGGAATATACCGTAGTCTTGTGTTTAAACACCCATAAAAAGACCCCATCAGTCGCCAAAGGTGACAAGATAATCAGTTATGCAGACCAAATTAATACAAGTACATGAATAATATCTAAGAATATCTACATATACATTTTGACTGAGGCAACACATTTCTCCTTGCATTTGCATGCCTTACACTTCTCACTATTTTGAAAATGTAGCCTATAAGCCCCGCATGTATTGCATAATTCAGAGAGAGGGATTGCGACGGGAGTTTGACAGTCAGCAGGCCATGTTGCAGAGAATAGCACCTACAGTTGATACTCTGTACAACATGGTGTCCAAGATCTGCCATTTCTACTCGGACACGAAGGATGGGAATAGACTGGTTTGTTCTACTTTTATCACTTGACATTTAAAGTAATGTATAAAGAACGTGATAAAGCAGATATATTGTACCAAGCTTAGATACCGGCCTGATGCTATCATTAATAGTTCATTAGATATGAGCTCATCATTAATAGTTCATTAGATATGAGCTCTTTTACCCGTGACTCTTTGCATGCTGGGTAAAATAAAGGCTATAAATAGTTCAAATAATTGCAGCAGACGACATTGATTGATGTGTTTTTCTTATTTGTAACTGAAAACTCTGGATATAATTATGTCATGGAATTTCATTAGAATTATGTTGGAATGACTTTGTTACAACACAATTCTAGTGAAATTCCATGACATATTTGACTGTTATTTTCAGCGTTAGTGCTTTTGTACATCATATATCCGTGCTGGCTTGTATGAAGCAAGACTATCAAGCATCAAGATTCCAAAGAGAAAATTGGACATAAGTTAGATAATAGTACTAGATATATGAAGATTTTGTTGTCAGCAGTTACACGTGTATTTCTATATGCAGGTTTGTTTATGGTCAGCAGTTACAGTAACACGTGTATTTCTATATGCAGGTTTGGTGAGTCAGCAGTTACACGTGTATTTCTATATGCAGGTTTGGTTGAGTCAGCAGTTACACGTGTATTTCTATATGCAGGTTTGGTTGAGTCAGCAGTTACACGTGTATTTCTATATGCAGGTTTGTTTATGGTCAGCAGTTACACGTGTATTTCTATATGCAGGTTTGGTTGGTTCAGCAGTTACACATGTATTTCTGTATGCAGGTTTGGTTGGTTCAGCAGTTACACGTGTATTTTTCTATATGCAGGTTTGGTTGAGTCAGCAGTTACACGTGTATTTCTATATGCAGGTTTGGTTGAGTCAGCAGTTACACGTGTATTTCTATATGCAGGTTTGGTTGAGTCAGCAGTTACACGTGTATTTCTATATGCAGGTTTGGTTGAGTCAGCAGTTACACGTGTATTTCTATATGCAGGTTTGGTTGAGTCAGCAGTTACACGTGTATTTCTATATGCAGGTTTGGTTGAGTAAGCAGTTACACGTGTATTTCTATATGCAGGTTTGGTTGAGTCAGCAGTTACACGTGTATTTCTATATGCAGGTTTGGTTGAGTCAGAGTTACACGTGTATTTCTATATGCAGGTTTGGTTGAGTCAGCAGTTACACGTGTATTTCTATATGCAGGTTTGGTTGAGTCAACAGTTACATGTGTATTTCTATATGCAGGTTTGGTTGAGTCAGCAGTTGGTGAAGCACAAGGAAGCCTATCTGACGCTAGTGATGGCCAACAACAGTGTTAAGGGAGCACAACAAGTTAAAACATTACTGCTACTGTGTCTCAGGTATACACTATGTCTCAGGTATACACTATGTCTCAGGTATACACTATGTCTCAGGTATACACTATGTCTCAGGTATACACTATGTCTCAGGTATACTCTATGTCTCAGGTATACACTATGTCTCAGGTATACACTATGTCTCAGGTATACACTATGTCTCCAGTATACACTATGTCTCAGGTATACACTATATCTCGGGTATACACTATGTCTCAGGTATACATTATGTCTCGGGTATACACTATGTCTCAGGTATACACTATGTCTCAGGTATACACTATGTCTCAGGTATACACTATGTCTCAGGTATACATTATGTCTCAGGTATACACTATGTCTCAGGTATACACTATGTCTCAGGTATACACTATGTCTCCAGTATACACTATGACACAATATCTCAGGTATACACTATGTCTCAGATATACTCTATGTCTCAGGTATACACTATGTCTCAGGTATACACTATGTCTCAGGTATACTCTATGTCTCAGGTATACACTATGTCTCAGGTATACACTATGTCTCAGGTATACACTATGTCTCCAGTATACACTATGTCTCAGGTATACACTATATCTCGGGTATACACTATGTCTCAGGTATACATTATGTCTCAGGTATACACTATGTCTCAGGTATACACTATGTCTCAGGTATACATTATGTCTCAGGTATACACTATGTCTCAGGTATACACTAGATATTTGTTGTGTATTGCTAACAGTATTTATGTTTGTAGGTATCTGTCGTGTATAGCCGACAGTGGAGCACCTATAGCTATACCAATGAGAATGTTGGAAGTGTTCACTGGCCATGCCACATTCAAGGGAATGGAAGTGCTCAAGTCTGTTTGGAGGTGTCTTATTGATGCTGGTAAGTACAGGTTATTTTGTACCATTCATATTTATGTTTCGTTTGCCTCCGTGGTCGAGTGGTTACGGTCGCTGACTTGTATATCACTGTAACCTATCGTCACTGATGGTCACGGGTTCGAGCCCCGCTCAGGTTGTGTCTCATCCATATGAAAAAGTTGGCAGTTTTTCACGGAGGTTGGTGCACCCAAGTACTGGTTAACCGCTGAAGCCTGCCCAGGAAAGGTGTTGTTAGGTAAACTGCCCGCCGGCGATATAGCCCAAAATGGTGCTGATGCAGGTGTAAAACCCGAAATATAACATATAACATATTTATGTTATTGTTGAATATTTGCACCACTGTTTAGTTGTTCATGTAATTCCCCATTCGGTTTATTGTGTTTAAATCACTGTAAAAAAGGTAGGGCATATTTGTATGAGACTGACAGAATTGGATGGTACTACAGATGTACAGCTGTTGCCATTGAATAGTTTTTCAATAAATGATAGAGTTTTCTCAGTGAATAACACCTGGATGGATTCTGATTGGTTGAGAGAATAATCTTTATAATTTGTAAATTAAACTTTAAAGTATGCTTATTTCTATTTGAATTGCTACATAACGTAAATGATAATGAATTAACGTATTGACGCAATTATAACGTTGTTTAATTACGTAAAAGCATAAATATAATGCTGCTTTGCGTAGTAATGTCATGACACTTTAGTGATGTCATGACAATTTGCATTGGCGCCAAAATGAAACTAGCAGCGTTATTTTGTGCAAAAATATGATTAAAACCCAATATGGTAATGTGATAAAAAGGATTTTGCACTTGTGTTGATTTCATACCATATTTTCTGAAGCCCTTTTGGAATTGTGCTATTTAGCTCGCCGAGAGGCTCACTTAATAACACAATTTCAAAACTCGTTTAATAAAATATGGTATGAAATCACGAGTGTAAGATCATATATACATATTGAGCATTTCATATGTTTGAGATTGATTTATGAGTATTTCCCATGGTCAGGATGTAATATATATTGAGTATTTCGTATGTTTGAGATGTATTTATGAGTATTTCCCATTGTCAGGATGTAATATATATTGAGTGTTTCACATGGTCAGGATGTAATATATATTGAGTGTTTCACATGGTCAGGATGTAATATATATTGAGTGTTTCACATGGCCAGGATGTAATATATATTGAGTGTTTCACATGGTCAGGATGTAATATATATTGAGTGTTTCACATGGTCAGGATGTAATATATATTGAGTGTTTCACATGGCCAGGATGTAATATATATTGAGTGTTTCACATGGTCAGGATGTAATATATATTGAGTGTTTCACATGGTCAGGATGTAATATATATTGAGTGTTTCACATGGCCAGGATGTAATATATATTGAGTGTTTCACATGGTCAGGATGTAATATATATTGAGTGTTTCACATGGTCAGGATGTAATATATATTGAGTGTTTCACATGGCCAGGATGTAATATATATTGAGTGTTTCACATGGTCAGGATGTAATATATATTGAGTGTTTCACATGGTCAGGATGTAATATATATTGAGTGTTTCACATGGCCAGGATGTAATATATATTGAGTGTTTCACATGGTCAGGATGTAATATATATTGAGTGTTTCACATGGTCAGGATGTAATATATATTGAGTGTTTCACATGGTCAGGATGTAATATATATTGAGTGTTTCACATGGTCAGGATGTAATATATATTGAGTGTTTCCCATGGTCAGGATGTAATATATATTGGGTGTTTCACATGGTCAGGATGTAATATATATTGAGTGTTTCCCATGGTCAGGATGTAATATATATTGAGTGTTTCCCATGGTCAGGATGTAATATATATTGGGTGTTTCACATGGTCAGGATGTAATATATATTGGGTGTTTCACATGGTCAGGATGTAATATATATTGAGTGTTTCCCATGGTCAGGATGTATTATATATTGAGTGTTTCACATGGTCAGGATGTAATATATATTGAGTGTTTCACATGGTCAGGATGTAATATATATTGAGTGTTTCACATGGTCAGGATACTTTGAGTGTATGAGACTGCTACTGAACAGTAAGGTTCCTTCAAGTCTGGAGAGAAGTCATGTACCCCCGACTCCCGTGTCTGCCAGTATATACGAGTTGATCATGAACCCCATCAGTTACGCTGCAGCATGCAAGGATACACAGTTCAGGTGAGTGATCCGTTACATTATAACATGCAAGGATACACAGTTCAGGTGAGTGATCCGTTACATTATGACATGCAAGGATACACAGTTCAGGTGAGTGATCCATTACATTATAACATGCAAGGATACACAGTTCAGGTGAGTGATCCGTTACATTATAACATGCAAGGATACACAGTTCAGGTGAGTGATCCGTTACATTATAACATGCAAGGATACACAGTTCAGGTGAGTGATCCGTTACATTATGACATGCAAGGATACACAGTTCAGGTGAGTGATCCATTACATTATAACATGCAAGGATACACAGTTCAGGTGAGTGATCCGTTACATTATAACATGCAAGGATACACAGTTCAGGTGAGTGATCCGTTACATTATAACATGCAAGGATACACAGTTCAGGTGAGTGATCCGTTACATTATGACATGCAAGGATACACAGTTCAGGTGAGTGATCCGTTACATTATAACATGCAAGGATACACAGTTCAGGTGAGTGATCCGTTACATTATGACATGCAAGGATACACAGTTCAGGTGAGTGAACTAAATATTGTATTCCAAGTGTGAAGAAGAAAACAAAATTACTTCTAATAAATATCTACCTGCAGGTTCAGTGGTTCTATCCAGAGTCCCATGTTATTCAGAAACAGTTCACTTGATAGAGTTAGATAAGCACTATATAACATTACAAGTATACACTTTTATGTAACTCTAAAGTGAAGGCAGTCATATAATTATAAGACATGGTTTAGTTCAAAGGTTTCCATGTTTTTTTCCAACAAACTACATGTAATACAGTCAAACCTGTGTTAGTGGTCATCTCTATTAAGCAGCCACCTGTATTAAGTAGCCAGTTGCAATTCCCAAGATGTTTCCACAGCTGCCCACTATTAAGCAGCCACCTGTATTAAGTAGCCAGTTTCGATTCCCAAGATGTTTCCACAGCTGCCCACTATTAAGCAGCTACCTGTATTAAGTAGCCAGTTTCGATTCCCAAGATGTTTACACAGCTGCCCACTATTAAGCAGCTACCTGTATTAAGTAGCCAGTTTCGATTCCCAAGATGTTTCCACAGCTGCCCACTATTAAGCAGCTACCTGTATTAAGTAGCCAGTTTCGATTCCCAAGATGTTTCCACAGCTGCCCACTATTAAGCAGCTACCTGTATTAAGTAGCCAGTTTCGATTCCCAAGATGTTTCCACAGCTGCCCACTATTAAGCAGCTACCTGTATTAAGTAGCCAGTTTCGATTCCCAAGATGTTTACACAGCTGCCCACTATTAAGCAGCCACCTGTACTTAGCAGCCACTTTCTGTGATTTCCTTGGCTGGCTGCTTACGGCAAGTTTGTATATATTGTTCTCATCACTGTGTTTTGTTTGTGTTTTCAGTAATCACATATTGACATCCGTGTGTAGATCGTTATTGTGTCCAGCATACACAGAACAAATATCCCAGTTCCTGCTTCCAGCCATGGCATATGGAACATACCCATTCCCATTTGTGGACCTTATTCAGACCCTTATTTCACAGTGCAGAGAGCAGGATATGGGGCAAGGGAAGAGTAAGGGTTTAGGAAGAACTTGTGACCAGAAGAAGGTGAAGATTGAGCTGACGCCATGGCTTCTGGGAGCTTACCTTACATTAGGAGAACAGAATATCGGTATGCATCTACAGTCAAATCTGTGTTAGTGGTCACCTCCATTAAGCAGCCAACCTGTATTAAGCAGCCAGTTTCCGGGTTCCCAATTGGTTGTTTTATTATATACTTGACCTCTATTAAGCAGCCACCTGTGCTAAGCAGCCACCTGTGCTAAGCAGCCACTTTCTCCGACTCCCTTGGCTGGCTGCTCAAGACAGGTTTGACTGTATAAATATTTTCGATCAAGGTAAATTCTGATTGAACAAGAAGCTCGGAATAAACTAGAGTACTCCGTGGAGCACATATCTCTATATAAAAATCATATCAATATTATATCACATTATCAACTTGTGTAATGTTCTTCGTATTTTATATATATGTATGACATGTGAAATGGTAGTATGCATATTACTCGATATTTACATCGCTATTGTATTTCCTACGATGAACGTATATGTCCTGATTTGTATAATGGTTTCCAACTAATGATATGCAGATGACATGTATACTCGATGTTACGAGCATGCACATTCGCCGTGTTAGGCAGCGATCGTCGCGAGAAAAGGCGTGTCTTACAGTTTACGCTGTTCCAAGGGTGATCTAGTTATCAGGTTCCCGCCACAAGATAAGTCGCAAAGTTGGACTAAATACTTTCAATTGGAAAGTGTGATATTTATTTCTTTGTCTCATTGAAAAGAATGATTAATGTAAATATAAGTAATGAATCGCAAGTTAATAGTTTCCATTGGGGTATGAACTTCATTGAGTGTGTTTAAAGTGTGTGGAAGCCGAAGGCATTCATAGTATCTTTAAACACACCCAATGTAGTTCATTCCCCAATGGAAACTATTAACTCGCGATTCATTCCTTAACAAACAACAAATGTTACACATTACTATGCTTCAAGCCTATTCTGTTCTAAGTGCAATAGTGTGATCTATTTAGGAAATAATATGAGAATAAAATACGGTTTGGAGTTCTGACGCGTAGGAATTAACCACGCAGGCCTAAGTAGTCAATTCTTACGCATTAACAACAAACCGTGTTTTAATTGCCGATGAACAACTGCAAGACAAAATATTAGTTCCTTTCTAACATGACCCAATATAATGCTACGAACGAATAAATATGTGTGTTATTTTGTCAGCGGAGCATAATTCATCACCCATGAAATAGACCGGCTATAGTCGTTGTTTAACAACAGTAGTACTTCACCAAAAAAACTAACTGCCTCACTACATGTACATGGTAAATGTTTTAGTAAATGCCAGCGCTTCGTGCACACCCATCTAAAAGTTACCCGACACGCTGCACTCATGTACCATGATTACCTTGTGCATCCCATGTATTACATGTGACAGAACCAAACACGCTGTAATGAAAAGAAATAGAGAATAATTAGGTTTCTGTCTGATAAATGTTAATTTATTAGGCGAATTGAAGATGAGTCTAATAAATTAAAATTTATAAGACAGTTATTTAGTATTCTAGCTTCGAAAAAGAAAGTTGTTTAAGAGAGGAAAGCTTACCGAATACTCATGACCTGCTGAAGTTTATCATACCATCTGTGAACATATGACGTCATACACGCAACGTTATGATGTCACAAAAGGTTTATTAGGCACTGTCTAATAAGCAAAGTTATTAGGCAGGCTGATTTTGACCATTATTACGCATGACGGTAGGATAAATGGAAGTATGCAGCTTAGTAGTTTACACAATGAAGCGCTGGACTGGTAATTCAGGGATCGCAGGTTCGATCCCCCGTCTGACCCTAATAAAATTAACAGTCTTTCAGATGGGACGTTAAACCGAGGTCTCGTGTCGGTGCTTTGCACCGTGCACGTAAAAGAACCAGAGGAGACTCTGTAATGGGTCTCTTTCTGTATCATTGCACTATCCTCCAAAAATCTAAACTGAATAATCTCTTCAGGAGGCGTCATTCATATGGGCAACTGATAGCGACGATAAATAAACGTAAAAAAACAAACACAATGAAACTGTTGCATGTTTGTATTCACACAGAGACCATGCCTGCACAGTCGTTCAGTCTGTATGTACAGGTGTTACAGAAGCTGTTACCAGCATAGTAGTTTACACAATGAAACTGTTGCATGTTTGTATTCACACAGAGACCATGCCTGCACAGTCGTTCAGTCTGTATGTACAGGTGTTACAGAAGCTGTTACCAGCATAGTAGTTTACACAATGAAACTGTTGCATGTTTGTATTCACACAGAGACCATGCCTGCACAGTCGTTCAGTCTGTATGTACAGGTGTTACAGAAGCTGTTACCAGCATAGTAGTTTACACAATGAAACTGTTGCATGTTTGTATTCACACAGAGACCATGCCTGCACAGTCGTTCAGTCTGTATGTACAGGTGTTACAGAAGCTGTTACCAGCATAGTAGTTTACACAATGAAACTGTTGCATGTTTGTATTCATACAGAGACCATGCCTGCACAGTCGTTCAGTCTGTATGTACAGGTGCTACAGAAGCTGTTATTAGCATAGTAGTTTACACAATGAAACTGTTGCATGTTTGTATTCACACAGAGACCATGCCTGCACAGTCGTTCAGTCTGTATGTACAGGTGTTACAGAAGCTGTTACCAGCATAGTAGTTTGCACAATGAAACTGTTGCATGTTTGTATTGATACAGAGACCATGCCTGCACAGTCGTTCAGTCTGTATGTACAGGTGCTACAGAAGCTGTTACCAGCATAGTAGTTTACACAATGAAACTGTTGCATGTTTGTATTCATACAGAGACCATGCCTGCACAGTCGTTCAGTCTGTATGTACAGGTGTTACAGAAGCTGTTACCAGCATAGTAGTTTACACAATGAAACTTGCATGTTTGTATTCATACAGAGACCATGCCTGCACAGTCGTTCAGTCTGTATGTACAGGTGCTACAGAAGCTGTTACCAACGTTACCTACTTCTCGTAATTATGATGATGATGATTCCGACTCGGAGGAAGAAATGGATATATCAGACAGTGTAAGTACCTAGATTTGTTTACGTACATATTCTAACGCTAGGTAACGTTGAAACGCTTTTATTAGAATGCTGAGGTCTAGTCATGTGGCTGTCTAGGACATATGTACTTGAATCCTGGCTAAGGTGTGAGTGGTATGTACTTGAATACAGGCTAATGTGTGAGTGTTTGTTCTTGAATCTAGGCTAATGTGTGAGTGGTGAGTACTTGAATACAGACTAATGTGTGAGTGGTGTGTACTTGAATACAGACTAATGTGTGAGTTGTGTGTACTTGAATACAGACTAATGTGTGAGTGGTGTGTACTTGAATACAGGTTCATGTGTGAGTGGTGTGTACTTGAATACAGGTTCATGTGTGAATGGTGTGTACTTGAATCTAGACTAATGTGTGAGTTGTGTGTACTTGAATACAGACTAATGTGTGAGTGGTGTGTACTTGAATACAGGTTCATGTGTGAGTGGTGTGTACTTGAATACAGACTAATGTGTTAATGTTGTGTACTTGAATACAGACCAATGTGTTAGTGGTGTGTACTTGAATACAGGCTAATGTGTTAATGGTTTGTACTTGAATACAGACTAATGTGTGAGTGGTGTGTACTTGAATACAGACCAATGTGTTAGTGGTGTGTACTTGAATACAGGCCAATGTGTTAGTGGTGTGTACTTGAATACAGGCTAATGTGTTAATGGTGTGTACTTGAATACAGACTAATGTGTGAGTGGTGTGTACTTGAATACAGGTTCATGTGTGAATGGTGTGTACTTGAATACAGGCTAATGTGTTAATGGTGTGTACTTGAATACAGACTAATGTGTGAGTGGTGTGTACTTGAATACAGGTTCATGTGTGAGTGGTGTGTACTTGAATACAGACTAATGTGTTAATGGTGTGTACTTGAATACAGACCAATGTGTTAGTGGTGTGTACTTGAATACAGACCAATGTGTTAATGGTGTTTACTTGAATACAGACTAATGTGTGAATGGTGTGTACCTGAATCATGGCTAAGGTGTGAGTGGTGGGTACATTAATCCTTGCTAAGGTGTGAGTGGTGGGTACATTAATCCTGGCTAAGGTGTGAGTGGTGGGTACATTAATCCTGGCTAAGGTGTGAGTGGTGGGTACATTAATCCTGGCTAAGGTGTGAGTGGTGGGTACATTAATCCTGGCTAAGGTGTGAGTGGTGGGTACATTAATTCTGGCTAAGGTATGAGTGGTGGGTACATTAATCCTGGCTAAGGTGTGAGTGGTGGATACATTAATCCTGGCTAAGGTGTGAATGGTGGGTACATTAATCATTGCTAAGGTGTGAGTTAGTTTCTTATGGGTTAGTTTTTCTCCAAGTGAAAATATAAAAGTATAATTTGCAAATATATCCTAGTGTTAATCATTTACAAATTTATTAATTATTTGATAAATAAATATCCATGAAGGGGGGTAATTTACATATTTTAATAATTCTCTCTTTAGAATATCTTATCCCATTCTAAGTAAGCGGACGATATGGCTTTAATGAGACACTAAGAATTTTGTTCACTTCTACAGAAAAGCGACAACGACAGATTATCAGAGTTACGAGAAGAGTGTTTGAGTGTGCTGGATTCCCAGGCCCACGTACACAAGATGGTGGCCATAGTAAGTGGCGAAGGCAGCACCCACGTCATGTATGCTGTATCTGTCGTCTGCCATTGTCTCATGAGTCAACATAGATTCTCTATACACAGAAGAAGGTGAGTGTTCTCTCTGAATTATACATACATATTTCCTAGTCTGCCCCACCTTACCCATGGGACATCATTTTTGAAGTGGATGTGAGTGTGTGTGATAATGACACAGAAAATTACCGTTAGTTTATATTTAGCTCGATTGCGAAACAAGTTCTTTCAACTTATATTAATCACTCTCGCGACCTCATTCCTGATGGAATCCATCGCCACGAGGGAGAAAGAAGAGGCAACGTGGAATTTAAATGCCTTGCCTAAGGGTACAATCGTAACTGCTCCAGTTCATTTATCAAAATGGATAATTTTGTCTAAAAATAGTAATATTACTGGCAAAAAGTGCAGATCCTGATGAGACGGCTCGTTACGAGCCGGCTCATCTGGATCTACACTTTTTGTAAGCCTATTTAGAGGTATGTAGTGTTGAAAGGGTTAAACAAGATTATTTCAACATTTGTTTTTGTTCCTATAGGTTGCTATACAGTTTGGCATACAATCCTAGGTTTATACGAAGTTTGTGGCACTGCTGTGTGTCCCTGTCCACGGTTACAGCTACAAGGTATGTATGTTCCATTAATGTCAAACCCCTTGCAGGGACGTAGACATGTTTTCCTGGGCAAGCTTAGCCGACCTAAGTGGTTAACCAGTACTAAGCAATGTGTGTGAGGTGCCTTGCTTGCTCAATGACGTGGCTACACACGTGGCTTGACATAGTATCAAACCCGGGACCGATCGATTCCAAATCCGATTTAGTTTAATCATATTTTATTGCATTCTTTATATTCAATGTACAATACAACTCAAATTTACAAACATGTTATGGATGAATTAACCCATTCAACACCAAGTAACTGACATGGACTGGTCCATGATATTTTTAGACCAATAAATTAATAACAAAATTACATTTGGATCAGTTCATTTATCAAAATGGGTAATTTTTTTCTCTAAAAATAGTTATATTACTTGAAAAAAGTGCAGATCCTGATGAGACGGCTCATCTGGATCTACACTTTTTTGTAAGCCAATTTAGAGGTCTGTGGTGTTGAATGGGTTAAATAAGATATATGGTACAAACATTATCAGTATGTATATATATGGAGAAGCAAAAGGCAAATCCAATGCTCTACCACTGGACCATGGATGCCACTATGTGTAGAATAATTCCAGTATTGATCATTTATTGGCTATATATGTGTATACCAATGTAACCGATAATCACTGATGGTCACAGGTTTGAGTCCCGCTCAGGACATGCATGTCTCATGTATATGAAAATGTTGGCAGTTTCTTACAGAGGTTGGTGCACTTAGTACTGGTTAACCGCTGGAGCCTGCCCAGGAAAGGTTTTGTTAGGTATACTGCGATATAGCCCAAAATGGTGCTGATACAGGTCAAACCTGTGTTAGTTGTCACCTCTATTAAGCAGCCAACCTGTATTAAGCAGCCAGTTTCCAGATTCCCAATATGTTGTTTTATTATACATTTAACCTGTATAAGCAGCCACCTGTGTTAAGCAGCCACTTCCTGTGATTCCCTTGGCTGGCTTAACACAGGTTTGACGGTATACATTAAACCTAGAACACGCAGCAGTTAGTGTGTGGAATCTACTGCTGGCTTGCAGGTCGGTAGTTCTACCTGGGGACCCGTCCATTCTTGAAATAATATCACGAGTGTGACCCTACATCATTATCCACCCTGCAAAGCTGGACTATCACGATATGAACTCATCTGTTTGGTGTCACCCTCAATCCATGAACATACACACTTTATTCCCAGACAGCATTTTTCTTCATGAAAACATATTTTTTTTGTGTGTTTTTTATACTTTCTTTATTTTACAACGATTGCGAAACAAGTTTTAACAACTTATATTAATCACTCTCGTTGGCTCGGATGAAAGCATATATGTGGTCATTCATGTGCATGTTTGTTTAATAATTATGTCAATGAACTGAATAAGGGATTGTTCAATTTGCCCCCGGTTTTGTTTAATTACAATGCAATGTTTTGATTGCATAATCAGATAGATTAGCGGCCGCAGTCGAATATGCCTCATCCGAAATATATAACAAATATCTGAAATTATAGCAACCATACGATCCCATTAAAGCAATTTGTACATCTAGATAAGAATCAAACGATCGTTTACGAGTACCAGATTGGAACTGTATCCGAGCATTCGAGTATCAGAATTGCTATTTGGTGCCATCCCTGCTTATTGAATAGAGGTAATTATAGCACAAAATTCACTGGATGGATCTGTAGTCCAGTGGTTAACAGGCTGGACTGGTAATCCAGGGATCGCAGGTTTGATCTCCCGTCTGACCCTAATAAAATTTAACAGTCTTTCAGATGGGACTTTAAACCGAAGTCTCGTGTCAGTGCTTTACACCGTGCACGTAAAAGAACCAGGGGAGGCTCTGGAACGGGTCTCTGTCTGTATCATTGCACTATCCTCCAAAAATTTAAAATGACTAATCTATCTGTTCAGGAGGCATCGCTCATATGGGCAACCGGTAGCGACGTTAAATAAATGTAAAACACACATAAAATTCACTATTAATAATTGGCCATTCCTTATACATTGTATCTCTATGTGCAGCATGGTCTAACTAGATGCACTTTGTCATATGCTGTAGCAGAGTTTCTATGTTCTTCGTTGATATACAGATTTATTCTATATTTAGAACAGAGACTCCATTGATAATAATGCTGAGTCGTGGGCTGACGATGTCGGAGAGCGATATGGGGCGCATAGTTCCTGTACTGGCGACATTCTGTTCTATGTTCAGTCATTCTCTACATACTCTACATGATGCAGACTTCCATGGGGACCAAGCAGGTAAACTATGTCATTCAATGTAGATTTGTGATATAGATCAGATAAATGTAGGTATGTGTTTCAGGCAATGTGTTGAATACATCACAAATGTAGGTATGTGTTTCAGGCAATGTGTTGAATACATCAGACAAATGTAGGTATGTGTTTCAGGCAATGTGTTGAATAGATCAGACAAATGTAGGTATGTGTTTCAGGCAATGTGTTGGATAGATCAGACAAATGTAGGTATGTGTTTCAGGCAATGTGTTGGATAGATCAGACAAATATAGGTATGTGTTTCAGGCAATGTGTTGAATAGATTAGACAAGTGTATGTATGTGTTTCAGGCAATGTGTCGAGTATGCCATTCAACTTGCTGGAGATTATTCAGATGGTGATAGCATTGAGAGACGTGTGTCTGGGTATCATAGAGCTGGCTCATCCGGATGCTAAACCTACGATGAACGACGACTACAGACAGGCTCTGAGTAGGGTCGGGGTGAAAACCATGAATAACAACGTTAAGGACTTGAACAAACGGACGTTACAGTGGGGCTATTTATTTAAGGTGAGTGAAATTAATCGTGTTTATCTTCAGACTTTATGTAAGGTTTATACAAATTTAATTTAGCTTGATTGCGAAACAAGTTCTTACAATTTATATTAATCACAATTAAGGACTAATTGCGTGGAGACATTTTTGCTTTGTTATGAGGTTTATACAAATTTAGTTTAGCTCGATTGTGAAACAAGTTCTTACAACTTATATTAATCACTCTCAAGACCTCATTCCTGATGGAATCCACCGCCACGAGGGAGAGAGAAGAGACAATGTTTGTTGTTATGTTCTCTATCTGAATATGGATGGATTGTCACAAAATATATCCAGACTTATTTCTCTAATATCGAACATCTGTTGGGACTGATCTGTACCAAGCCTATTTGTGCATATCGTCTTCACCTTCTTCTCTGTTGATGTTTTATTGATTAATAGTGAATTTCAAAGCACAAAGTCTTATCCTATAAGTCATATATTGTCCGGTCAACAATTCCTTACAAATAAAATAGAAAAAACAGTTATAACAGCGTTATTTTACACTAACCGGTATGGGGGGGTGGGGTATACATTTATGTTGGATAAAAATAATTCTAGTTTCATTTGTAGTTCCAGGAGGTAAGTATGCTCATTATTAGAATAAAACACTTACAGAGGTTGGTGCACCCAAGTACTGGTTAACCGCAGGAGCCTGCCCAGGAAAGGTGTTGTTAAGTAAACTGCCCACCGGCGATATAGCCCGAAATGGTGCTGATGCAGGCGTAAAACCCAAAATATTACATATAACATAAGAATAAAACGCTAATCAGAACAATGGTAGCTTAAACAAGAATAATGAAAGGCAGAAAAAGACATGACGTACAAATGTCAAAATATTATTTTCTTTGAAATATCGCCTCCTTATCTCATATATACAGTAGGCCAGAGCTATAGAAGTATTCTTGATATCACATTTTAGGTGACAGCAAGTTTAGTTAGACAGATCTATACTCGTGATGCCAGGAGACCATTCTGCCCAAAAGATCTGTGGTTGTCCGATAGAGTCAAAATTCATGCGGATGGACCATCACAGATATACCGGTCTCAGATAGCGGTATTTACTCAGAGGCCATTCCGGACGATGCAGTCATTGACTAAGATCAACGAGGAGGAGGGAGGACCACCATTGTCAAACCGAGACGTGAAGAATCTTGTCATCCTCACAGAACTACCTTTTGTTGTGTCCTTCCATGAAAGAGTCAAGGTCAGTCACCTGTTTTGTCCTTCCATGATTCCAACATTACGGTGAATTGCAAATCAGTCACATGTTGTTTCCTTGCATGCATTGTTCAAGGTCAACCACCTCTTGTTTACTTGCATTCAAGTGTCATGGTCAGCCACCTGTTGTTTCCTTCCATGACATGGTCAAGGTCAACCACCTGTTATTTCCTTCTGTGAAAGGGTCATGGTCAGCCACCTGTTGTTTCCTTCCATGAAAGGGTCACGGTCAGCCACCTGTTGTTTCCTTCCATGAAAGGGTCAAGGTCAACCACCTGTTATTTCCTTCTGTGAAAGGGTCATGGTCAGCCACTTGTTGTTTCCTTCTGTGAAAGGGTCAAGGTCAACCACCTGTTGTTTCCTTCAATGAAATGGTCATGGTCAGCCACCTGTTGTTTCCTTCCATGAAATGGTCATGGTCAGCCACCTGTTGTTTCCTTCCATGAAAGGGTCAAGGTCAGCCACCTGTTATTTCCTTCTGTGAAAGGGTCATGGTCAGCCACCTGTTGTTTCCTTCCATGAAATGGTCATGGTCAGCCACCTGTTGTTTCCTTCTGTGAAAGGGTCAAGGTCAGCCGCCTGTTGTTTCCTTCTGTGAAAGGGTCAAGGTCAGCCGCATGTTGTTTCCTTCCATGAAAGGGTCACAGTCTGCTACATTGTGTGTCCTTCCATGAAAGGGTCAAGGTCAGCCACCTGTTGTTTCCTTCTGTGAAAGGGTCACGGTCAGCCGCCTGTTGTTTCCTTCTGTGAAAGGGTCAAGGTCAGCCGCATGTTGTTTCCTTCCATGAAAGGGTCACAGTCTGCTACATTGTGTGTCCTTCCATGAAAGGGTCAAGGTCAGTCACATGTTGTATGCTTCCATGAAAGGGTCAATGTCACAATCGTAACGGCTCCAGCGGGGCGCGAACTCCGAACCTTTCGCACCTGAAGCGAACGCGCATCCACTGCGCTATCACGACTTCCACAAGCGTCCAAGTCATTGATCAATCAACAAGAAATAATCTGCCATAGATATGTGTGTGTGTTTTACATTTATTTATCGTCGCTACCGGTTGCCCTTATGAGCGACGCCTCCTGAAGAGATTAGTCATTTTAGATTTTTGGAGGATAGTGCTTGATACAGACCCATTCCAGAATCATACTTTGTCATTTATAATATACAGTGTGTCAAAAGGATTGAGAAGAAAGTATAATATGGCTGGCTTGTTGCACAAGATCGTTGGTAATGTATGGACAATTGGTTGAATTGATTTTTACAGCCATATAATGGATAAATATGTGCATTATGTAACATGACTGATTTCAGATATTACAGAAATTACTTGCTAAGGACAAAGAAGAGAACCAGGGCAGTGCCCAGCAGTTCATGTCTGGTCCCAGCATCAATGTGATGATCCGCAGAAACTACATCTACGAAGATGCCTTTGATAAACTGTCACAAGAAAATGGTATAACTTGCCCATTTCTCATCAGCATTAAGCGCTTTACTCCACATAAACGCCATAGTGACCATACAGCAACATTATCCAACATATAGCCGCCGTTCCATGCCGTTATTCCCCTATATATGGGATCACACATGAATGAGATTACATACCATATTTTATGAAACACGGTTTGGAATTTTGCTAAAAGGCTCCTCTATAGCTGTGTAAAATGATGGTGGTCTCCAGATCGGACAGGTGGGTTTTCTCGGGATACTCCGGTTTCCTCCCACATGAATGACCACATATACGCTTTCATCCACGCCAACGAGAGTGATTAATATAAGTTGTTCAAACTTGCTTCGCAATCGTTGTAAAATAAATAAAGTATATAATAATAGCAAAATTTCAAAATTAGTTTCATAAAATATGATCTGAAATCACCACGAATGTAAGATCCTTTTTATCACATTACCATATTGGGTTTTAATAATATTTTGGCAAAAATAACGCTGCTACTTTCATTTTGGCGCCAACTCTCGGCGCAAATTGTCATGACGTCACTACGCAAAGCAGCGTTATATTTAAGTTTTAAACAGCGTTATAATTGTGTCAAGACTTCTTTTAAATCATAGTGTGTCTTACCGTTAACATTATGTACCAATTCATACAGAAATATGCAAACTTTAAAGTTTAATTTACAAATTATAAGGATTATTCTCTCAACCAATCCGAATCCTTCCAGGTGTTATTACACATGTGTACATATAAGAAATTATGAGATGACTGTATTACACTGAATACATGTAAAGTTATGTGATAAATATTGATTATTGAGTATGTAGTACAGTATGCCTATTGCTTATCAGCACTATAGAGATAAAATGAGTAAATTGCCTCTATTGATGAGTATAGGGTTAAAGTGTCTTTACATACTATGTTACTTCACATGAACTGTTGGTATATCCGGTTATCCGGTCTTGTGTCAACAGTTACATACTATGTTGCTTGACCTGAGCTGTTGGTATATAGGTCTAACATTTGCATGTGTTAGCAAATTACGTGTAACTATCATTTACACACATTAGCACGTTACATGTCACTAACATGTAAAACTTGTTAGCAGGTTACATGTAACTATCTACTTGTGTTAGCAGGTTACATGTAACTAATATATACTTGTGTTAGCAGGTTACATGTAACTAATATATACTTGTGTTAGCAGGTTACATGTAACTAACATATACTTGTGTTAGCAGGTTACATGTAACTATCTACTTGTGTTAGCAGGTTACATGTAACTAATATATACTTGTGTTAGCAGGTTACATGTAACTAACATATACTTGTGTTAGCAGGTTACATGTAACTATCTACTTGTGTTAGCAGGTTACATGTAACTAATATATACTTGTGTTAGCAGGTTACATGTAACTAACATATACTTGTGTTAGCAGGTTACATGTAACTATCTACTTGTGTTAGCAGGTTACATGTAACTAATATATACTTGTGTTAGCAGGTTACATGTAACTAACATATACTTGTGTTAGCAGGTTACATGTAACTATCTACTTGTGTTAGCAGGTTACATGTAACTAATATATACTTGTGTTAGCAGGTTACATGTAACTAACATATACTTGTGTTAGCAGGTTACATGTAACTATCTACTTGTGTTAGCAGGTTACATGTAACTATCTACTTGTAGTCCGCCTCCGTGGTCGAGTGGTTAAGGTCGCTGACTTGTATACCACTGTAACCTATCATCACTGATGGTCACGGGTTTGAGCCCCGCTCAGGCCGTGTCTCATTTATATGAAAAAGTTTGCAGTTTCTTACGGAGGTTGGTGCACCCAAGTACTGGTTAACCGCTGGAGCCTGCCCAGGAAAGGTGTTGTTAAGTAAACTGCCCGCCGGCGATATAGCCCAAAATGGTGCTGATGCAGGCGTAAAACCCGAAATATAACATATAACATAACTATCTACTTGTGTTAGCAGGTTACATGTAACTAATATACATATACAGTGGAACCTCCACTAACGGTCACCTCCGGTGAACGGTCACCTCCGGTAAACGGTCACTTTTATTCCCCCCCGAGCGATTTTCCTATATATTACACCTCTGTTGAGTGGTCACCTCTCATCTCCGGCCAGCGGCCACCAAAGTGACCGTTTTGGGACAAAATTTCCTACCTTAAACAGTCAAAATCCACCAAAAATCGGCAAAATATTTACAGAGATGCGGTCGCGAAAATATGTAACATTCAAATCGGATGTAGACATTGAAAGATTGAATTTACGGAGTGGAAAAAAAGAAATATTTTATTAATAATTATCATTTTTTAATAGTTATATTACAGCTATCAAATGATATTTTGGCCTTAAAAACAATATTGATTAGTTTTTCACACGTTTTTACAGAAGTCTCCAATCATACGTGATTATCCGCCATTATGCGGGAAATTGATGAGTCATCCTGGTTTTCCACACAATAGGTTGTTAAATCATAAACAAACTTGGAGTGATCACACAAGGCGCTGAAAACCATTGTTTTGATCGGATTACTGGGATATCAAAGGCCGATTATTCGATCGCATTGTTTGATGAAAGTTAATCTAAAATTAGTGATTTTTTTTTAAAAGAACAAATGTATGTACATAGTTTAATTTGAAAAATAAATAAAATGTTAATAAAAATAAAAGTTTAAATTTCAGATTCTGTTGTCTCATTTCTTGTTGTTATCATACTATAAGGCAATCCCATTGACAGATTATTGTTATCACAGCTTTTCCAGGCATGCTTGCTTTGAAAATAATTTCTAGTTGTCCAGCAGTCTCCCTCCGTTAAGCAGCCACCTCCCTTAAGCAGCCAATGTGTGCCCTTCCCAAGAGTGGCTGCTTAAGAGAGGTTCCACTGTACTTGTGTTAGCAGGTTACATGTACTAATAATACTTGTGTAGCAGGTTACATGTAACTAATATATACTTGTGTTAGCAGGTTACATGTAACTAATATATACCTGTGTTAGCAGGTTACATGTAACTAATATATACTTGTGTTAGCAGGTTACATGTAACTAATATATACTTGTGTTAGCAGGTTACATGTAACTAGAATCTCCACATGTAAGCAAGTTACATGTAACTAATATATACTTGTGTTAGCAGGTTACATGTAACTAATATATACCTGTGTTAGCAGGTTACATGTAACTAATATATACTTGTGTTAGCAGGTTACATGTAACTAATATATACTTGTGTTAGCAGGTTACATGTAACTAGAATCTCCACATGTAAGCAAGTTACATGTAACTAATATATACTTGTGTTAGCAGGTTACATGTAACTAATATATACCTGTGTTAGCAGGTTACATGTAACTAATATATACTTGTGTTAGCAGGTTACATGTAACTAATATATACCTGTGTTAGCAGGTTACATGTAACTAATATATACGTGTGTTAGCAGGTTACATGTAGCTGTATATACTTGTGTTAGCAGGTTACATGTAGCTATATATATACTTGTGTTAGCAGGTTACATGTAACTAATATATACTTGTGTTAGCAGGTTACATATAACTAATATATACTTGTGTTAGCAGGTTACATGTAACTAATATATACTTGTGTTAGCAGGTTACATATAACTAATATATACTTGTGTTAGCAGGTTACATGTAACTAATATATACTTGTGTTAGCAGGTTACATGTAACTAATATATACTTGTGTTAGCAGGTTACATGTAACTAATATATACTTGTATTAGCAAGTTAAATGTTTCATAGATTTTATTATTAATGACTTTGGAATGTAAATAACTGCCAGATTGTCTACATTTATTGTTTGTGTTTCAGAGCCCAACCTCAAACTGAAGATGCGTGTACAATTGGTCAATGCTGCTGGGTTAGATGAAGCCGGCATCGACGGGGGCGGAATATTCCGCGAGTTTCTCAACGTTCTTCTCAAAACTGGGTTTGATCCAAACAGAGGTTTCATCAGCCAGACAACTGACCGCCTGCTCTACCCTAACCCACAGGCCTCGGTACTTACTCCAGATTTCACCGATCACTATTTCTTCCTTGGCAGGATACTTGGCAAGGTAATATTATCAAAACATTTTTTGACGGGCACTATAGACCCTCTGCACGCTTGCTGGATAACTTCCTCACTTGAAAGAATTGATATAGTAGTCAGATAGGTGTAGATTTTTTTCCAAATGCCAACATTTAAATGTACTGTCTATATCCGTTTTGTCAAAGTCGGTTATGTCGAATTCTCCGGTTATCTCGAAGTCGAATCAAAGTCCCATTTCAGATACTATCATTTTACATATGTTTATCTTACCGTTTATATAGAATTTCGTTAAGTCAAACTTCGGTTATGTCGAAGTATTTTGTTTGGTCCGACGGAATTCGACATAACGGATGTCGACTGTATTAAGATTTTGTTTTCTGGCCCTGCAGCACTATTAGTGGTGACATAGAACAGATAGACACGTGCAGTTAGAATACATACAGGAATGACAGATCGTGCAGTTTCTTGACGGATTGTCTTTGAAGATGGTTAAATTACAGCGAAAATGGTTTGATTCGGAGGTTAACACAGATTTGATTGTAAATGTTGTGGCTTTCTTTCAGGCCATCTTTGAGAATATGTTGACTACTTTCAGGCCATCTATGAGAATATGTTGGTAGAGTTGCCGTTTGCTTCATTCTTCCTGTCCAAGATCCTGAGTCGACATAGCGGGGACCTTGACATTCACCACCTCGCTTCACTCGACCCAGAAATGTACAAGAATCTACTCTTCCTCAAACACTATGATGGAGATATTAAAGATTTGGGACTGGACTTTACTACAGTGAATAATGAATTTGGAGAAACAAAGGTATTTGTAATCGTTTGTTGCTATTGCAATTGAAGGATATCTAGTTTTGTGGTCGTTTATCACAGTTTGTCAGATTAGTAAAGAGTGGTGAAAGCTGTGAACCCCTAAAAACAGGAACCTTTCCAATCTGGAATTCCCTCCAAATCGAACACATTTCTTTGTCCCAAAATTTCCCTTTCTTTGTTCATTATAGAAAATCCCCTGTAAATCCGCTAAAAATCCTCTGTAAATCCTCTAAAAATTCTATAAATATCCTCTAAAAATCCCTCTTTTCATAATCCTAATACTGAACAGATTTGATAAAAAATGTGTGCATTTTCTAAGGCAATTTACCCATGTAAACCAAACAGCAATGCACCAATGAAACCCGGGTTCCATCCTCGGACCGGGAAGTATGTGAGTTTGTACGGTGGTTGTCAGATCGGACTGGTGGGTTTTCTCCGGGAACTCTGGTTTCCTCCCACACGAATGACCACATTTATGCTTTCATCCGCGCCAACGAGAGTGATTAATATAAGTTGTTAGTGCTTGTTTCGCAATCATTGTAAAATAAATAAACTAAACTGAACAGCAACTTGTCTTGATCAAATATAAGCACAGACTATTCTTTTAAACAATCAACTTTCAGCTATTTTCTTCAGAATATTGTATTGTACACAATAAAATGAATCCGCCTCCGTGGTCGAGTGGTTACGGTCGCTGACTTGTATACCACTGTAACCTATCATCACTGATGGTCACGGGTTCGAGCCCCGCTCAGGTCGTGTCTCATTTATATGAAAAAGTTGGCAGTTTCTTACGGAGGTTGGTGCACCCAAGTACTGGTTAACCGCTGGAGCCTGCCCAGGAAAGGTGTTGTTAGGTAAACTGCCCGCCAGCGATATAGCCCGAAATGGTGCTGATGCAGGCGTAAAACCCGAAATATAACATAATAACAAAAAATGAATCATTTCTTTACTAACTGCCAACTCTCAGCCTCCTTCTAAGAAGCATTGTAGAGTTGAATTGTTAATTTAGGAGAAATCTGCTCTAAAGCGATAACCACTCCAAACCGAACTTTGCCTCTGGTCCAGTGACTGTTCGGTTTAGCGGGGTTTCACTGTACAGTGATGAACCTCTTGCAGATTTAATGTAACATTAATTACGCTGTACCTCGATGCTGTTTACAGAAGACTATAAAATGAGTACCAGAATCATACACTTCTTCGAATATCTCTGTGTACATCACATTTTAACTAAGTACACCATCCTGGCACCATTACAGTTTGAGCCCCACTGGAGCCGTTACGATTGTGCCCTTAGGCAAGGCATTTAAATTCCATGTTGCCTCTTCTCTCTCCCTTGTGGCGATGGATTCCATCAGGAATGAGGTCTCGCGAGTGATTAATATAAGTTCTAAGAACTTGTTTCGCAATCAAGCTAAAATAAATTTGCATAAACTAAGTGACTTGTATATCAGTTTGATGTGCTGGTATTGTGTGTAAGGTACTTGTATATCAGTTTGATGTGCTGGTATTGTGTGTAAGGTACTTGTATATCAGTTTGATGTGCTGGTATTATGTGTAAGGTACTTGTATATCAGTTTGATGTGCTGGTATTGTGTGTAAGGTACTTGTATATCAGTTTGATGTGCTGGTATTATGTGTAAGGTACTTGTATATCAGTTTGCTGGTATTGTGTGTAAGGTACTTGTATATCAGTTTGATGTGCTGGTATTGTGTGTAAGGTACTTGTCTATCAGTTTGATGTGCTGGTATTGTGTGTAAGGTACTTGTATATCAGTTTGATGTGCTGGTGTTACGTGTAAGCTACTTGTATATCAGTTTGATGTGCTGGTATTGTGTGTAAGGTACTTGTATATCAGTTTGAAGTGCTGGTATTGTGTGTAAGGTACTTGTCTATCAGTTTGATGTGCTGGTATTGTGTGTAAGCTACTTGTATATCTGTTTGATGTGCTGGTATTGTGTGTAAGGTACTTGTCTATCAGTTTGATGTGCTGGTATTGTGTGTAAGGTACTTGTATATCAGTTTGATGTGCTGGTATTGTGTGTACGGTACTTGTATATCAGTTTGATGTGCTGGTATTGTGTGTAAGGTACTTGTCTATCAGTTTGATGTGCTGGTATTGTGTGTAAGGTACTTGTATATCAGTTTGATGTGCTGGTATTGTGTGTACGGTACTTGTATATCAGTTTGATGTGCTGGTATTGTGTGTAAGGTACTTGTCTATCAGTTTGATGTGCTGGTATTGTGTGTAAGAAATAAATTGTTGCAACTTTTTCTTGCAGGTGGTAGAATTAAAGCGAGACGGACGTAACATTCCAGTAACTGCTAACAACAGAATAGAATACATTCACCTAATGGCGGACTATAAGCTTAACCAACAGGTATGAAAATTAAAATCTATCTATTTATGAGAATACTGAACAGGTTTGCAGGCGGTTGTATTTGGCGGTTGCTTCGTTTAAAATTTGTGTTCAAAATAATGATGTAACACGTCATTTTTAACACCCCAGGCCGTGAAAGGACCTGTCTTATGATCACTCTCTTAGCAGAAGCCGGCTAGTTTTGTTATAGTCGCCTGAAAAAACTTTTTGCCAGATCTTCGCCAGCATTGCAGAGTCGGTTACATTACCACAACTGTACCCAGCCATGTTATAACTGTACCCAGCCATGTTATAACTGTACCCAGCCATGTTACAACTGTACCCAGCCATGTTACAACTGTACCCAGCCATGTTATAACTGTACCCAGCCATGTTACTAACTGTACCCAGCCATGTTATAACTGTACCCAGCCATGTTACAACTGTACCCAGCCATGTTATAACTGTACCCAGCCATGTTATAACTGTACCCATCCATGTTACAAACTGTACCCAGCCATGTTATAACTGTACCCATCCATGTTACAAACTGTACCCAACCATGTTATAACTGTACCCAGCCATGTTACAACTGTACCCAGCCATGTTACAACTGTACCCAGCATTGTTGCAACTGTACCCAGCCATGTTATAACTGTACCCATCCATGTTACAAACTGTACCCAGCCATGTTACAACTGTACCCAGCCATGTTACAACTGAACCCAGCATTGTTATAACTGTACCCAGCCATGTTATAACTGTACCCAGCCATGTTACAACTGAACCCAGCATTGTTATAACTGTACCCAGCCATGTTACAACTGTACCCAGCCATGTTACAACTGTACCCAGCATTGTTACAACTGTACCCAGCCATGTTATAACTGTACCCAGCCATGTTACAACTGTACCCAGCCATGTTACAACTGTACCCAGCCATGTTATAACTGTACCCAGCCATGTTATAACTGTACCCAGCCATGTTATAACTGTACCCAGCCATGTTATAACTGTACCATGTTACAACTGTACCCAGCCATGTTACAACTGTACCCAGCCATGTTACAACTGTACCCAGCCATGTTATAACTGTACCCAACCATGTTACAACTGTACCCAGCCATGTTATAACTGTACCCAGCCATGTTACAAACTGTACCCAGCCATGTTACAACTGTACCCAGCCATGTTATAACTGTACCCAGCCATGTTACAACTGTACCCAGCCATGTTATAACTGTACCCAGCCATGTTACAAGTGACTCATATATTAATTGACTTCCTGTTTACAGTAAATTGTCAACCGTACGTTGCACTTGAGCAGTTTTAATAAACCTTGTATTTCACTGTTAATTATAGATCAGAAAACACTGTATGGCATTCCGTGATGGTCTGTCGGATCTGCTCAATCTCGAGTGGCTGAGAATGTTCGACCAGCAAGAGTTACAGGTGCTGATCTCTGGCGCCGCGGTCCCTATAGACATTGAGGACTTGAAACAGTACACCAACTACTCGGGAGGGTACACCGTGGATCACCCGGTGATCAGGATGTTCTGGCAGGTGGTCGGGGAGCTGACGGATGAACAGAAGAGACAGCTGCTCAAGTTTATCACAAGTTGTTCAAGACCACCTCTACTCGGATTTAAGGTGATTGCATACATACCCGGTACATACGTTTGTTTCCTGCTGAATTTTCACATAACATTTATGGGGCTACAATCGTTGACTTCAAAATCAGTGCCCCTCACTGCTGTAGGTTCGAATCCCACTGGGGGTATCAAATTCTTTCAAGTGAGGAAGCTATCCAGTAGATCGGTGGTTCTACCTGTGTGCCCGCCCATGCCTGAAATACTGCTCGGAGGGGCATCCCGGGTCTTCCTCCACCGATAGTTGGAGTCGCCATGTGACCTAAGCTGTTTGTGTGACGTTAAACCCCAAAGAACGAACGATCACAAAAATTATTCATCAATGGGTGGTTATCCATTGTAATGAGATATATAATGAGCGACACGCTGGTTTTTTCTATTACCTCCCTTGGTAGATAGTCTGATTTATCCCGTAATGTATATTGGTCCATTTAGTTGGAATCCTTTGCTTTTACTGTTGTTCCCTAACCAGATGTTGCATATTATAAATGTGATTTTATCAAAATCATGTTACCACTAATTAATTGATAACAAAATTTTACAGTAAATTACTCTATTGGATATACTGTAATTTTAAGATGAGAAAATGGAAGAAAATATTGATACTCATAGCATGTGGTGCAAAGGAACCAATGATAAAAACAGAGGAAACCAATCAAGACATCTGGTCCGCCTCTGTGGTCGAGTGGTTAAGCCATGCTCAGGCCGTGTCTCATTTATATGAAAAAGTTGGCAGTTTCTTACGAAGGTTGGTGCACCCAAGTACTGGTTAACCGCTGGAGCCTGCCCAGGAAAGGTGTTGTTAGGTAAACTGCCCGTCGGCGATATAGCCCGAAATGGTGCTGATGCAGGCGTAAAACCCGAAATATAAATATAAACAATCAAGACATGTGACCTACCGGTACCCACCTTCGGAGTATTCAGGTTCAGTAACTGAGTCTCTCATTGGTTTCATTATTTTAAATTTATCGGTTTTATTTTGCAGGACCTATATCCAGCTCTGTGTGTGCACTACGGCGGGAATGAAGCGGAGCGTCTGCCCACAGCCAGTACATGTATGAACCTGCTGAAACTTCCAGAGTGCAAAGACTATGCCACACTCAAACATAAACTGTTGTATGCCATAGAGTCAGGAGCCGGGTTTGAACTCAGCTGATCTTCGTGTCCGATGATGATTGTGTTTATTGATGTCACCGCAGGTTTGCCATGTGGGCGACAACACCAACATAATTAGGTACTTGGTGGATAGACAACCACTGAATGGACAACTCTCTTCATCTAGCAATGACTGTGGATCAAGTTCATAGTTACCCTTATCTGTAAGAGTTATCCCATCTCTTGCTGAACACAATACTCGGAGACTATTTCTGTATATAATTTCAGTATTTTCGTGTCTATAACTGCTATCTACGACTGTTACCCCCTATGCAGGATTCCAGGAAGTTGGATCAGTCCATTCACCATAGACAGGGGTAATTTGAATAATTTCAAGAGTGAAGATCACTTCTCTTCACTCTAAATATGCAGCTTCTATTTGCAGGCAAAGGGTTAAATTGCTTCTTTAAGTTTTACAAGACTCGTTGACAATACAAGTGTTCGAAAAATAGGACAGCCCGAAACTTGGGGCCCCTCAAAATCCAAGTATGGCCTGTCTCTCCATAAATCTGACAAGCCCGTGTGCTTGTGTCTAAATGAATCTTAATCCTGTTGAATTTTTTAATTTTGCACGATTTCCAATCTGAGGAGACAACAATCGTAAAAATTCCCGGGCCTGATGACTAAATTAATCAATCATACCTCCATTGTCCGAAGATCAAAGGCTGACATGAAGTTACTGTGGGTCGATACCTTAGCTGTTATGAAACTAGCCACGTAGTAACGTCTGTATTATTTTGATATGAATTTGGACTTTTAATAATCAAAATCCTGCTAATTGTTATCCATTTATCAGGAATAAATCACAATTAATGAAAATGATTGAAATATTACCACGAAACAACAAACATCTGTTATCTATAAAATTTGACAATCAGAGACGCTACAGGAAGTCAACAAACTAGCACCGAGTGCGCATGCGTTATTTTCTCAGGAACTAATTATAATACGAGCGCATGGCCGTACCTATACGAGCGTGACCGTATCAAACCAGCAAGCGCTATATCATACTGGAAAACTAAATTTCATATCTAAGCATAGTAATATTTATAAATAAATTAAGTGGTCTTTGTCTGGACAGTGCATGAAATACAGTGTGTTAACGGGGGTAAGTCTGGACAGTGCATGAAATACAGTGTGTTAACGGGGGTAAGTCTGGACAGTGCATGAAATACAGTGTGTTAACGGGGGTAAGTCTGGACAGTGCATGAAATACAGTGTGTTAACGGGGGTAAGTCTGGACAGTGCATGAAATACAGTGTGTTAACGGGGGTAAGTCTGGACAGTGCATGAAATACAGTGTGTTAACGGGGGTAAGTCTGGACAGTGCATGAAATACAGTGTGTTAACGGGGGTAAGTCTGGACAGTGCATGAAATACAGTGTGTTAACGGGGGTAAGTCTGGACAGTGCATGAAATACAGTGTGTTAACGGGGGTAAGTCTGGACAGTGCATGAAATACAGTGTGTTAACGGGGGTAAGTCTGGACAGTGCATGAAATACAGTGTGTTAACGGGGGTAAGTCTGGACAGTGCATGAAATACAGTGTGTTAACAGGGGGTAAGTCTGGACAGTGCATGAAATACAGTGTGTTAACGGGGGTAAGTCTGGACAGTGCATGAAATACAGTGTGTTAACGGGGGTAAGTCTGGACAGTGCATGAAATACAGTGTGTTAACGGGGGTAAGTCTGGACAGTGCATGAAATACAGTGTGTTAACGGGGGTAAGTCTGGACAGTGCATGAAATACAGTGTGTTAACGGGGGTAAGTCTGGACAGTGCATGAAATACAGTGTGTTAACGGGGGTAAGTCTGGACAGTGCATGAAATACAGTGTGTTAACGGGGGTAAGTCTGGACAGTGCATGAAATACAGTGTGTTAACGGGGGTAAGTCTGGACAGTGCATGAAATACAGTGTGTTAACGGGGGTAAGTCTGGACAGTGCATGAAATACAGTGTGTTAACGGGGGTAAGTCTGGACAGTGCATGAAATACAGTGTGTTAACGGGGGTAAGTCTGGATAGTGCATGAAATACAGTGTGTTAACGGGGGTAAGTCTGGACAGTGCATGAAATACAGTGTGTTAACGGGGGTAAGTCTGGACAGTGCATGAAATACAGTGTGTTAACGGGGGTAAGTCTGGACAGTGCATGAAATACAGTGTGTTAACGGGGGTAAGTCTGGACAGTGCATGAAATACAGTGTGTTAACGGGGGTAAGTCTGGACAGTGCATGAAATACAGTGTGTTAACGGGGGTAATTAGCGGTATTGTAACTAAGATGTTTGCCGGCAGGATAAAGAAGATGAACTATTATTCATAACAATGAACTAATTTATCTACTAAAAATATTGTTTATATTCATTAATGTGTTAGCTTCCACAAACACAATATGTTACGATACATCAAAATGAAAATGAAAGTAGGAAACGTAAGCACACTGATATTGAAAACAGAGACAGTAAGAACAGTCAAAATATTCCTAGTCTACAATACATCTACATGTATATAGAAAATCACACATATTGATGTTTTACGTTTATTTATTGTCACTACTGGTTGCCCATATGAGAATCATTTTAGATGTTTGGAGGATAGTGCAATGATACAGAGACCTCATTCCAGAGCCTCCTCTGGTTCTTTTACGTGCACAGTGTAAAGCACCTACACGAGATCTTGGTTTATAGTCCCATCTGAAAGACTATTTATATTATTAGGGTCAGGCGGGAGATCGAACCTGCGATCCCGGGATTCTCAGTCCAACTTGGTAACCCAAGGAGTAATTTGACACCCTCAGTATTTGATTCCCAATCAATTTATAATCCCCAATTTACAACTTTATCGTAGACTGCGATTGTGTTATCAATCAATAACTACATACGGTATGCATGTAATTATGTTATTTGACAATTTACTACTCTGAATAAATATCTATTAGAAATGAAAAATATGATGCCCGATATCGCAAATTTGCCAAAAAATAATTCTCGCAATTGGTGACCAGCAGCGGGAACCATGTCGTTAAACTGTTACGTCTTTGCTTGAAATAGTTTTAATAGCCCCAATTTCGAAAAGAACATCATTTGATCTTGAGTGAGCAACCACGACCACTATTAATACCATGATATTTGATACGTTTATAAATGTCTGAATATTTATTTTCCGAATATCAAGGGAGGTTACTGGAGCCACAGATTGGGGCTCATTTTGTTGTTATAGAATTTAAATTTGCAGGTAAAATGTTTTACTTTGCTAATTTACTTTTGTAAGATTTAGTTACAAATAGATTACTGTGTTGTTATTATATTATTATGTATTGTTTTGGATACTAATAAAGATTTAATATGGTCAGTGTGTTGTTAGTCCCGCCTATCTGCTGTTATTTATCTATGAATGGTCAGTGTGCTGGTAGTCCCGCCTATCTGCTGTTATTTATCTATGAATGGTCAGTGTACTGTCAGTCCCGCCTATACGCTGTTATTTATCTATGAATGGTCAGTGTGCTGGTAGTCCCGCCTATCTGCTGTTGTTTATCTATGAATGGTCAGTGTGTTGTTAGTCCCGCCTATCTGCTGTTATTTATCTATGAATGGTCAGTGTGCTGTTAGTCCCGCCTATCTGCTGTTATTTATCTATGAATGGTCAGTGTGTTGGTAGTCCCACCTATCTGCTGTTATTTATCTATGAATGGTCAGTGTGCTGGTAATCCCGCCTGTAATTTTGTCATGCATTTGGGGATTTTCAAATAACTACGCAGAAATGTTCGCCACATCAAGATGATGCATCGCATCCACGGACCAGGGTCCTTGTCTCAAAGTTTGATGTCGCACAGGTTAAAGGTCAAATATTATTATATTTTGTGTTCGGGCTGTAGTCATGTCATGCATGGGGGGATTTTCCGTTAACTACACACAAATATTCGCCACATGAATAGGACATGTTGTGTCCATGACCCTACCTCAAAGATCAAGGTCACACTTAGAGGTTAAAGGTCAAATATTGGTATATTGTGTCCGCCCTGTAACTTTGTCCTGGATGAGGTGATTGTGAAATAATGTGGCGCAAGTGTTCACCGTATAAAGACGACCCAGGTATACAAACACCCTCTGTACTGCTGCTATCCAGTAGAGGACTTTGTTTGGCATAGCAATGCTTCATTCACTTGTTTATCTTTGAATGCTCAGTGTGTTGCTAATTCCGCCTATCTACAGTTATCTCATTTTGAATGCCATAGTGGTTTGCATACTCGCTTCTCACCTATTCAACCAGGGTTCGATCCTCGGACCAGGAAGTATGTCATATGTACTGTGGTTTACCGAATCGAAGTTGGTTTTATTTTTATTAATTGTATTCCAATTTCCTCCCACACGAATGACCACATATACTGTTAAGTACAGTCAAGCCTGTCTTAAGCAGCCAGTCGAAGGAAGCACGGATGTGACTGCTTAAATATGAAATAAAATAACAGTTGAGCAATCTAGAAGCTGGCTGCTTAATACAACTTGGCTGCTTAAATTAAGGTGACCGATTACATGTACTCCTGGGAGATAAACTTTCACCTCTTTACTAGCACGGCTAGTATATACAGTATTGTTAGTCACTATCAGAAAGGGAAGACAAATAACAACAGACGGACAAAAGCTGATCTTCAGCTTAGGTTAGGTAACGAAATCACACGATGAATGAAATTGTTATGGTGTGCGCAATATTAATCAAATAGACAATTCAAGTCACAACTTGTCTGGTCCAAGTCTCGGGGGGGGGGGTGAGCCAAGATAAAACATCTGGAAGGATAAGACATGCATATTGTATTTAGTTTTAATACATGTATACCAATCCCGTCTGTACAATTTCGAATAAAGCATCTCAAATAATAATAGTTTGTATATACGTTTTGAATAATAATAACCAATGTTCTTATAGTGCAACCATTGCACATACCACTTTTCACACCATAGACAGCGCCCTCTGCCATTAAACCACTTTGAATAACGTCAAAAAGTATTACCTCATACCAGCTCGAAAAATGAAATTATGATAAATACTATATATAATAAATGATAAAAGACTTGATACCAATGGTGTATCTCAGTAAAATAAATGATTTTATGCTAATTGATGAAATACAGTGTTCTATCAGTGAGATATAATGCATATCACCACTGCATATCACTCACTGTATTTTGCCGGACTACTTTTTTTATTATCTCCCTTCCCAATACACTATTCTTGCACTATTACTCTCCCTTTAAATGCTTAGACAACGTGTTATTTAATTTTCACCGTTTACCTGGCTTCAATGACACTATTTACCTGTATTATTGTTTTTGTTATGAAACAAATCAAAAGCAAAGTACAACTGACAATGTCTCGAAGTTTGTCACTGCAAATTGTAACAATAAATCCAATAAATGGTTTCATGTATTTTCCTCGATTCAACTTTAAATTCAAGGTGGAGGCATATTTGTGTATCGACTCACGACGTATAGTCGTCAATGTATTCATCCGCGCAAAAACACGGCGGCCAGCTATTTTAATTTCTTCATTTTGTGTTTGTTTTTCACCAATTAGCATAAAATAAAAAGAAAATTTGTTTGTTTTGAGTGAATATGGAATATATCTCACCTCGAAGTGAGAAATTTTCTCAGTGAGATATATTCCATATTCACTCAAAACAAACAATTATCCTCTATATAATCAATTGACGCATAAATCGATGCCACCAGTCACGTCACAAAACTTGCACTTTTTGCGATTTTCTGTTTGTTACATGATCCCATTCAACCCCAAGTAACTGACCTGGACTGGTGCATGATATTTTTAGACCAATAAATTAATAAGAAAATTACCTTTGGACCAGTTCATTTATCAAAATGGGTAATTTTATCTAAAAATAGTAATAATTATTACTGGCAAAAAGTGCAGATCCTGAAGCTAATGCACTGGCAATAGTGAAATTTTCAAATAAACAAACTGAGTCAACAGATAACTGGTCCTAGACCTGGAAATGGTATGGGCGGACTAAAATGTGCGAACTTGTATCAAAATAATATGATGTTTGACCTTTCTCCTGCTTAACCATAACCTTTCTCCTAGAGGCTTAAATCTTATGTGCAACATCTTATTCTCTTATGATGAGCATGTGTGCCAAGTTATTTCTATGCACAACTATACTATAGACTGGAAACAGCATAACACATATACATGTAGGGCATGAGAGATCTGTTACCTTCACCTTAACTTCATCTATATATGGAGAGTGTGCGTGTTTTTACGTTTATTTATCGTCGCTACTGGTTGCCCATAAGAGCGACGCCTCCTGAAGAGATTAGTTATTTTTGATTTTGGAGGATAGTGCATGATACAGACCCATTCCAGAATCGCCTCTGGTTCTTTTACGTGCACAGTGTAAAGCACCGACACGAGACCTCGGTTTAACATCCCATCTGAAAGACTGTTAATTTTATTAGGGTCAGATGGGGGATCGAACCTGCGATCCCTGGATTACCAGTCCAGCGTGTTACCACTGGACTACAGATCCGTCTGTATATATATGGAGATAATTTCCTCCTCACTCCAAAGATATTTCTAAATATTCGACAGCTGTCAGTTATAAATATGACAAGGTCAGACGGTCATATGTATGCCAAACCACATGAGTTACACCTGTAGTACTGACCCCAAACAGACAAAAATGAATCAAAGAACAACCAACTCTACGTTACAATGTCATCACACCTGGTGTCATAGTTCTCCGTTGCAATGTCATCACACCTGGTGTCATAGTTCTACATTGCAATGTCATCACACCTGGTGTCATAGTTCTACATTGCAATGTCATCACACCTGGTGTCATAGTTCTCCGTTGCAATGTCATCACACCTGGTGTCATAGTTCTCCGTTGCAATGTCATCACACCTGGTGTCATAGTTCTCCGTTGCAATGTCATCACACCTGGTGTCATAGTTCTACATTGCAATGTCATCACACCTGGTGTCATAGTTCTACATTGCAATGTCATCACACCTGGTGTCATAGTTCTACGTTGCAATGTCATCACACCTGGTGTCATAGTTCTCCGTTGCAATGTCATCACACATGGTGTCATAGTTCTACGTTGCAATGTCATCACACCTGGTGTCATAATTCTATGTTGCAATGTCATCACACCTGGTGTCATAGTTCTACGTTACAATGTCATAATTCTACGTTGCAATGTCATCACACCTGGTGTCATATTTCTATGTTGCAATGTCATCACACCTGGTGCCATAGTTCTACATTGCAATGTCATCACACCTGGTGTCATATTTCTACGTTGCAATGTCATCACACCTGGTGTCATAGTATGAATACTAATTATGTGAGAAAACAAACCCAACGTATAATGTAGCTAGTTGCCAGCTACTTGGTAACCATTGGTTTCCACACGCTGCCTCCTATGTTCAATGCTGCAACGTAGACATTCCCGATGATATATAAACTAATGTCCTAATTCTGTCCACCAATGGTTTCTACCTGATGTTCAAGAGTGCGTGAGAACAAGGCATGTTTATTGTTCAATCCCAGTTTTCCCAATCATCTTCCTGAATATAGGACAAAATTGATAAAACATATGATCACATTTTGCACCTACAATGTTTGATCACCGTGACAACACATTTTGCACCTACAATGTTTGATCACCATGACAACACATTTTACATATGTTTGATCACCATGACAACTCATTTTACACCTACAATGTTTGATCACCGTGACAACACATTTTACACCTACAATGTTTGATCACCGTGACAACTCATTTTACACCTACAATGTTTGATCACCGTGACAACTCATTTTGCACCTACAATGTTTGATCGCCATGACAACACATGTTTGATCAATGTGGCAACATGTGTCGCACCATTGCCGTATTGGTGACTAAACAACATCCTAAAGCAATTAAGAAATCAATTTCTGAGTGTTGGTTCATGAAAAGAAATGTTATATTTGAGGTTTCTTTAAAAAAAACACAGATCATAATATTACCAATTAAATATTTTAGGAGATAAATTTGGCCACCCTTTGGACAGGGCGACCCATTTTCCGTCCACCTTCGCAAATGCTTGATATCACAGTTGTGTGTGCAATTTTTTCTCTCGATCATTCAAGTGCATGTTTCCAATTGACAGACGTGAATATTTTCAAGACAGGCGAGTTTAAATTGGCATTTTAATCTTTCAGGTTTTGGGGCCTCACTATCGACGATGACCTCCCTTGATATTAGATGTTTTGTGTTAAACGATGTATGAGGAACTGACCTATTTATTAAGAAACAACGATAATAGCACAAACTTTTAAGTTATGATTCAAAAACATTGTGTTTTTGGACGGAAAGGGTTGCCAACCAGTAAGTAATGTAACGTGTTTTTTAAATATATACTGTGTATTTCTGAAATAAAATATTGTTTAACCCTTTCAACATTACACGCCTCTAAATAGACTTACAAAAAGTGTAGATCCAGATGAGCTGGCTCATGACGAGCCGTCTCATCAGGATTGCACTTTTTGCCAGTAATAATTATTATTGTTTTTAAATAAAATTACCCATTTTGATAAATGAACTGGTCCAAAGGTAATTTTCTTATTAATTTATTGGTCTAAAAATATCATGGACCAGTCCATATCAGTTACTTGGGGTTGAATGGGTTAAACCAACTAAATATTGCTCTTGAGAAAACCAGATGTCACTTTCTTGATCGATATTCCTAGGAACTGGCAATATTATACGATTCACAACTTATTGACCCTTCAACCTTGACCTACATACCTCGAAATTAGATTTAGATTTGAGTCATCTATGGGCCTAAGACTGGTGTGCTATATATGTACGAGAAATGTACACCTGCTGCTAGGACAACCGAAATAACTAACCCAGTAACTTTTCATAGCCACATAAGTAGGAAGATAACTCATTTACAGCATGCCCATATGTACCTACAACTGTTAATTAATTGTGACGATGTGACCAGCTGTTCAGTTATGAAGCAGCCGGCAAGCATCTCGTTTCACCAGGAATCGACACAACGCAATAGAATAAATGTACTACACTAACATCTCCAACCCATGCACGTCAAAATAGCATTGCTGCAATCAAACAGTAGTGGTGTACCAGCCTGGTACCGTACCAGTGTAACGCTTAGTCAAATATAGTCTGCATCTTTTCATTACTGATCTATGAATGATGAATAATGGCATGTGACGCCCCAACAACCACACAGGAGAAGTCCCAACAACCACACATGAGGAGTCCCAACAATGGTACATGAGAAGTCCCAACAACCACACAGGAGAAGTCCCAACAACCACACATGAGGAGTCCCAACAATGGTACATGAGAAGTCCCAACAACCACACAGGAGAAGTCCCAACAACCACACATGAGGAGTCCCAACAATGGTACATGAGAAGTCCCAACAACCACACATGAGGAGTCCCAACAATGGTACATGAGAAGTCCCAACAACCACACAGGAGAAGTCCCAACAACCACACATGAGGAATCCCAACAATGGTACATGAGAAGTCCCAACAACCACACATGAGGAGTCCCAACAATGGTACATGAGAAGTCCCAACAACCACACATGAGGAGTCCCAACAATGGTACATGAGAAGTCCCAACAACCACACATGAGGAGTCCCAACAATGGTACATGAGGAGTCCCAACAATGGTACATGAGAAATCCCAACAACCACACATGAGGAGTCCCAACAATGGTACATGAGAAGTCCTAACAACCACACATGAGGAGTCCCAACAATGGTACATGAGAAGTCCCAACAACCACACAGGAGAAGTCCCAACAACCACACCTGAGAAGTCCCAACAATGGTACATGAGAAGTCCCAACAACCACACAGGAGAAGTCCCAACAATGGTACATGAGAAGTCCAAACAACCACACAGGAGAAGTCCCAACAACCACACATGAGAAGTCCCAACAATGGTACATGAGAAGTCCCAACAACCACACATGAGAAGTCCCAACAATAGTACATCAGAAGTCCCAACAATCATACATCAGGAATCCCAACAACCACACATGAGAAGTCCCAACAATCACACATGAGAAGTCCCAACACTAGTACATGAGAAGTCCCAACAATAGTACATGCGAGGTCCCAACAATAGTACATGAGAAGTCCCAACAATCATACATGATAAGTCCCAACAATCATACATGAGAAGTCCCAACAATCATACATGAGAAGTCCCAACAATCATACATGGGAAGTCCCAACAATCATACATGGGAAGTCCCAACAATCATACATGGGAAGTCCCAACAACCACACATGAGAAGTCCCAACAGTCATACATGAGAAGTCCAAACAATCATACATGGGAAGTCCCAACAATCATACATGGGAAGTCCCAACAATCATACATGAGAAGTCCCAACATTCATACATGAGAAGTCCCAACAATCATACATGAGAAGTCCCAACAATAGTACATGCAAAGTCCCAACAATCATACATGAGAAGTCCCAACAATCATACATGAGAAGTCCCAACAATAGTACATGCAAAGTCCCAACAATCATACATGGGAAGTCCCAACAATGGTACATGAGAAGTCCCAACAACCACACATGAGGAGTCCCAACAATGGTACATGAGAAGTCCCAACAACCACACATGAGGAGTCCCAACAATGGTACATGAGAAGTCCTAACAACCACACATGAGGAGTCCCAACAATGGTACATGAGAAGTCCCAACAACCACACATGAGAAGTCCCAACAACCACACCTGAGAAGTCCCAACAATGGTACATGAGAAGTCCCAACAACCACACAGGAGAAGTCCCAACAATGGTACATGAGAAGTCCAAACAACCACACATGAGAAGTCCCAACAACCACACATGAGAAGTCCCAACAATAGTACATCAGAAGTCCCAACAATCATACATCAGGAATCCCAACAACCACACATGAGAAGTCCCAACAATCACACATGAGAAGTCCCAACACTAGTACATGAGAAGTCCCAACAATAGTACATGCGAGGTCCCAACAATAGTACATGAGAAGTCCCAACAATCATACATGATAAGTCCCAACAATCATACATGAGAAGTCCCAACAATCATACATGAGAAGTCCCAACAATCATACATGGGAAGTCCCAACAACCACACATGAGAAGTCCCAACAGTCATACATGAGAAGTCCAAACAATCATACATGGGAAGTCCCAACAATCATACATGGGAAGTCCCAACAATCATACATGAGAAGTCCCAACATTCATACATGAGAAGTCCCAACAATCATACATGAGAAGTCCCAACAATCATACATGAGAAGTCCCAACAATAGTACATGCAAAGTCCCAACAATCATACATGGGAAGTCCCAACAATCATACATGAGAAGTCCCAACATTCATACATGAGAAGTCCCAACAATTATACATGAGAAGTCCCAACAATAGTACATGCAAAGTCCCAACAATCATACATGAGAAGTTCCAACAATCATACATGAGAAGTCCCAACAATCATACATGAGAAGTCCCAACAATCATACATGAGAAGTCCCAACAATCATACATGAGAAGTCCCAACAATAGTACATGGGAAGTCCCAACAATCATACATGAGGAGTCCCAACAATCATACATGAGAAGTCCCAACACTAGTACATGAGAAGTCCCAACACTAGTACATGAGAAGTCCCAACAATAGTACATGAGAAGTCCCAACAATCATACATGAGAAGTCCCAACAATAGGACATCAGAAGTCCCAACAATCAGACGTCCCAACAATCATACATGGGAAGTCCCAACAATCATACATGGGAAGTCCCAACAATAGTACATGAGAAGTCCCAACAATCAGACGTCCCAACAATCATACATGAGAAGTCCCAACATTCATACATGAGAAGTCCCAACAATTATACATGAGAAGTCCCAACAATAGTACATGCAAAGTCCCAACAATCATACATGAGAAGTCCCAACAATCATACATGAGAAGTCCCAACAATCATACATGAGAAGTCCCAACAATCATACATGAGAAGTCCCAACAATAGTACATGAGAAGTCACAACAATCATACATGAGAAGTCCCAACAATAGTACATGGGAAGTCCCAACAATCATACATGAGGAGTCCCAACAATCATACATGAGAAGTCCCAACACTAGTACATGAGAAGTCCCAACACTAGTACATGAGAAGTCCCAACAATAGTACATGAGAAGTCCCAACAATCATACATCAGAAGTCCCAACAATAGGACATCAGAAGTCCCAACAAAAGTACATGAGAAGTCCCAACAATCATACATGAGAAGTCCCAACAATAGGACATCAGAAGTCCCAACAATCAGACGTCCCAACAATCATACATGGGAAGTCCCAACAATCATACATGGGAAGTCCCAACAATAGTACATGAGAAGTCCCAACAATCAGACGTCCCAACAATCATACATGAGAAGTCCCAACAATCATACATGAAAAGTCCCAACAATTATACATGAGAAGTCCCAACAATAGTACATGGGAAGTCCCAACAATCATACATGAGAAGTCCCAACAATCATACATGAGAAGTCCCAACAATCATACATGAGGAGTCCCAACAATCATACATGAGAAGTCCCAACAACCTCACATGAGAAGTCCCAACAATAGTACATGAGAAGTCCCAACAATCATACATGAGAAGTCCCAACAATCATACATGAGAAGTCCCAACAATCATACATGAGAAGTCCCAACAATCATACATGAGAAGTCCCAACAATAGTACATGAGAAGTCACAACAATCATACATGAGAAGTCCCAACAATAGTACATGGGAAGTCCCAACAATCATACATGAGGAGTCCCAACAATCATACATGAGAAGTCCCAACACTAGTACATGAGAAGTCCCAACACTAGTACATGAGAAGTCCCAACAATAGTACATGAGAAGTCCCAACAATCATACATGAGAAGTCCCAACAATAGGACATCAGAAGTCCCAACAATAGTACATGAGAAGTCCCAACAATCATACATGAGAAGTCCCAACAATAGGACATCAGAAGTCCCAACAATCAGACGTCCCAACAATCATACATGGGAAGTCCCAACAATCATACATGGGAAGTCCCAACAATAGTACATGAGAAGTCCCAACAATCAGACGTCCCAACAATCATACATGAGAAGTCCCAACAATCATACATGAAAAGTCCCAACAATTATACATGAGAAGTCCCAACAATAGTACATGGGAAGTCCCAACAATCATACATGAGAAGTCCCAACAATCATACATGAGAAGTCCCAACAATCATACATGAGGAGTCCCAACAATCATACATGAGAAGTCCCAACAACCTCACATGAGAAGTCCCAACAATAGTACATGAGAAGTCCCAACAATAGTACATGAGGAGTCCCAACAACCACACACATGAGAAGTCCCAACAATAGTACATGAGAAGTCCCAACAACCACACACATGAGAAGTCCCAACAACCACACATGAGAAGTCCCAACAACCACACATGAGAAGTCCCAACAATAGTACATGAGAAATCCCAACAATCATACATGAACATGTACAAGCATAGCATATACAACACAATTCTGAAACACCCCTCGTATTACACATATGTCACCATATTCACACACAAAACATATAAACAAGCAAAATAATATACAATGTACACACACAAATCCACACACACACAAAGATATACACATATGTACCACTATATTTTCATACCTCCCCTGCAGTTAGTTGGTTACATTCTGAAGCGGAGACGTTCATTTTCTGAGCGAGTTCACTGGCAGCAGCAAGGTCCTCGGGCGTGACATCCACGTCAAAGTCATGTTCCCAGTCCTCGTTGCTCGATTCTGAAGATAACAACAGGTTATTGGATGCAAAAATTCTGACCTAGGATGAGCCCTGAATAATCTTTTTATTTTAGACGAAGTGTGTTAAATGGCGCTAGAACGCCATGCTTAGATGACCATAAATGACGTCACTAACAGCTTAAGTCATTGTGTTCACAACATTTGAACATGCAGCGGCTGGGTACCACACATCATTCTAGAGGGCGATGTGGGCGAAATAGTCGCCCTAGGGACCCTGACTTCGCCCTCTGGGGGCCCCACTTCTCCCTAAAAAAGATTTAAATTTTTTGTTGTTGTTGGTTTTTACGATTTTCAAACAAAATTTTGTCTAGTAAGATACACTGGCCCTGCATAAAGCACTCCTTCTATTCAAATGTTGTATTTAATGGTTGTACTGTGCATTTTAACCCTATTTTGTAGAAGTATATTAAAGAACACCATTTAAGGAAGCGATCACACGCTTTCTCACTTCTCCCAAAAATTCTGACCTAGAATGAACACTGCACATGCAAAGCAGTGAGCAATAAAATGTGTTATTGCACTACTTTCAGCCAGTGGAATAACACATTTTATGTCACTGATATACATGTTATTGCACTACTTTCAGCCAGTGGAATAACACATTTTATGTCACTGATATACATGTATTTCATTGGAAAGCATAAAATAAAAGAATCTATATTTATACCTATGTGCGAATAACTTACTGAACATGTAACTCTTGTTTTGTTCTTATTAGCATAATTTTCACTTATATTATTGTAGTTTTTGTTGTTGTTTTTTATTTATCTAATATATATAATTATTTAAGTTTATTTAACGTCGCTACCGATGGTCCATATGAGCGAAAGGCAGTTTAAAATACACAGCATGTATGTAATCAAAGTTGCATAAAATAGTGTTTTATTTTGCAGTAATTGGCCAAATCGTGGGAAGAAAATATCATGTATATGTATTAATGATAGATAATGATCTCTGAAAGACTTGTCAATTCCCCTTATTGGCTGGAGGCGGAAGTGACTTACCCCTAAATTTTGGACTAGATTACTCCCATAAAATGACATACATGTATATTGTACATAATGATAAACATACCTTTATTTGCACTAGATTCTGATGATGTTGAAATAGTATCTCCGACAACCACCATATCACCTCTAATTGCAGTCTGCAACTCTTTCTCGCCACTATTGCTCTCTTCATTTTCCGTTTCTTTTTTAATGACTTCTTTCTCTGTATTATGTACATTTTTCACATCTACATGTTCCAATGTTTTCACACCTTCAATTTCCTGCTCAGGTTCTATATTCTCACACACTTCATCACTAGCAAGGCTTGGTTTTTCTTCCTCCAACGTTTTAGAATGATCAGTTTTGTCAACATCTACTACATCCTCATCATTATTAGAGTCCTTTGTTCCCTTCGTCTGTGCTTCACTCGTACCATCCACAATCCCTTCGTTGGTATTGTTTGTATCACTTTCTATAGACAGTGTTTCACTCGTACCGTCCATTATCTCTTCATTGATATTGTTTGTATCACTTTCTATAGACTGTGTTTCACTCGTACCGTCCATTATCTCTTCATTGATATTGTTTGTATCACTTTCTATAGACTGTGCTTCACTCGTACCGTCCATTATCTCTTCATTGATATTGTTTGTATCACTTTTTATGGATTGTGTTTCAGCTCCAACAACATTCTCATTTGTTTCTAATTGTTTTAATTTAGCACCAGTCAATTGACTTTCACTGGACTGGGTATCAGATTGGATGTGTGTATCTTGGATATTTGTATTAGAAGAGTCAGTAAGTTCCTTGTCACTTGGAGGTTTGTCTGACATGACGTTGACCGCCTCCTTGGCATCAGACTGCAATCTCGAGCTGGGATCTGCCCTTTGGACTGGCGGTGGCAGGTTTCTGCTTGGCGTAGCATCTTCATCACCACTCCACTCTTCTGTACATTAATGAAAGGAATGACAAAATTTAATATTATTAATTAATTCCATTCATATAAATCAGTTACATTTGATCCTAAATCTTTTCAACTGTGTTGGGAGAGCAGACATACATTGTACATAGACAACATAACTGCAACAATCTCTCTTTATTAAAGTCTATTAATTTGTATTTTTTCTTCACCTGGAAAAATATATTTAAAATTCATATGCAATTAGCATACAACCTTTTGCAATGGTAATTAAATAGCCATAAAAGACAGGGCTTCTAAACCATTTACGCTTTCATTTGCGCCAACGAGAGTGATTAACCCATTTCATTCTGGATACATTTAAAAGCTTTTGCAAACAACATAGATCCAGATCAGCCGCAGCGTAATGCTGCATGCTGATCAGTAACTATGTTGTTTGCTACATAGCCAAGTGTCTTAGCAAGATCATCTGAATAGCAAACAGCATAGAGCCTGATCAGACGGCACATTCCGTGGCGGCTGATCTGGCTCTATGTTCTTTGCAAATACTGTTTGAACGGTATCCAGAATGAAATGGGTTAATATAAGTTGTTAAAACTTTATTCGCAATTGCTATCAAATAAATAAAGTTAAAATAAAACAAAAAACATTTCAAAACGAAATTAGTCCAAGCTGAACAATTGCTACCCCTCCCTCTCCAAACCTTTCGACATTCATGTTTAATAGTATCAGTTGCCCATATCAGTGTTATTGTAGAAGTTGTGTGAGGTTTTACTGCTCACCATCACAGTTTCAGGATAAGTGTCAAACAGAACTGAACATGGTTATTCATCTTAGTACAGTATCAAAGTAAGGATATGAGATATGAAACCAAAACTTTCACACCTACTGAAGAACAGTGGCGGAGCAAAACCAAGTGTTAAGCACCCTAATAGTCTCCTCTTGTCAATCTTGAAAGTGTAAGAAAGTAGTCCCAATCCTGAAGTAACGACGATAAGAATTATAGAACCCATTTCTTCAATGCTAGTTTTTATGTCAAATACAGGACTGGAGTCAAGATTCATGTAAGTCCATCCAATAGTTTGAGATATCTGAGCTTACATGCAAGATGGAATGCCGACATCAACAAATGGGAGAATGTAATACCTCAACCTATTCCTCAGATACACAAGCAGCAGGTTCAAAGGTTCAGACTGAACACTGTCCAATTTTTTGATAAATACACATCTACATACCCTCATCCCAGCCAATGGAATCTTCCTTCACATCTGCCCTCTCTGCACGCTTCATCAGCGCCTGTTTCCTCGCCTCGTCCATCTGAAGTTGGTGAACCTTGTAAAAATACCTCCTCCAGAAATCCTGATGCGACACCTCAGAGGGGACCTAAAATACACAGAAATCCTGGAGTGATACCTTAGATGGGACCTAAAACACACAGAAATCCTGGAGTGATACCTTAGAGAGGACCTAAAATACACAGAAATCCTGGAGTGATACCTTAGAGAGGACCTAAAATACACAGAAATCCTGGAGTGATACCTTAGAGAGGACCTAAAATACACAGAAATCCTGGAGTGATATCTCAGAGAGGACCTAAAATACACAGAAATCCTGGAGTGATATCTCAGAGGGGACCTAAAATACACAGAAATCCAGGTGCTATACCTCAGAGGGGACCTAAAATACACAGAAATCCTTGAGTGATAACCCAGAGGGGACCTAAGATACACAGAAATCCTGGGGTTATACCTCAGAGGAGACCTACAATACACATAAATCCTGGGGTTATATCTCAGAGGGGATCTAAAATACACAGAAATCCTTGAGTGATAACCCAGAGGGGACCTAAGATACACAGAAATCCTGGGGTTATACCTCAGAGGGGACCTAAAATACACAGAAATCCTTGAGTGATAACCCAGAGGGGACCTAAGATACACAGAAATCCTGGGGTTATACCTCAGAGGGGATCTAAAATACACAGAAATCCTGGAGTGATATCTCAGAGGGGACCTAAAATACACAGAAATCCTGGAGTGATATCTCAGAGGGGACCTAAAATACACAGAAATCCTGGAGTGATATCTCAGAGGGGACCTAAAATACACAGAAATCCTGGAATGATAACCCAGAGGGGACCTAAAATACACAGAAATCCTGGGGTTATACCTCAAAGGGGACATAGAATACACAAAATTATTGGCTGGATATAGCAGAGGGGACATGGAATACACAGAAAGCCAGGTGTTATACCTCCAAGGGGACATGGAATGGTGTAGTCCTATTGTTCCCACTTATATAAAATTAGGTAAAAACGGGTGTGGGAATAAGAGGATTTGTGTTGCAGTGTGTTTAAGAGTGTCTTAGATCAAATACAATCAAACGGACGTACAGACACGCAGACAAACAGCAACTATATATATACATACCATGAACCTGTAACCACCAACAACAAGACTTTGTCCACCGTGTTTGTTGCGGACAAACTCAATTTGAACTTGTGCATTCGCCAAAAATTTGGAATGGTCATTTACCTATGAAGTGGGAATAAGAGTACTACTGGACAACAGCATGTGGGAATAAAAGGATTAAACCCATGGAATACTCAAAAATCCTGGTATGATACACTGAGAGGGAGACATAGGATACACAAACATCCTGGTGTGATACACTGAGAGGGGGACATAGGATACACAGACATCCAGATATGATACACTGAGAGGGGGACATAGGATACACATACATCCTGGTGTGATACACTGAGAGGGGGACATAGGATACACAAACATCCTGGTGTGATACACTGAGAGGGGGACATAGGATACACAAACATCCTGGTGTGATACACTGAGAGGGGGACATAGGATACACAAACATCCTGGTGTGATACACTGAGAGGGGGACATAGGATACACAGACATCCAGATGTGATACACTGAGAGGGGGACATAGGATACACAGACATCCAGATGTGATACACTGAGAGGGGGACATAGGATACACAGACATCCAGATATGATACACTGAGAGGGGGACATAGGATACACAGACATCCAGATGTGATACACTGAGAGGGGGACATAGGATACACATACATCCTGGTGTGATACACTGAGAGGGGGACACAGGATACACATACATCCTGGTGTGATACACTGAGAGGGGGACATAGGATACACAAACATCCTGGTGTGATACACTGAGAGGGGGACATAGGATACACAAACATCCTGGTGTGATACACTGAAAGGGGGACATAGGATACACAGACATCCAGATGTGACACACTAAGAGGGGGACATAGGATACACATACATCCTGGTGTGATACACTGAGAGGGGGACATAGGATACACATACATCCTGGTGTGATACACTGAGAGGGGGACATAGGATACACAAACATCCTGGTGTGATACACTGAGAGGGGGACATAGGATACACAAACATCCTGGTGTGATACACTGAGAGGGGGACATAGGATACACAAACATCCTGGTGTGATACACTGAGAGGGGGACATAGGATACACAAACATCCTGGTGTGATACACTGAGAGGGGGACATAGGATACACAGACATCCAGATGTGATACACTGAGAGGGGGACATAGGATACACAGACATCCAGATGTGATACACTGAGAGGGGGACATAGGATACACAGACATCCAGATGTGACACCTCAGACAGTTCAGAGAATACATAAACAACCCCCTGTGATATCTCACAATGAAATATCAAAACAATATCAAAATTGCAATTTATTTTGTTCTCTGTATGCCATGATGCACTTTTTGTTCGAAGTTGTTATGAAACAATGATAAAGAAATTCACTACTACATAGTATAAATGTACTTCAAAACTGAGAAACAGAGGATATGTGGGGCAGAATGGAGAATTCATTTCATAGTAACAAAAATCAAATTACCAGAGATGTATACAGCGATCTGACTTCCACCATGGTCACAAGTAGGTCGGATATTTCACCTTTGTTTTCGTCAAGGTCAAATGATTTGAGCCAATCAGCATACTTCTCTGATGGCCCGCTAGCTTCTTGGAGGTATGTACCGGTGTCAACCTGAACAGCTCTCATTCTTGCCTACAACATGACAACATCCCTCCATTTAACAATATTTTGTACTGCTTTAATTAGGCGCTGGCAAATACTTTTTAATTCCTTTTGAAATTCTCCTGATAAGAGGATAAGCAAGTACCGTATCGTTCCAAATAAACGCTCATGGGGACGTAAAATTTTAAATAATGCCTAAATCATACATTGATAGTTAGTAAATTACTACAGGTGTCAGACTGTCTGGTTTAGATATACAGTCAAACTTGTGTTAGTGGTCACCTCTATTAAGCAGCCAACCTGTATTAAGCAGCCAGTTTCCAGATTCCCAATATGTTGTTTTATTATACATTTGATATCTATTAAGCAGCCACCTGTGCTAAGCAGCCACTTTCTGTAATTCCCTTGGCTGGCTGCTTAAGACAGGTTTGACTGTATATGAAATTCAATTTCTTTACTTAAATAATATATGTCAGGGTAAGTCAGGTGTAAATTGTGTTAGTCATTGGTAGAACAAGTACATATACATTAAAACATTCTACCTGTCATGCTATTTTGGGTTTTCGGATAAAACCAGTAATACAATTCAATATTGCTGGTTTTATCCGTGTGTAAACATTCAATTCAAGATTACACAACAATGGATTCATTACTGGATAGCTATGCAACTACAAGGTACATCTTTGATTTCAGGTGAAATTTTTAAATATGGAGAGGGAGGGGGAGGTTTATTGGGAGCAATAATGCAATTAAAGTCAAACATGAGTTAGTGGTCACCTCTATTAAGCAGCCAATCTGTATGTATTAAGCAGCCAGATTTCAGATTCCTAATATGTTACTTTGTTATACATTTGACCTCTATTATACTTTGTATGTGCTTCCCTTTGCTGGCTGCTTAAGGCAGGTTTGACTGTAGTTATTATATTATTGCATCAAAGGCAAAGCAAATTGAGCAGATAAAAACATTAGTAGTTTGCACAGTTATACATATGTTTGTATGTTGGTTTAAACAGTATTTATTCCAATAAATTTACATGTATAACACAAAAAATGTTACAAATTACATAAATTGTGAATGGTTTGGATTGGAAAACAAGTTTTCAGAAAACTTATATTAATTCCTCTCCAATGTTTGTATGTTTGTTTTGGGGGTTTAAAGTTGCACCAACTGCTTATGTCATATTACGACTCTCCAGCTAGGTGGAGGAAGACCCCAGGTGACCTTTCAAGCAGTGTCATGTCAGGCACAGATGGGCACCTGGGTAGAGCCACCAAACTTTTGCAAGTAAGCTGGATAGCTTCCAAACATAGAGAATTTGACACCCCAGCTGGATTTGATCCTATAACTGTGGGGGAAGTGATTTGAAGTGACCGACAAATAATGGCTTCTTTTTGTATATCATAAACACTGGAGATTTGTTCCAGTTTCCAGAAACTATTTATTATGTGGAACCTTTGTGGTGTGATGGATATGGTATGCGCACTGTAACCGAGAGGTTGTGAGTTTGAGCCCCTGTGGTGGTGTTCTTAGGCAAGACATTTAAATTCGGGAATGAGGTCTCGAAAGCGATTAATTTAATGTTGTTAGAACTTATTTTGCAATCGCACTAAAACAAATTTGTATAATTTTTTATTTATTTAGTAATTAATACTTCATTCACTTTCTAATAATTCCTAGGTTTTAATCATCAATATGCTTATCCCCCCCCCCCCAGGAAATTGGCACATGTACTCTACTAGTGTGGCATCCGTGGTCCAGTGGTAGAGTGTCGAATTTGGAATCGATCGGTCCCGGGTTCGATACTCGGTCAGGCCACGTATGTAGTGTCATTGAGCAACAAGGCACCTAACACACATTGCTTAGTACTGGTTAACCACTTAGGTCGGCTAAGCTACGTCTCCGCAAAGGGTTTGACATTAATGAAACATACATACATACATACATACATACTAAAGGAGGAAATTTCACTTTGCCATTTTGCTTTATTAAATTGCTGATTGATTAAATATGCACGTTTGCTCACCTTGGCTCTATCAAATATTGCTGTGGTAGGTTGTGAGAATTGCTGTGTGGGTGGTAATGTGTCCTCGGTATCTGCTACAGTCAGCACCTTGGTGATACCTGCCATCAGACTATGAAAATTCTGTTTCATTCGATCAGTAGCATTCTGAGCCTCCGAGCCTTCTGTACCAGTCTACATATAGTGAAATATACAGGAACGATAATTCATGACATTTCTGTACCAGTCTACATATAGTGAAATATACAGGAACAGTAATTCATGACATTTCTGTACCAGTCTACATATAGTGAAATATACAGGAACGGTAATTCATGACATTTCTGTACCAGTCTACATATAGTGAAATATACAGGAACAGTAATTCATGACATTTCTGTACCAGTTTAAATATAGTGAAATATACAGGAATGGTAATTCATGACATTTCTGTACCAGTCCACATATAGTGAAATATACAGGAACGGTAATTCATGACATTTCTGTACCAGTCTACATATAGTGAAATATACAGGAACGGTAATTCATGACATTTCTGTACCAGTCTACATATAGTGAAATATACAGGAACGGTAATTCATGACATTTCTGTACCAGTCTACATATAGTGAAATATACAGGAACGGTAATTCATGACATTTCTGTACCAGTCCACATAGAGTGAAATATACAGGAACGGTAATTCATGACATTTCTGTACCAGTCTACATATAGTGAAATATACAGGAACGGTAATTCATGACATTTCTGTACCAGTCTACATATAGTGAAATATACAGGAACGGTAATTCATGACATTTCTGTACCAGTTTAAATATGATCCAATAAACATATATCAGTCTACTAATGGTGCAATAAACATGCCGTCTCCGTGGCCCAGTGATTAAGGCGTCCGCCTACGGAGCGGGAGGTCGAAGGTTCGAATCTCGTCAGGGGTTCGTTCTGATATGGCCGGTTGGTGAGCCGCCAGCTAGTTAAATAATCACTCGCCCATATGGTTCGCCAGAGGCAAGGGTAAATAAGCTCATCAATAAACATTTATCTGTCTACCAGTCCACACATGGTGCGTCGTTAAACATTTACCAGTCTACCAATGATACGCATAGTGAAACAAATATTGATCTGTACCAGTCTTCATATGGTGCAATAAACATTTATCAGTCTATCTCTCTGTGAATGGTGAATGGAGCTTACAATTTATTTACAACCAACAGCATAGAGCACTTCTGTGTGTTTTACATTTATTTATCGTCGCTACCGCTAAGAACACATTTCTTGGGCAGGCTCCAGCAGTTAACCAGTACTTGGTGCCAACCTCCTTAAGAAACTGTCAACATTTTCACATAAAGAGACACGGCCTGAGTGGGGCTCAAACCAGTGACCATCAGTGATGATAGATTACAGTGGTATACAAATCAGCAACAGTAACCACTCGACCACGGAGGCAGACCCATTGTACAATAAACATTTTTATTGCATACAATAATACATTATTATACCCCAGTGCACCACTGCTTTGATAATATTGAAACTATGTTCTCTAGAAATTGTAAGGACTGTTTACTATGTTAATAAACATCTAGAGGTCAGAACCTGGAGATGACAATAATGAACTGGGCTTTGGTACTGAGGTCTGTAGATAGTGTTGTATTTAAGTTGTAATTCAGACAGCACTTTATTATAAAATCTGTGGAAGTCGTGATATCGCAGTTGTAGTGCATATGCTTCAGGTGTGAGAGGCCTGGAGTATGTGCTCAGCTGTAGCTGTTACCATTGTGCCCTTAGGCAAGGCACTTAAATTTCATATGCTTCTCTCTCCCTCATGGGCGATGGATTTCATCAGAAATGAAATCTCGAGAGAGAAACTAATAGTGTCAGAACTTGTTTCACAATCAAGCTAAATTAAATTTGCATAACTTAACATAAAATGCAGCCAAGTGAACAATATGCATAAACTAGACTACATACTGGTCTTTTCTGCAAAACTTCTTTTTTATGTTTATTTATTGTCGCTACCAGTTACCCATATGAGCGACGCCTCCTGAAGAGATTAGTCATTTTAGATTTTTGGAGGATAGTGCAATGATACAGACAGAGTCCCATTCCAGAATCTCCTCTGGTTCTTTTACATGCATGGTGTACAGCATCGACACTAGATCCTAGGTTTAAAGATACATCTGAAAGACTGTTAAATTTGAAGGTTTTTATAAGATGAAGTAAGGAATGAGATAGACGTGAGACGGACGAATCCACTAAATCCACTCCGGCATGATATACTTCAACCATAGGCCCCACAAAAAGGTGTGAAGTAATTATTTGATTATAATGTATTATTTAAACCTGTAATGTTTCCTTTGTTTTTTCAACAACTTGTTTTGTGTCTGCCTGCATGGTACTGGTAAACTCTGTCAGGTCTTGGCTAACCATATCATATACTTTCTCAGTCTATAATATAAAGAAAATATATACAATTCAACTGAGTTCTCAGCAAATCGTAACTTGTGACCAAGTTTGAAGAAAATCCAATGAAAAATAGACTTGTTTCTGTGTTTACAACATTTGTAAATGATGATGCCATAATATCCATTTACATACATTATTTGGTTCACCAATTATACATGTATCCAATTAGTTCACAATAGAGTTGTACAGTATAATTTTAATATAACAGGGTTCATTTAAAGCAGCATTACATCGTTATAAAGGATGTTTTGGGTAAAATATAAATACTAATGTGTGTGTGTTTACAGAAATCGAAATAGTCGCTCAGAAACGATAACATTCCAATAAATTTAAACCGTCGTATACTCGAATTTGTTTATCAACACACGAAATGTAAACACGCACAGCGCGCATGCGTGAAACAACAGAGGATGTAGAAAACAACGTATATATTTTGAACATGAAAGACTATCTATCTTCCTCTAATGTCGAACCCCTCGCGGGGATGTAGAAATGTCCCTAAAAGACTTAGCTAACAGAGGTATGAATCAACATATCAAGTAATTTAATTAAAAAAGACAACGTGGGACAAATGGGGACGATGCATTCCGAATGCAAACAAGTGCGGACGATGCATTCCGGTTGTAAACAAATCCGTGACCGATCGACTCGGAAAGTCCTACTTTCGGTTTCGAGTTTGTTTTATCGCAAAAAAACACTGTTTACCAAATGAACATAAGCATACAAAGTATAATGTGTAGCAGCATTGCTACCCATACGTATAAATTGATTTTTTCAAATATCTTTTATTTCATACGATGTAATGCTGCTTTAACTATCAGGTCTGTATGCAAGTAGGCCTACCCTAACGTAATGAATTTTCATCAAACTGGTTAATGGCTTTAAACGTACGAGTGCTTTTTTCTCATACAGGTACTTTCTACAGGACTTACCTGTTGTTTTGCAGCAGTAACAAGGTTACCCCACCATCCACCCTTGCCATCATTTGCCGTACTACTGAACCATGCACCTTCATCACCCTCTGTTGTACTGCCCCACCATCCACCCTTGCCATCATCTGCCGTACTACTGAACCATCCACCTTCATCACCCTCTGTTTTACTGCCCCACCATCCACCTTCATCACCCTCTGTTTTACTGCCCCACCATCCACCATCATCTCCATCTGTTGTCCTACAACATAATCACCGGTTAACATAGCTTTCATGTATTACATTCTATTTCTACATTATACAGCTGAACAGTCAAATTCAAACCTTTCATTTTTTGAGACATACTCAATCCACATATAATCCAAAGAAAGCGAGTCAATGTGGTGGCATTGGAAGTGGAAGCATCTTGCCTACGTTGTAACGGCCACAGCTTGGTGCAAACTCTGCGCATCTCACGCCTTCAGAGATGCACTACCGCTACGCTATTGTGACTTCCACATATACCTCACAAGTAGGCTATCAACAGTTGAATGTACACATTGTGTAGTGTGATAAGCAATGGTACAATGCTTTTAAGAAAAAACAACAATATCATTAGCAAAGGAGGTCGGCATGTTGTGGGATGGTGATAAAAATGTCTTGGGGTATTGTTTTGTTTGTTTGTTTATACAAATTTATTTTAGCTCGATTGCGAAACAAGTTATTTCAACTTATATTAATCACTCTCGAGACCTCATTCCTGATGGAATCCGTCGCCACGAGGGAGAGAGAAGAGGCAACGTGGAATTTAAATGCATTGCCTAAGGGCACAATCGTAACGGCTCCAGACCTTTCGCACCTGAAGCGAACGCGCATCTACTGCGCTATCACGACTTCCACTGGGGTATTGTTAGTTGAGGTGCTAGGACACTTGGTCTGACTGTAAAGATTATACAATGGCTTCGGTGGTCCAGTGCGAGAGTGTCAGATTTGGAATCGAACCCCGGACCTTGAATGGTCCCGGGTTCGATACTCGGTCAGGCAATGTATGTAATGCCATTTGAGCAAGGCACCTCACACACATTGCTTAGTACTGGTTAGGCGCTTAGGTCGGCAAAGCCTGCCTAGGGAAACATGTCTCGGTCCAGGCAATGGATAAATTTGACATTAATGGAACATACGTACTATAAGTACATTACATCGAATATGGGACAGGTGTGATCCTGGACAGGTGTGACCCCGGTTTGGGACAGGTGTGACCCCGTTTAGGGACCAGGTATAGGTATGACCAGGTTATATGATAGGTATGACCACATTATTTTAGATTAAGGTGTAGTTTAACATGTATATTTATGTGTATTGGACAAGAAATTGGCCAGTTAATGGCAGTTAATAGCTCTGGCATTATCCATGGGTGTGGCGTCCGTGGTCCAGTGGTAGAGCGTCGGATTTGGAATCGAATGGTCCCGGGTTCGATACTCGGTCTGGCCACGTATGTAGTGTTATTGAGCAAGGCACCTCACACACATTGCTTAGTGACTAGTACTGGTTAATCGCTTAGGTCAGGGTTTGACATTAAAGGAACATACATACATACATACATACATGGGTAATTATCCAATTTCAGTCCATTCAAGTCAATTGGTTGTTACTGGTTGGTTGATGATTGTATTTACTCAGTATGTCAGATATCAATTAGATTATGTTGGACCAATTAAAGCAAGCCTGTAAATGAGCTAATGCCTGAATGCCTAGTTAATTAAGTAATCAAGGTCCCAAACCGGGGTCACACCTGTCGGGTCACACCTGTCCCATTACCATTACATCACCATTCCACAACGAGCCGACCCCCGTTGCGTACAAACTGTATGTGCTTAATCTTCAAGCAGTGGACTATGCCAAATTGAAGAGGGCAGCAGCCATGCATCAAAACCATGATATATTGTCACCATAACAGTCTGACCAACCAAAGGTCCAAATTCCAATGACTGGAACAGTCCAGTGAGTGACTCAGCGAGTGACATCGGCAGGTAGTGTGGCTACTATTCACAATATGCACTTGTTCCCCTACTTATACGTAATAACGGAGACCATAGGTTGCATAGGCAATACTAATCCAATTCCTCGTATCCCCAACCACCTATCGATCTTCAACAAATTGCGTATCTTATCCGAACCCGATTTTTATCCGAAGTAATGAACAACAAAAGATAAATAATGACAATTTCCTGCGCAAATGCATTGAATGAAGTCAAACACACTTCGCTGTTCGATAATAAATCATGCTGTCTCCTTTTCTGACAGTTAACGCGTGAATAGCTTGCATAGACAACGCAAAAATCAACATTTGTAATAAATGACGTACTTGTCACTTTCCGCCATTGTTTTTGTTTTGATAGGTGATGGTTCCATGTGTGAACAGGGGAACCAAATTCGATATGACTAATTAGCGCAAGGGACTCAAACGGCTGCATTTTCCAATCAATAAATACTTTCACATATTTTAAAAGGATTCAGTGAAGTTTATAATTCAAACTGCCAAGAAAGCTTGAGAGCCATAACAGATTGCGAGTATACCCTATGCAGAGTGACGCAATCACTATATAGATGATGATGAGATTTTAACAATTTTAAAAATCAGTTGTCCTACTGGGATGGGAACAGTAAATGTAAGGCATGCGTGTTTTACGTTTATTTATCGTCGCTACCGGTTGCCCATATGAGCCTCCTGAAGAGATTAGTTATTTTAGATGTTGGAGGATAGTGCATGATACAGACAGAGACCCATTCCAGAATCTTCTCTGGTTCTTGTACGTGCACGGTGTAAAGCACCGACACGAGACCTCGGTTTAACGTCCCATCTGAAAGACTGTTAATTTTATTACGGTCAGACGGGGGATCGAACCTGCGATCCCTGGATTACCAGTCCAGCGTGTTACCACTGGACTACATATCCCTCTGTGTAAGGCATGCACAACCTTTTAATCGTTTAAATATCCATAATACCGTTCCATTGAAATCATGTGCTATGTGTTAATATGTTTGCTTAATGCGAGTACTTACAGAGTATTCTTGCTATTTTTTAATTGTCTTATTAAATAGTGTCCACTTTAGTCATGTCATACAAATGATGTAACATATGTTCATGTTCCAATGAAACTTCGAATATCTTTTATAATTATACACTTAGCTCAGGGCGATGAATATTATAAACAAATTAAAAAATTGATGTTCCTGTAAATGATGATTGTTAATCCATATATATTTATATTAGTTTTACCAATTAAGTCATTGATTTACTAGGTTAATATTCTTTCTAACAAGCACATTGATCTTACCTACAGAAATTAGTTATGTTTTAGCATTTTTCAGCATTTATTCTAGAAATAAATTAAAATAAAGATGCATATTATTCATTATCAGTGATTCTAATTTTATAGCTATTGTACAATTGTTACCGTTATTTTATGTTATATAGTCGGTTCAAACGCTCATTCAGAGCTTGTGTTGTACTGTTGATATATTGCCGATTCAAAATAAAATGTATCTGATCTTATCTTAGCGATAATGCAACGTTTACAGAGACATTAGTCATGTGGAAGTGATGGTAGCTGTAAGAACTTGTTTCACAATCAAGCTAAAATAAATGTGTATACACTTTATAAAGTAAAGAGACGCTACATAATTTAGAAGTTGTAAGTATGGCAGACTTCTTCCCATGGCCAATATAGTATGGTGGACTTGTTGGAGGTTGATGAAAACTGTGCGATACCATTAACCGTTACGTATACAAGTGAACAAGTGTGGTGTGCAGCTCAAATACTACTGATCGACTGATTTCTTAATTATTGTTGAGCCAGATGATCTAGGACCAATGGTGTTCTCTTTTTGGATCATGTAATTTAGAGTCAATAGTGTACCTTTGTTGGTTCAGGTGATCTATAACCAATGTTGTACTCATGCTAGGATAGCTGACATAGGACCAATGCTGTAGTCTTGTTTGGTTGGGTGACCTAGGACCAATTATGTAGTCTTGTTTGGTTGGGTGACCTAGGACCAATGCTATATTCTTGTTTGGTTGGGTGGCCTAGGACCAATGCTGTAGTCTTGTTTGGTTGGGTGACCTAGGACCAATGCTGTAGTCTTGTTTGGTTGGGTGACCTAGGACCAATGATGTAGTCTTGTTTGGTTGGGTGGCCTAGGACCAATGTTGTAGTCTTCTTTGGTTGTGTGACCTAGGACCAATGCTGTAGTCTTCTTTGGTTGGGTGACCTAGTACCAATGCTGTACTCTTGTTTGATTGTGTGGCCTAGGACCAATGTTGTAGTCCTGTTTGGTTGGGTGGCCTAGGACCAATGCTGTACTCTTGTTTGGTTAGGTGACCTAGGACCAGTGTCGTACTTTTGTTGGGTTAGGTGACCTAGGACCAATGTTGTACTCTTGTTTGGTTGTGTGGCCTAGGACCAATGCTGTACTATTGTTTGGTTGAGTGGCCTAGGACCAATGCTGTAGTCTTGTTTGGTTGGGTGGCCTAGGACCAATGTCGTACTTTTGTTGGGTTAGGTGACCTAGGACAAATGTCGTACTTTTGTTGGGTTAGGTGACCTAGGACCAATGGTGTACTCTTGTTTGGTTATGTGACAATGGACCAATGTCATACTTTTGTTGGGTTAGGTGACCTAGGACCAATGTTGTACTCTTGTTTGGTTGTGTGGCCTAGGACCAATGCTGTACTATTGTTTGGTTGAGTGGCCTAGGACCAATGCTGTAGTCTTGTTTGGTTGGGTGGCCTAGGACCAATGTCGTACTTTTGTTGGGCTAGGTGACCTAGGACCAATGTCGTACTTTTGTTGGGTTAGGTGACCTAGGACCAATGTTGTACTCTTGTTGGGTTAGGTGACATATGACCAATGCTGTAGTCTTGTTTGTTTGGGTGGCCTAGGACCAATGCTGCAGTCTTGTTTGGTTAGGTGGCCTAGGACCAATGTTGTACTCTTTTTTGTGTATCATGTGACCTAGAATCAATGTACTCTTGTTGGTTCAGGTGATTTAGAACAAATGATGTGCTGTTGCTAAGTTAGGTGACCTAGGACCAATGTTGTACTTTTGTTGGGTTAGGTGGCCTAGGACCAATACGGTAGTCTTGTTTGGTTGGGTGGCCTATGACCAATGTTGTACTCTTGTTTGGTTGGGTGGCCTAGGACCAATGTTGTACTTTTGTTGGGTTAGGTGGCCTAGGACCAATGATGTAGCCTTGTTTGGTTGGGTGGCCTAGGACCAATGTTGTACTTTTGTTGGGTTAGGTGGCCTAGGACCAATGATGTAGTCTTGTTTGGTTGGCTGGCCTAGGACCAATGCTGTAGTCTTGTTTGGTTGGGTGGCCTAGGACCAATGTTGTACTTTTGTTGGATTAGGTGGCCTAGGACCAATGCTGTAGTCTTGTTTGGTTGGGTGACCTAGGACCAATGCTGTAGTCTTGTTTGGTTGGGTGACCTAGGACCAATGATGTAGTCTTGTTTGGTTGGGTGGCCTAGGACCAATGCTGTAGTCTTCTTTGGTTGTGTGACCTAGGACCAATGCTGTAGTCTTCTTTGGTTGGGTGACCTAGTACCAATGCTGTACTCTTGTTTGATTGTGTGGCCTAGGACCAATGTTGTAGTCCTGTTTGGTTGGGTGGCCTAGGACCAATGCTGTACTCTTGTTTGGTTAGGTGACCTAGGACCAGTGTCGTACTTTTGTTGGGTTAGGTGACCTAGGACCAATGTTGTACTCTTGTTTGGTTGTGTGGCCTAGGACCAATGCTGTACTATTGTTTGGTTGAGTGGCCTAGGACCAATGCTGTAGTCTTGTTTGGTTGGGTGGCCTAGGACCAATGTCGTACTTTTGTTGGGTTAGGTGACCTAGGACCAATGTTGTACTTTTGATGGGCTAGGTGACCTAGGACCAATGTCGTACTTTTGTTGGGTTAGGTGACCTAGGACCAATGTTGTACTCTTGTTGGGTTAGGTGACATATGACCAATGCTGTAGTCTTGTTTGTTTGGGTGGCCTAGGACCAATGCTGCAGTCTTGTTTGGTTAGGTGGCCTAGGATCAATGTTGTACTCTTCTTTGTGTATCATGTGACCTAGAATCAATGTACTCTTGTTGGTTCAGGTGATTTAGAACAAATGATGTGCTGTTGCTAAGTTAGGTGACCTAGGACCAATGTTGTACTTTTGTTGGGTTAGGTGGCCTAGGACCAATACTGTAGTCTTGTTTGGTTGGGTGGCCTATGACCAATGTTGTACTCTTGTTTGGTTGGGTGGCCTAGGACCAATGTTGTACTTTTGTTGGGTTAGGTGACCTAGGACCAATGATGTAGCCTTGTTTGGTTGGGTGGCTTAGGACCAATGTTGTACTTTTGTTGGGTTAGGTGACCTAGGACCAATGATGTAGCCTTGTTTGGTTGGGTGGCTTAGGACCAATGTTGTACTTTTGTTGGGTTAGGTGGCCTAGGACCAATGCTGTAGTCTTGTTTGGTTGGCTGGCCTAGGACCAATGCTGTAGTCTTGTTTGGTTGGGTGGCCTAGGACCAATGTTGTACTTTTGTTGGGTTAGGTGGCCTAGGACCAATGATGTAGCCTTGTTTGGTTGGGTGGCCTAGGACCAATGTTGTACTTTTGTTGGATTAGGTGGCCTAGGACCAATGATGTAGTCTTGTTTGGTTGGGTGGCCTAGGACCAATGTTGTACTTTTGTTGGGTTGGGTGGCCTAGGATCAATGTTGTACTCTTGTTGAATCAGGTGACCTAGGACTAATGCAGCAAATACACTATTGAATCTGGCAACTACAAGCAAAGGCAGATGCAGCAAATACACTATTGAATCTGGCAGCTACAAGCAAAGGCAAATGCAGCAAATACACTATTGAATCTGGCAACTACAAGCAAAGGCAAATGCAGCAAATACACTATTGAATCTGGCAACTACATGCACAGACGTGTAGGAGATGCAGCAAGTACCCTACCGAATTTGGCAACTACAAGCTCCGGTGAGTAGCAGATGCAGAAAGTACACTACTGAACCTGGCAACTACAGCATCGGTGAATAGGAGACGCAGAAAGTACACTACTGAACCTGGCAACTACAAGCACCAGAGAGTAGCAGATGCAGAAAGTACTCTACTGAACCTGGCAACTACAAGCACAAGTGAGTAGCAGAAGAAGAAAGTACACTACTGAACCTGGCAACTACAAGCACCAGAGTGTAGCAGATGCAGAAACTACACTACTGAACCTTGCAACTACAAGCACCACAGAGTAGCAGATGCAAAAACTACACTACTGAACCTTGCAACTACAAGCACCAGAGAGTAGCAAATGCAGAAACTACACTACTGAACCTTGCAATTACGAGCACAAGAGAGTAGCAGATGCAGAAACTACACTACTGAACCCTGCAACTACAAGCACTGGTGAGTAGCAGATGCAGAAAGTACACTACTGAACCTTGCAACTACAAGCACTGGTGAGTAGCAGATACAGAAAGTACCCTACTAACCTGGCAACTACAAGTACCAGAGAGTAGCAGATGCAGAAAGTACACTACTGAACCTGGCAACTACAAGCACCAGAGAGTAGCAGATACAGAAAGTACCCTACTAACCTGGCAACTACAAGCACCAGAGAGTAGCAGATGCAGAAAGTACACTACTGAACCTGGCAACTACAGAGTAGCAGACAAGTAGTAGTAGCAGGTGTGTAGTAGACGTAAACTACTGAACCTGAAGTACACTATTACAGGTAATGAGTACATGACCAAGATATGTTTTTGTCTTTTATTGATTAAATACATGTATAAATGTAAAATACTAGACAGTATAATACTGAGAATGGCTCATGCAGCAGCACAGCATAAAAGGAAGATTGTGTAAGAACACAACTTAATAACATTTTCCAGTGGCGTAGCTGGTCCTGAATTCATGTACAAGCCCAACTGATGGGGGGTGTCCCCTAAGGAATTTGTTAACTTTAGAACGCATCTGGTAACTGGACATCCGATACATTTACACTGTAGCTCCACCACAATTTTAGTAGCTAGACATCAGATTCACTCACACTGTACATGTAGCTCCACCCCAACATCTCGTAACTGGACATCCGGTACAGTTACACTATAGCTCTACCCCGATCTCTCATAACTGGACATCCGATACATTTACACTATAGCTCCACCCCAACATCTCATAACTGGACATCCGGTACATTTACACTATAGCTCCACCCCAACATCTCATAACTGGACATCCGGTACATTTACACTATAGCTCCACCCCAACATCTCATAACTGGACATCCGGTACATTTACACTATAGCTCCACCCCAACATCTCATAACTGGACATCCGGTACATTTACACTATAGCTCCACCCCAACATCTCATAACTGGACATCCGGTACATTTACACTATAGCTCCACCCCAACATCTCATAACTGGACATCCGGTACATTTACACTATAGCTCCACCCCAACATCTCATAACTGGACATCCAGTTTCTAGTTTCTATACTAATATGTTATTTTATTATACATTTTGACCTCTATTAAGCAGTCATTTTCTGAGATTCCCTTGGCTGGCTGCTTAAGACAGGTTTGACTGTACTTGAAAACATTGCTGAAAAATATATAGTTTTATTTTAACTGGAATAGTCATTGTTTGTACATGTCTCTTTGCAAAGGTATAATACATCCCCTGTAACACAGTACATATCCCTATAACACAGTACACATCCCCATAACACAGTACATATCCCTCTAACACAGTACACACCCCTATAACACAGTACACATCCCTATAGCACAGTACACTCCCGATAACACAGTACATATCCCTATAACACAGTACATATCCCTATAGCACAGTACATATCCCTATAACACAGTACACATCCCTATAACACAGTACATATAACACAGTACACATCCCTATAACACAGTACACATCCCTCTAACACAGTACACATCCCTATAACACAGTACATATCCCTATAGCACAGTACACTCCCGATAACACAGTACATATCCCTATAACACAGTACACATCCCTATAACACAGTACATATCCCTCTAACACAGTACACACCCCTATAACACAGTACACATCCCTATAGCACAGTACACTCCCGATAACACAGTACATATCCCTATAACACAGTACATATCCCTATAGCACAGTACATATCCCTATAACACAGTACACATCCCTATAACACAGTACATATAACACAGTACACATCCCCATAACACAGTACATATCCCTATAACACAGTACACATCCCCATAACACAGTACATATCCCTCTAACACAGTACACACCCCTATAACACAGTACACATCCCTATAGCACAGTACACTCCCGATAACACAGTACATATCCCTATAACACAGTACATATCCCTATAGCACAGTACATATCCCTATAACACAGTACACATCCCTATAACACAGTACATATAACACAGTACACATCCCTATAACACAGTACACATCCCTCTAACACAGTACACATCCCTATAACACAGTACATATCCCTATAGCACAGTACATATCCCTATAACACAGTACACATCCCTATAGCACAGCACACATCCCTATAACACAGTACACATCCCTATAGCACAGCACACATCCCTATAACACAGTACACATTCCTATAGCACAGCACACATCCCTATAACACAGTACACATCCCTATAGCACAGCACACATCCCTATAACACAGCACACATCCCTATAACACAGTACACTCCCGATAACACAGTACACATCCCTATAGCACAGCACACATCCCTATAACACAGCATACATCCCTATAACACAGTACACTCCCGATAACACAGTACACATCCCTATAACACAGTACATATCCCTATAGCACAGCACATATCCCTATAACACAGTACACATCCCTATAACACAGTACACATCCCTATAACACAGTATGCATCCCTATAATACAGTACACATCCCTATAACACAGTACATATCCCTATAGCACAGCACATATCCCTATAACACAGTACACATCCCTATAGCACAGTATGCATCCCTATAACACAGTACACATCCCTATAACACAGTACACATCCCTATAACACAGTATATATCCCTATAGCACAGTACACATCCCTATAACACAGTACACATCCCTATAACACAGTATATATCCCTATAACACAGTACACATCCCTATAACACAGTACACATCCCTATAGCACAGCACACATCCCTATAACACAGTACACATCCCTATAACACAGTACACATCCCTATAACACAGTACATAACCCTATAGCACAGTACATATTCCTATAACACAGTACACATCCCTATAACACAGTACATAACCCTATAACACAGTACATATCCCTATAACACAGTACACATCCCTATAACACAGTACACATCCCTATAACACAGTACATATCCCTATAACACAGTACACATCCCTATAACACAGTACACATCCCTATAACACAGTACACATCCCTATAACACAGTACTTATCCCTATAACACAGTACACATCCCTATAATACATATTATGCATTGGATATAAATAAATACTGATGGACGGAAAGTGTGAAACCTGTACGGTCTCGTCTAATGAATGCATCCAGATAGTGACAGAATGACTAGAAATGAATGCACCCAGACAGTGACAGATTGACTAGAAATGAATGCATCCAGATAGTGACAGAATGACTAGAAATGAATGCATCCAGACAGTGACAGAATGACTAGAAATGAATGCATCCAGACAGTGTCAGAATGACTAGAAATGAATGCATCCAGACAGTGACAGAATGACTAGAAATGAATGCATCCAGATAGTGACAGAATGACTAGAAATGAATGCATCCAGACAGTGACAGATTGACTAGAAATGAATGCATCCAGACAGTGACAGAATGACTAGAAATGAAAGCATCCAGATAGTGACAGAATGACTAGAAATGAAGGCATCCAGATAGTGACAGAATGACTAGAAATGAAGGCATCCAGACAGTGACAGAATGACTAGAAATGAATGCATCCAGACAGTGACAGAATGACTAGAAATGAATGCATCCAGACAGTGACAGAATGACTAGAAATGAATGCATCCAGACAGTGACAGAATGACTAGAAATGAATGCATCCAGATAGTGACAGAATTACTTGACTTGACAGTAGAGCATGAACACATAATCCATTATACAGTAGAGTATGAACACATAATCCATTATACAGTAGAGTATGAACACATAATCCATTATACAGCAGAGTATGAACACATAATCCATTATACAGTAGAGCATGAACACATAATCCATTATACAGTAGAGTATGAACACATAATCCATTATACAGTAGAGTATGAACACATAATCCATTATACAGTAGAGTATGAACACATAATCCAGTATACAGTAGAGTATGAACACATAATCCATTATACAGTAGAGTGTTCCATTATACAGTAGAGCATGAACACATAATCCATTATACAGTAGAGTATGAACACATAATCCATTATACAGTAGAGTATGAACACATAATCCATTATACAGTAGAGTATGAACACATAATCCATTATACAGTAGAGTATGAACACATAATCCATTATACAGTAGAGTATGAACACATAATCCATTATACAGTAGAGTATGAACACATAATCCATTATGCAGTAGAGCATGAACACATAATCCATTATACAGTAGAGTATGAACACATAATCCATTATACAGTAGAGTATGAACACATAATCCATTATACAGTAGAGCATGAACACATACTCCATTATACAGTAGAGTATGAAGACATAATCCATTATACAGTAGAGTATGAAGACATAATCCATTATACAGTAGAGTATGAACACATAATCCATTATACAGTAGAGTATGAACACATAATCCATTATACAGTAGAGTATGAACACATAATCCATTATACAGTATGAACACATAATCCATTACACAGTAGAGTATGAACACATAATCCATTACACAGTAGAGCATGAACACATAATCCATTATACAGTAGAGTATGAACACATAATCCATTATACAGTAGAGTATGAACACATACTCCATTATACAGTAGAATATGAACACATAATCTTTTATAAAGTAAAATATGAACACATAACTTCTTATACAAAGATGTGTGAACACATATCTCTTACACAGTGAAGTGTGAACACATAATCTCTTACACAGTGATATGTGAACACATAATCTATTACACAGTGAAGTGTGAACACATAATCTCTTACACAGTAAAGTGTGAACACATAATCTCTTACACAATGAAGTGTGAACACATAATCTCTTACACAGTAACGTGTGAACACACATCTCTTACACAGTGAAGTGTGAACACATAATCTCTTACACAATGAAGTGTGAACACATAATCTCTTACACAGTAAAGTGTGAACACACATCTCTTACACAGTGAAGTGTGAACACATAATCTCTTACACAGTGATGTATGAACACATAATCTCTTACACAGTGAAATGTGAACACATAATCTCTTACACAGTGATGTATGAACACATAATCTCTTACACAGTGAAGTGTGAACACATAATCTCTTACACAGTGAAATGTGAACACATAATCTCTTACACAGTGAAATGTGAACACATAATCTCTTACACAGTGATGTATGAACACATAATCTCTTACACAGTGAAATGTGAACACATAATCTCTTACACAGTGATGTATGAACACATAATCTCCAAAATTTAACAACAGGCTAACTAGGCATTGTATATACCCCTATATAGAGGTACACGCTCCTCGTAATAGCTTCATATTTATAATAAAACAAATACATCAACAATACTAACAAAATATGTCATCAATGTACCAATGAAAGTTTTTCTGGAAAAATAACACAAACTTGCATAGATAACATTTGTTGAATTAGTTCTTATATATTCACGAGTTTTCCAATATTAAAACAGCACCGTTTGTATTTGAAACATAAAAATAAAACTCTGAGGTGACTATGCCCCAGCAACACCGCTTAAAGACTAACAATATTGATGGTATCTCATAGTTCATCTGCATGCTGTCTCAGGTATGATAATTTATCATAGTTCATCTGCATGCGGTCTCAGGTATGATGGTTTCTCGTAGCCAATGTTGTCAACAGCTTGTTTGACTTCATGAAAAATGTCCTCCACTGCTGTCCAAGGTCCCCAGGCATTTACTACATGTCCATTCTCATCAACCAAATACTTCCAGAAATTCCAATTGGGGGGTGAACCAAACGATGCTGTAAAATGATAGAAATAAAACCTACTGTAGAACATAGACTGCTGTAGAACATAGAAGCAATGAGTAACCAGATCAACCTGTTACACCCGGTCTCCGTGGCAACAGATATCCCATCCAAACTTGAACGTACCGGTATATTTTAATAAATACATTTTGTTTACTAATGCTACACAAACATATATGTTTACATAGATGGTAATTAAACAAACAATTCCCCAGTTGATTAGTTAGTTTATACAAATTTATTTTAGATCGATTGCGAAACAAGTTCCGATAACTTATATTAATCACTCTCGATACCTCATACGAAATTCATCGCCACAAGGGAGAGAGAAGAGGCAACGTGGAAATTAAATGCCTTGCCTAAGGGCACAATCGTAACGGCTTCAGTGGGGCTCGAACTCCGGACCTTTCGCACCTGAAGCGAACGCGCATCCACTGCGCCATCACGACGAGTTGATTAGTTGGATCTAATGGTGCACAAGATCATGTTAAATGGATACCATTATATCAACAGGATATGTGTAGTGGTTTCTCACAGGTAGACTAGTGGTTTCTCACAGGTAGACTAGTGGTTTCTCACTGGTAGACTAGTGGTTTCTCACAGGTAAAATAGTGGTTTCTCACAGGTAAACTAGTAGCTACTTACAGGTAAACTAGTGGTTTCTCACAGGTAGACTAGTGGTTTCTCACAGGTAAACTAGTGGTTACTCACAGGTAAACTAGTGGTTTCTCACAGGTAGACTAGTGGTTTCTCACAGGTAGACTAGTGGTTTCTCACAGGTAGACTAGTGCTTTCTCACAGGTAAACTAGTGGTTTCTCACAGGTAGACTAGTGGTTTCTCACAGGTAAACTAGTGGTTTCTCACAGGTAAACTAGTAGCTACTCACAGGTAAACTAGTGGTTTCTCACAGGTAGACTAGTGGCTACTCACAGGTAGACTAGTGGTTTCTCACAGGTAAACTAGTGGCTACTCACAGGTAGACTAGTGGTTTCTCACAGGTAAACTAGTAGCTACTCACAGGTAGACTAGTGGTTTCTCACAGGTAAACTAGTAGCTACTCACAGGTAAACTAGTGGCTACTCACAGGTAAACTAGTGGTTTCTCACAGGTAAACTAGTGGCTACTCACAGGTAAACTAGTAGTTTCTCAAAAGTAAACTAGTGGTTACTCACAGGTAAACTAGTGGTTTCTCACAGGTAGACTAGTGGTTTCTCACAGGTAGACTAGTGGTTTCTCACAGGTAAAGTAGTAGCTACTCACAGGTAAACTAGTGGCTACTCACAGGTAAACTAGTGGTTTCTCACAGGTAGACTAGTGGTTTCTCACAGGTAAAGTAGTAGTTACTCACAGGTAAACTAGTGGCTACTCACATGTAAACTAGTGGCTACTCACAGGTAGACTAGTGGTTTCTCACAGGTAGACTAGTGGTTTCTCACAGGTAAACTAGTGGTTTCTCACAGGTAAACTAGTGGCTACTCACAGGTAAACTAGTGGCTACTCACATGTATATTGTAGGTTATTTACATGTAAAACTAGTGACTTTACACAGGTAAATTAGTGGCTACTCACAGGTATATTGTAGGTTATTTACATGTAAACTAGTGACTTTACACAGGTAAACTAGTGACTTTACACAGGTAAATTAGTGGCTACTCACAGGTATATTGTAGGTTATTTACATGTAAACTAGTGACTTTACACAGGTAAATTAGTGGCTACTCACAGGTATATTGTAGGTTATTTACATGTAAACTAGTGGCCTTACACAGGTAAACTAGTGACTTTACACAGGTAAATTAGTGGCTACTCACAGGTATATTGTAGGTTATTTACATGTAAACTAGTGACTTTACACAGGTAAACTAGTGACTTTACACAGGTAAATTAGTGGCTACTCACAGGTATATTGTAGGTTATTTACATGTAAACTAGTGACTTTACACAGGTAAATAGTGGCTACTCACAGGTATATTGTAGGTTATTTACATGTAAACTAGTGGCCTTACACAGGTAAACTAGTGACTTTACACAGGTAAATTAGTGGCTACTCACAGGTATATTGTAGGTTATTTACATGTAAACTAGTGACTTTACACAGGTAAATTAGTGGCTACTCACAGATTAGATATTGCCAGGCCTTGGATACGTTGTCTCCCATGACATCTACTTTCGCAAATACTGGGAAGTTCACCAGGTACACGTCCTCCACAAATTTCTGAATGGCTGCATTGCTCTATTAAATAACACAAAACTGTCTCTATTAACTCTTTGCATGCTGGGTAAAATCATGGCCATAAAGAGTTCAAATAAGTGTAGCAGACGACAATTCATTAATCTGTTTCTCTGATTTGTAACTGAAAACTATGGAAATGTGTCATGGAATGTTCTAATGAAATTCCACGACACATTTGACTGTTGTTTTTCAGTGCTAGTATGCAAAGAGTTAAGTAATACAACATTGTCTCTATTAAACAACAAAATAGTGTACCAATCAATACAAAATTGTCTCTATTAAACAACAGAATAGTACACACCAATCAATACAACAGTGTCTCTATTAAACAACAAAATAGTGCATCAATTAATACAAAATTGTCTCTATTAAACAACAAAATAGTGCATCAATCAATACAAAATTGTCTCTATTAAACAATAAAATAGTGTACCAATCAATACAAAATTGTCTCTATTAAACAACAAAATAGTGCATCAATCAATACAAAATTGTCTCTATTAAACAATACAAAATTGTCTCTATTAAACAACAAAATAATACACCAATCAATACAAAATTGTCTCTATTAAACAACAAAATAGTGCATCAATCAATACAAAATTGTCTCTATTAAACAACAAAATACAAAATAGTGCATCAATCAATACAAAATTGTCTCTATTAAACAACAAAATAGTGCACCAATCAATACAAAATTGTCTCTATTAAACAACAAAATAGTGCATCAATCAATACAAAATTGTCTCTATTAAACAACAAAATAGTGCATCAATCAATACAAAATTGTCTCTATTAAACAACAAAATAGTGCATCAATCAATACAAAATTGTCTCTATTAAACAATACAAAAGTGTCTCTATTAAACAATACAAAATTGTCTCTATTAAACAATACAAAATTGTCTCTATTAAACAATACAAAATTGTCTCTATTAAACAATACAAAATTGTCTCTATTAAACAATACAAAAGTGTCTCTATTAAACAATACAAAAGTGTCTGTATTAAACAATACATTTGACATTTTCTGGTACAAATGTATATGGTAACTGGTACAGTCTATATCAGAAATGAATGATTGCCACTAAACAGACATTTTTGGAAGTTACTGATTTAAATATTACCTGACAACACTGACATTAACCTGGAAGTTTATGCTCACCTTGGGTTCTTGCTGACCAAACTGATTGCAGGGGAACGCCAGAATTTCAAACTTATCGCTTGTAAGGAACATGTTCTTGAGTCTAATCAATCCCTTGTAGTGTCCGTCCGTAAACCCACACTCCGAGGCCACGTTTACAACCAATGTAACCTGCAGCATAAGTAACAATATTACTGTATACAAATGTTTTTGTCACATATATTTGTGTACACAACTTCAGCTAATTCAATAAAAACAAGCAAATTCTGAAAACTAGTTGATACAATTTTTTAGCTCGATTGCGAAACAGGTTCCTACAACTGATATTAATCACTCTCGTGACCTCATTCCTAATGGAATTCATCGCAATGAGGGATAAGAGTTTTGTACAATATTTGTATATCGGCAGACAAGGTGCATCCAATATGATATAATTGCGAAAAACACAGGACACAAAACATATATGTACAAAATGTATGAAACGTCTCTAACCCAAACTGTCCAGACTTGGGTATGAAACGTCTCTAACTCAAATGCTAACCCTTAATCATAGTGTACCATCTGTCCAGACTTGGGTATGAAACGTCTCTAAATCAAATGGTAACCCCTAATCATAGGGTACCATCTGTCCAGACTTTGGTATGAAACGTCTCTAAATCAAATGGTAACCCTTAATCATAGGGTAAACTCTGTTCAGACTTGGGTATGAAACGTCTTGTTGTTGGGTTGGTTTTGGTAACTCAAATGCTAACCCTTAATCATAGGGTAAACTCTGTTCAGACTTGGGTATGAAACGTCTCTAAATCAAATGCTAACCCTTAATCATAGGGTACCATCTGTCCAGACTTGGGTATGAAACGTCTCTAACTCAAATGCTAATCCTTAATCATAGGCTAAACTCTGTTCAGACTTGGGTATGAAGTAACGTCTCTAAATCAAATGCTAACCCTTAATCATAGTGTACCATCTGTCCAGACTTGGGTATGAAACGCCTCTAACTCAAATGGTAACCCTTAATCATAGGCCATGATAGGGCAACATCTGTTCAGACTTGGGTAGGAATCGTCTCAGACATTTGGTAGGAAAGGACTATGAGTACGAAACGTCCAAGCATGGTACGGATCGTCTCAGACATTGGGTGTAATTCGTGGGTACTAAACGTCTCTAACATTGGGTACGAAACGTCCAAACTGGGTACGAAACTCCCAAGATATGAATGCTACAGAGTACGAATTGACTAATTCTATGAAACTTCTCTAACACTAACGATTCATCATAGTGTATGAACGGTCCAGACATGGGTACGAGACCTGTCAGACATTGGGTACGAAACGTCCAAATTGGGATCGAACTGTCAATACTATGAAACATCCACGGTACGAAATGACTTGCACCCGATGTTTTACCTTTCCATGGTATTGTTCAAGCAACACAGTGCTTTCTTCCGCATCTCGAATGGAAAATGAATAAAATGACTGTGTGTCCTTACAGCAATACAAATCAATAAAAAATAATTGAAGTATACAAAAATGTAACACAAAAATGTTGGCGATTGTCGTAAATGTGTCAACGTTCATTTTTGATCTATCAGCCATGTTTATCAGCCAAGGCTACTTGGTCAACGGGGGCTGCCATATTGGATTATTTTTGTCTGGTTCGCAAATTTCAACACTAAAAATATTGGTGTATGACTAAATGTGCCATTTTCAAGAAAAGGCCAGAAAATGAAGTACTTTACTTAAGAAAATGGGGTAATTAAGCACATTAAGTTATGTTTTGCAGCTTTATGTGCAACATATTTAGAAGAATATTATAACATTATACATATATGCGACTATAGCATGACAAATTCGCAGACACTTTTGAGAAAGGACCCGTGTTCTTAAGAAAATTGCCGATTATAACAAGTGCATAGCTTCAAATTCGTTGAAATCGATGCATAGTTATGAAACTATAAAACATACAATGGGGGAAACGAAATTATTGCATTATGCTATTCAATAACCACTATTAAGAAAGGTACCAGTTAAGCACTGGCTATTTCTAAAAGAGCAGAACATGACAGAAAAGGCCGAATATTTTTTCTAAGAAAAGGACCTAATAAACACATTTCTTTGATTCAAATTAGTTAAAATCAATGCCCACGATGTTTCACATAGTATACTAGTTATCTAGAAGAAAAAAGCCAGGCTATCTCCATACAATATATTTAGAAAAATAGTACAGCGGTATGTCATATATGTTACTGTAACATGCCAGAAAAGGACGAGCCACTATTAAGAAAAGGGCATGTATTCTTATGAAAATGGCCCGTTAAGCATATATTCCATTTGGTTCAAATTAGTTGAAATCGATGCATAGCGATGCTTAACAATACTATACAACATTCATTGAAAAGGACGAAGCTGTGTCATATGCATAATTATGCTTTTATAACCACTATTAAGAAAATTGAAATTGTTCTAGAAAAAGGAAAACATTTCTTAAGAAAAGGACCACCTAAGCACGTTTAATGATTAAAAATACTTTAAATCTGCATGTAATTGCCTGTTCTATTTCACCCTCAGTAACACGGAGTTGATACTCGGACTGTGAAGCATGTGAAATAGTACGGTGGTAGCGATATCGGACAGGCGGATTTTCTCCGTGTACTCCAGTTTCCTCCAATACGAATGATGACCACATATACGATTTAATCCGCGTGTGTGTGTGTTTTACGTTTATTTATCGTCACTACCGGTTGTCCATATGAGCGACGCCTCCTGAAGAGATTAGTTATTTTAGATTTTGGAGGATAGTGCATGATACAGACAGAGACCCATTCCAGAATCTCCTCTGGTTCTTTTACGTGCACGGTGTAAAGCACCGATACGAGACCTCGGTTTAACGTCCCATCTGAAAGACTGTTAATTTTATTAGGGTCAGACGGGGGATCGAACCTGCGATCCCTGGATTACCAGTCCAGCGTGTTACCACTGGGCTACAGATCCGTCTGTGATTTAAGCCGCCCAAATGAGAGCGTTTAATATAAGTTATTACAGCTTCTTTCACAATCGTTGCAGAATAAATAAAGTTTGTTCTAGACGAATGTGGGTTTTCACACATATGGAATATGATAATCCAATTAATCAGTTGAACAAACAGGGTACTTCTGATCGGCCGGAACTTGCATACTGTATATTGGCTCCTGTATATTCCACGACGTACTATCTGATACACCCCCAATATACTGGATGCTCGCTCTCAATTGGCATTCCTGTTTGATTTATTTGTTATGTTGATGATATTATTTAATCTGATCATATTTATTATATAATTAATACTATAAAAATCTCAAATATAATTTATCAACATCAGTGAGAGTGTGTAGACACCAGAACAATAGAAAAAATAATCATCAGGTATAATCATTACTAGCCTAGGAACAGGCGTCGATATATTTTGCCTGGTCAGTCAAATAAATATATTTTAACACCGATACTATTAATTGGGCCGTATTGAGTTTCTGAACATATCAACATGTCATTTGGCTAGAAGTTAAAAAGTGAAAAATCGACAGACTGGAACCCAGACTAAATCATTACATCAACGATTTTAATTACAGTACAACCCCTATAATAAGACCACCTGTGGGACTTCCAAAAAGTGGTCTTATTAGCGGGGTTGTCTCTTTATCAAGAAGACCAAATTATGATCATTTTACTACATGTACAATGTACTTTCACACATGATAATTTCTTAGCATCCAGTAGCCTGGGTTCCAGTCTGTCGATTTTCTTTAAGAACACGTTCCTTTCTCAAGAGTGTCTGAGTTGTTGTCATGTTACAGATGCATATATGTATAACGTTATTATATTCTTCTAAATATGCTGCATATAGAGCTGCAAAACATAACTTAATGTGATTAATTACCCCTTGTCTTAAGTAAATTACGCCCTTTTATTTTTATTTTAGTCATAGTGTACGACATTGCAGAACCAGACAATTTCTCGTACAATAACGTTACTGACGAGAACATTTTTGTCTTCCGTTTATCCAATCAAATTGTGCAGTTCATTTTCTTAGACCAATTAAATTGCAGAAAATTTAAAAACACTGGCAGCAAGTTGAAACCCAACAAAAACAGAAAAGACAACTCTTAGTGTTATGTGAAGCGTATATAAGACTTTAGCATCACATTTATCCAACAATCATTCTTTATATATGTAGGTACTGTTATAAATACCAATTACTATACTTAAATCGTTGTTAATATTGTTTGTATGATTTGTAATGTAATTTCGCGATGTAACATTCGACTGCATACTGTACATACACTCATAGTCGTATATATAAGACCTTTACTTTTTAAATTAAGGTTTATTTAACGTCGCTACCGATTTCCCATTTGAGCGACGGGCAGTTTACCTAATATAGTTACTTTAATGGTGTCCGAAGTGTTTTGACTACACAGACTACTTGGGTTGGAGAAGGCTATACTCCGTTGAAAATTTCTGGATTCAAAAGATATGAAGAGGGGAGGAGTATAATGGTATATAGGGAAATTTATACTGTCTCGCTATAGAGCTAGCTATTATAGCGACGTGATAGTGTTCGCCTCCAGATAATGGAGGATCAGTAAGTCGTAGGTTCGAACCCAGACTTGGGCTTGGTTACTTTACTAACAACACTTTTCCTGGGCAGGCTCCAGCAGTTAACCAGTACTTGGTACACCAAACAAAAAGCTCCGAAACTACCAACTTTTTCATATATGTCTAAGCAGGCTCGAACCCGTGACCATCAGTGATAATAGGTTATAGTGGTATACAAGTTGGCGACCTTTAACCACGGAGGCGGACTGATGATAGGTTATAATGGTATACAAGTTGGCGACCTTTAACCACGGAGGCGGACTGATGATAGGTTATAGTGGTATACAAGTCAGCGACCTTTAACCACGGAGGCGGCGGACTAGTCCAAATATTTAGATTTGAAATTGACCTTTCTGCAAACGCTACTTAGGCACGCCCCCCATAGTTACAGGTGCTCGCTGTAACTACGCGAGACAAGCTATCTAACAAAATGGCGTCTTAACGCAGACCTGCATCGAGTTAATCTAGATAAAATTCCGTGGAATTTCTCAGTTTTATTTTACCCAGATATTAATATTATTAGCTATTTAGGTAATTAGACACAATTATGAATGGGACTATGTAGCCGTGTGTTTGCCATACCAGGAGTGATTATCTATCTAGGTTTCAGGCCACTAATCAAGATTAATTAAAGTGAATGGGGGAGAATAAATAAATCATAGACCGTCATTAAAATAATATATTTATTGTACATCAAAGCATTAAATTATTTACAATGACATAAAATTACATAAAAAGGTACATAGATTAATACAATGACAATGAAATGTACAGTGTGTATCTATTTTTTATTGTATTTGTATTGTATAATCAGCAAAAAACGCATGGAAATATAGACGCCATGGTTGTAATGAAATTGATGTGAAGAGCATGATATTTATACATGATGTAAGGGCTTGGACATATGGCACGGCTCAGCTCTAAAGCTGATAAAACACGGGCATACAAGCCAGCATCACAAATGTTTGAGCCGACCAATCAAGGTGTGAAAAATAATATATTCTCCAGTATTTGATTAATTTGTCAACAGCCCATCTCATAATTGGCGTAGGCGTGATAATATACTATTAGACGAATCAACCACAATGTTTCACTCTATATTGCCTTGTATACGAAGAAGTAGTTATACGAAACCACTGACACCCGAACAACCACATCGTGTCAACTTTGACATTAAAAGACATGAAATATGCCACCGTCTTGAGAGACTCGACCCTATGCCTCCTAGAAGACTCGAACATTAGGCCCAAAAACTGAACACCAGTACGTTCACTGAGCTAATATGGGAATCCCACAGCTCTGCACATGCATGGGTACTATTACTTCTATCTGATCCCTAGTCCACCATCCACGACAATATCTATGAACCACATGTATAATTTTAATCACCATTATACTCACATATCTCTTGTGAACAGTAGATCTATAAATGCAGAATATATTGTTTCGAAATATTTTATTATGCATAAATAAATTAATTTCAACTTACTTGTGTGCAAATATATATGTTTGCATTAATTTTGGATGTATTCAGCTCAAGTGTCGTCCACACAACTTAATCCACCTTAGACATTTTTCAAGATTTGTCTTGGGTTTGGAAATGGCACGAATTAAACGTCGCCTATTAATCGATCTACTATCACTGTCACACAGCATACATTAATAAAACAGCCCGTAACTACATCTTTTCACCATTGTCAATGACAGACAGCATTAATTAATTTGTAATTATTTTTCAAAAAATAATTTCAGATCACGATCACTCGTTATCAGATTTGATTAAAATTTTACTAAATAACTCGTTTGTCTGACAGAACGATAAAACAATGACTCGGTGTAGTAATCAATACTATAATTGTGTGCACACATTTTATAATTGACCAATTATTAGCACAATCAGTGCTAAATTCCGATGTGCAACACTTTGATCTTGACAGTAGGCCTCTAACGGGATATTATGTGGCGGTCTCTGTGATGTACCAGTAAGTTGTTGATTACTTCCAATAAACAGTGTGACACCCTTAAATTTGATTGCTGTGTTTGCGATAAAAGAATGACTATATGGGGTCAGTCGGTGTTTTTATAGATGCATTGTTTTTAAAGCAGCTGTCTGGTATTTTGTGGTTAATATACACACTTAGATTTGTCCAAGGATTTTGAAATGGGTTGAATTTAACGTCGATCACCAGGATATCGACTAATTTTGTACTATAACTAACCCACACACCAAAGCTACACATTTTCAACATCATTAAAACAATTTAAAACCCGTATTTTCGATCAAATTCACGCCTTTTCAAATTTGTCTACTCGTTACTAGTTTGTCTAATATGCATTGTTTGTCTAACAAGATGGCGGCGATAAACCGTTGCCGGGGGTGTGCGCGAATGGTGCGATGCGATTGGCTAACGCCAGCTGTCAATCAAAATCGGCAGAAAGGTCAATTGTAACATTTTACTGTCAAAGCATTTTTAATTCTAAACCTCAATATTCATTACTGCACAGTCTATAACGTCTCTTGCCACAATATTATATATACAAGAAATCCATGTTTAAATTTCATGGGAAAGTTTCACCATTACTTTTCGTCCACTTTCAATATTTGGTTATTACGAAAAGCCAAAGTAGAAATAATTAAGACGAAATTGTTTTGAAGATTTATCTCCCGTGCCATTACGGTGAACCAAATAATATTTCGTTCAATATTCAATTGTTCATACGCATGAAATGTACTAACAAATAATTAATTCAGATTTCTTTTGTGAAGATGCCTGGTTATTGCACTGAAACTGGGAGAATAACACCTGTCAATTTCAATCGACAAAATCATATGCACAAAGGTCAGACAATATATTTTACACAGTGTTTATATGTATATTTATGATTATTCTTAACACCAATGCAAAAATGAGCTTTAAAGATAAGACCTCAAAATAACAGATCGAAAACATTTTATGTAGATATCTTATACATGTATGTAATTTTTTATGTACATAGGACTAGGAGGCGGCCTAAGAAAACAGACCTACAGAACCCCAAAATCCTTTTATTATAAATTTTATATTGAATTGCATGTAGTACTTCACCAAAGAGTAGGTATATGTAAAGTATGCAATGTTGTTTTTGCATTATTATGTTTGACAATTTTATTTATCACCAATCACCCTAATTTCGTACCCCACCAATACTATTGGCTACACGTCACTGCTGTCATTAGCAGCCTAAGTAGGTGCTTTGTTTATATGTTACACACTAGATTGCCAAACAGAAAAATGAGCAAAAACAGAAAAATAATCACAATGTATTTCCATAATATTTAACTGGTAATGATGATGTCATTCACTTGGAACAATTCAATCCTAAAACTGGAATCAAAGTAAATTAGAGTAATTAATATGTGTTTGTAACTTGTGAAGCCCTATGGTTAACTGCACAAGGCCACATACCAATCATGTCTTAATTCCACAGTCCCTAACCCAGTACCATACATAAACTCTCATGCCAGTCATGTGAAAATGCCGCAAAACTAAATGCTATCACATGAAATTTTATTGGTTGTCTGAAAACAATGTTTTGGGTGTTTTTAGTTGAGGCTCCAGGACACTAAAATAAGAATAGAGTGGTGGAACCTATGCTCGACGTAAATCCAACATATAATGACCAGTATAAAATGTTAATTGCACTTATATTATTATTTACTTATGTCGTGAAAACAACTTTCAAAATATTCTTGTTGACAAGTGTTAGCTTCATCACGTGACCTTGCTGCTCATTACAGCTATTGCAAAAGTGTCGGGTCGGCACCCGTTTATATGGGAAACTCAATACTTCAGGGCACCTATACACGGTGTACTTGTTTTTTTTATTATTTATCCACCGTAACTTGTTGAATATCTTATTTTGATATAGTACATCATTGAATAAAAACACTGATGTGGTCTTAATCAGAACTGGTATAGAAACTATGTTTCGGGATAGGTGTAGATTTTTTAAATTCGGATAGCTACCTGAATTGCTAATACACCGTATCAGTTTCGGTGGAAATATTCTCCCAATGATTTGTTTGTTTATATTCGTCTGCTGGATCAGTCACGTGACAGTTGCATCAGGCTACCGATACATGCAACGGAATGCTATTGAACCATGCTTCAGCTCTGTCAGCGAAATTAGTCTAGAACTATATAAATATTTTAAATACGGATGCAAATGGACAAATACACCGAGCAAAGGAATACGCAGAGCATAGGTTCTACCACTCTATATAAACTCTTTTTCCCTTAAACAATACGTCATTGTAATAGCCTCCGCTCCTATGTACAGTCCAGCCCAAGCGTAACCATTTTTGTTGTGGAGCTGGCCAATGTACCACTCTGTAACCCTAATGACTATTTTTAACCTTAGTACATTAAGTAAATTCCACTTTGCCTTTTGTCTCTCCCTCATGGCGATGGATTCCATCCGGAATGAAATCTCGAGATTGATTAATATCAGTTGTAAGAACTTGTTTCACAATCGAGCTAAAATAAATTGGTATAAACTACATGTACCCGAATAAAGAAATGATCATTTGTGAAATGATATCACTATTTACTAAGATACAATTTAATCCCCAACTAGCAGTGTCTGTGGTGTACCCATTTTAAGGAATTATCTAATACATATATATATATATATACATGTATTCATAAATCTGAATGGGGGAAACATACATATAATGAGAAAACTGACATACCGTGGCCTAGTGGTTAAGGTGTCCGCCTACGGAGCAGGAGGTCAAAGATTCAAATCTCGAAAGGGGTTCGTTCTGATATGGCCGGTTTGTGAGCCGCCAGCTAGTTAAATAATGGTTACCGATTGCCTGCCAGCCTGGCGCCTTGCATACAAGCATAGGATGCGGGAAGTACTGATGTTCATAAAAAAAGGTGTCTCATAAGTCAGAAATGGCTGGCCCTTTAAATAGGGGTGACACTGTAATAAACAAACAAACACTTTGTACAATGTACTTCACACAGTACTTGTAAACTTAAATTGTGGCATATAATAAATTTTATTTGCCTGACTGTATTATTGTTGGTTTTTGTGCACATCAACGGCGCAATAACAAATCTGATCACAAAACCACGTCGTAGCAACCCAAATAAGGCCTTAAGTTAAAGGATTGTGCAAATTATGCAATCACAGGATGAGCAGATGACACGGTTAACCCATTTCATTCTCGATACCATTCAAACAGTAATTGCAAAGAACATAGAGCCAGATCAGCCACCCATGGAACGTGCCGTCTGATCAGGCTCTATGCTGTTTGCTATTCAGATGATCTTGCTAAAACACTTGGCTATGTAGCAAACAATATAGATCCTGATCAGCATGCAGCGTGACGCTGCGGTTGATCTGGATCTATTTTATTTGCAAAAGCCTTTAAATGTATCCAGAATGAAATGGGTTAACCAGTCCTATAACAACTCTGACTGTGATCACAGAGATATATTTTTACGACCACCACACTGCACAAATAGCAGGGTTCATTCTAGATCAGAATTTTTGGGAGAAGTGAGAAAGCGCGCGATCGCTTCCTTAAATGGTGTTACTTAATAAATTGCAACATAATATGGTTAAACTGCACAGTATGACCATTAAATACAACATTTGAATAGAAGGAGTGCTTTATAATGGGCCAGTGTATGTTACTGGACAAAAATGTGTATGAATATTGTAAAAAAAAAAGATACAGGAGAAGTGGGGCCCCCCAGAGGGCGAAGTCAGGGTCCCTAGGGCGACTATTTCGCCCACATCGCCCTCTAGAATGATCCCTGAATAGTGATGTGGATCTGTAGTTGGCAACAAAATAACCGTGTTAAATATTAAATTTCTATTCTTTAGAGCTCTGAACTATATAGTGACAGTGGAAGACTGGACAAACCTATGAATGTACTGAAATCAACTGTTCACATGTCACATTTTGCTTTGGAACGGGAACTGTCTAATGCGCTTAGAATGGACGGACCACTACAGAAAGGCCCTGCAATGAGGTGGCAGAGAAAACAGGACTCTGCAGAGTGCAGCCAGTCCTTCAATGCGAGTCTCAATGCCAGCTGCGGGCCTTCAACTTCAACAAAGACTCCCATGAAATGTTTTATTGACAACAGATCACCATCAACTTGCGGTTCTGGTGGTCTTAAAACACCCAAGTCAGGAGGTGAGTACATTGTGTTAATTTATCACAGGTAACACCAGCATATTGCTAGGTCATTAGTTGGTTTATACATATTTATTTGTTCATATTAATGTACAGTACATATATATTGTATACAATATGAAAAATGGATTAAATCGAAAGCTTGTGCGTGTGCGCGTTCGTTCGTTCCATTAATGTCAAGCCACTCTCGGGGACCTAGACATGTTTTCCTGGGCAGGCTTACCGACATAAGCGATTAACCAGTACTAAGCAATGTGTGTGAGGTGCCTTGCTCAATGACACTACATACGTGGCCTGTCCGAGTATCGAACCCGGGACCGTTCGATTCCAAATCTGACGCCCTACAACTGGACCACGGACGCCGCACAGCTTATTGAGACCATTAGTTTAAATGGGGATTGGCTGATTCCTTGAAATTGTCATCAGTTTTGGGATACGTTACTGTACCGTAGTTTAGAGTGAAGTTCAGTCTCACAGTCAGATTCCCTGGGCCTCTAAAACAGGTATGTTATATAAACTGCCCTAGAATTTAGGAAAGTCTCTGCATAATTGACAGACATTACAGTATTATCATTGCATTATATCCACTTGGCATTTCATGTACATGTAAACATAGATTTATGTGTGCTATACATGTATATAAACAAATACATGTAATTTATTCTTGAAGTTAGGTGATACTTATTGAATGATTATGTAATAAAGTATTGAATTGAACATCCCATAAACCTATCATATGCTGTACAGTGTTCCTCCCCCCCCCCCGACAAATTATACGTCGATTTCCATAGGGCATTGGAAAATTACATTTGCTTCATCACCATGACAATGTGAAATTGAGATGGAGCAGGGATCATTTTAGAGGGCGAAATTGTCGCCCTAGGGACCCTGACTTCACCCTCTGGGGGCCCCACTTCTCCCTAAAAAAATTGTTTTTACGATTTTCAAACAAAATTTTGTCTAGTAAGATACACTGTCCCATTATAAAGCACTCCTTCTATTCAAATGTTGTATTTAATGGTTGTACTGTGCATTTTAACCCTATTTTGCAGAAGTATATTAAAGAACACCATTTAAGGAAGCGATCACGCTCTTTCTCACTTCTCCCAATAATTCTGACCTAGAATGAACCCTGTGGAGAACACATATTTGAAGAATTTTTATGCTACGTTTCAAGTTTGTAAGTGAAGACCTAAGATTAAATTAAGGACAATCGTGTATTTAGCAAAATGTTTTACAACAACATTGATCTACATTGTAACTCGATTAAAAAATGGTTATTTATTTCTACTTGTCCATTTTCAGGCAAGAAGACCCCTGGTAAGGGTGCCAAAACACCTAATGGCGGGGACAGATTCATTCCTAACCGGAGTACCACTCATTTTGATCTTGGTCACTTCAAGATCGTGCAAGAAGCCAATCAGATGGCGGCATCGGAGGACGCGGAGATGATGAGCCCAAGTAAACTGGAGTACCAGAAAGTGATGAGTGATAATCTCAACGGGGATCTCAACAACAAGAAGATCATCTCGTACAGGTCGAAGGCTCCGTCAGCGCCAGAAGGTAACTATTACAGCCACACTAGCGTCTGTCGACTCCAAGTTCTGGGTATTGAGTAGTTTCCAGTTTCATAATTATATTTTGTTCCGTTTCTACAGGTGTCATGGATTCATTCATTATAATTTATACGTGTAACTTAACCCATTTCATTCTGGATATATTTAAAGGCTTTTGCAAACAACATAGATCCCGATCAGACGCTGCGTGCTGATCAGGATCTATGTTGTTTGCTACATAGCCAAGTGTCTTAGCAAGATCATCTGAATAGCAAACAGCATAGAGCCTGATCAGACTGCACATTCCGTGGTGGTTGATCTGACTCTATGTTCTTTGCAAATACTGTTTGAACGGTATCCAGAATGAAATGGGTTACGGCAGTTTATTAACCAGGTTTTCCAGTAATTGTTATTAGTTTAGTGAATGTCCGCATGTCGGCGGTAGAGGTCAACTGTTTTCATGACCACGCTGAAACTTTCAATTGATGGAACAAGTTTCCATAGAATACGAATCATAATGCTGAAAGTAGCGATGGATTAAAATTTAAAACAGTAAGTCATTGGGAACTTTTGGTTTCCATACTGACTTTCATAAAAACAATCATAAGTGTGAATAATAAACAATGCTTTCAGGAATGAGGTCTCGAGAGTGATTAATATAAGTTGTAAGAACTTGTTTTGCAATCAAGCTAAAATAAATTTGTATAAACTATCTGCAGCATAGCATAGCCTTCTGTCTCCAATTGAGAAAAAAATGGAATCTATTTACAAAATTTAGCACCAGTATTATGTCACAATTTGCGGCATTGGTGACCGAGTGGAAACCCATCAGGACCTCTATGACTATGTATTCAGTTGTGCCAATGCCATGGCGGCTTCTGCTGTATAGTGATATAGTAATACATTACAGTTAGTTCTGTTACGGCTTCTCGCATACTCGAGTTTTATTGTAATACTGAGGACTAGGGCTTCAAACTCCCTAGCTTACGAACAGTTACTGTGAAATAACTGGCATACATGGAGATATTTTGATATTATTAGACCCACGTGATTACGGTACCATAACATGACAGGGTAAAACAGGCCCATAGCTTCAAGGTCAGTGTTACTAAAATACACAGGGTCGTAGCTTCAAGGTTAGTGTTACTAAAATACACAGGGTCGTAGCTTCAAGATTAGTGTTACTAAAATACACATGGTCGTAGCTTCAAGGTTAGTGTTACTAAAATACACAGGGCCGTAGCTTCAAGGTTAGTGTTACTAAAATACACAGGGTCGTAGCTTCAAGGTTAGTGTTACTAAAATACACAGGGTCGTAGCTTCAAGGTTAGTGTTACTAAAATACACAGGGTCGTAGCTTCAATGTAACTGTTGCTAAACTGTTACGGATTTGATCCGAGATATACACTACGCTAAATGTTTACACATGTATGTATCGTTCGAGAAGTTTAGCATATCATGATGAACTTGTATCACAGGTCACAACAACAATCTTCAAGTGTTGTACAGCACATCTAAGACACAAGCCAGTACAGTGAAGAAGACATTGCGTAACATTCCACAGGTGCCCGAGCGAATTCTCGACGCTCCAGAAATTATTGACGACTACTGTGAGTATTCCAGATTGCAACTTTGTATTTGGTGTGGTTCATGGGAAATCTGGGTCGTTTATAAATAGGACTACTTAATGCAACGTTATGACTTATGTCCCGTATGGGTTCATGGGAAATCTGGGTCGTTTATAAATAGGACTACTTAATGCAACGTTATGACTTATGTCCCGTATGGGTTCATGGGAAATCTGGGTCGTTTATAAATAGGACTACTTAATGCAACGTTATGACTTATGTCCCGTATGGGTTCATGGGAAATCTGGGTCGTTTATAAATAGGACTACTTAATGCAACGTTATGACTTATGTCCCGTATGGGTTCATGGGAAATCTGGGTCGTTTATAAATAGGACTACTTAATGCAACGTTATGACTTATGTCCCGTATGGGTTCATGGGAAATCTGGGTCGTTTATAAATAGGACTACTTAATGCAACGTTATGACTTATGTCCCGTATGGGTTCATGGGAAATCTGGGTCGTTTATAAATAGGACTACTTAATGCAACGTTATGACTTATGTCCCGTATGGGTTCATGGGAAATCTGGGTCGTTTATAAATAGGACTACTTAATGCAACGTTATGACTTATGTCCCGTATGGGTTCATGGGAAATCTGGGTCGTTTATAAATAGGACTACTTAATGCAACGTTATGACTTATGTCCCGTATGGGTTCATGGGAAATCTGGGTCGTTTATAAATAGGACTACTTAATGCAACGTTATGACTTATGTCCCGTATGGTTCATGGGAAATCTGGGTCGTTTATAAATAGGACTACTTAATGCAACGTTATGACTTATGTCCCGTATGGGTTCATGGGAAATCTGGGTTAATGCAACGTTATGACTTATGTCCCGTATGGGAAATCTGGGTCGTTTATAAATAGGACTACTTAATGCAACGTTATGACTTATGTCCTGTATGGGTTCATGGGAAATCTGGGTCGTTTATAAATAGGACTACTTAATGCAACATTATGACTTATGTCCCGTATGGGTGCATGGAAATCCGGGTCATTTATAAATAGGACTACGTAATGCAACGTTATGACTTATGTCCCGTATGGGTTCATGGAAATCCGGGTCATTTATAAATAGGACTACTTAATGCAACGTTATGACTTATGTCCCGTATGGGTGCAGGGAAATCTGGGTCATTTATAAATAGGACTACTTAATGCAACGTTATGACTTATGTCCCATATGGGTGCATGGAAATCCGGGTCATTTATAAATAGGACTACTTAATGCAACGTTATGACTTATGTCCTGTATGGGTGCATGGAAATCTGGGTCATTTATAAATAGGACTACTTAATGCAACGTTATGACTTATGTCCCATATGGGTGCATGGAAATCTGGGTCATTTCTAAATAGGACTACTTAATGCAACGTTATGACTTATGTCCCGTATGGGTGCATGAAAATCTGGGTCATTTATAATTGGGGCCACTGGTATGTTTGCAACATTGTGTCCCCTATAATTCCGGGGGCATCAGAGTAATTTGTTATTGGGGCCACTGATTAGTGTGCTTGCAACATTGTGTCCCAAATCCGAGTGATTTATAGAGACCACTATTTTACCCGTGCATGACTGTAAGAGGCGAGTTGGGTTTTTGCGGTATATCGTTGAGACTGCGATTCCTGCTTGCGTGACAGCTGTGGCTCCATATGCTGGATACAATGAATGCTGAGAGTTGTGTTCTGTTTCCTGCAGGTAGCATTGCATGTTGCAGGGTTCATTCTAGGTCAGATTTTTTGGGAGAAGCGAGTGATTAAATGGTGTTCTTTAATATAATTCTGCAAAATAGGGTTAAAATGCACAGTACAACCATTAAATACAACATTTGCAAGAATAGAAGGAGTGCTTTATAATGGGCCAGTGTATCTTACTAGACAACATTTTGTTTGAAAATCGAAAAAAAACAAAATATATATACCGGTATTTTTTAATTTATTTTTTAGGGGGAAGTGGGGCCCCCAGAGGGCGAAGTCAGGGTCCCTAGGGCGACAATTTCGCCCACATCGCCCTCTAGAATGATCCCTGATGTTGTATACTCGCACTTCAATATACCAAATAACAATATTTGTAAAATATTATCCATCTCTCATGGAGGGGAGGTTACTGTGTAGATTAGACCAGACTTTGTATTGTCGGGCACCAGAGTTTATATTGTCTGGCGTCTTTAACATTTTCCAGTTGTTGGCAGGAGAAACAAGTTTCTTATAGACCAACACACACAAGGCACACATATTAAACGTCTTATTTCCTGCAGAAGTTTCCAGGGCGACTGATATGTTGTACAATGTGCCATGCACCGTGAACATGATAGATCAATTATTGTGTGTTTCAGATTTAAACCTGTTGGATTGGTCAGTGAATAATCACCTAGCTGTTGCCCTTGGCAGCAGTGTGTATATATGGAATGCGGCATCAGGGAACATCTCTCAGTTACTACAGCTTGATAACCCAGAGGAGTATGTAGGGGCCGTGTCATGGGTCTCTGAAGGCAACATTCTGGGTGTTGGCACCAGCGGGGGAGAAGTACAGGTATAAACTTGTTATTCTTTCTAATATGCTCTACAACAGATGTCGAATGTTTGTTCCGTTACTGTAAAGATGCATTTGGTATATGAGTAGTGTCATCATTATAATACACGACAAACGCCACTTCAGTAACGTGAAATACACGTAATGCCGCGCCACTTGTATGGCATGAATGATGTGCATTTTTAAAATAAACACCACTGCAACCCGGGTTCGATCCTCGGACCGGGACGTATGTGAGATTGTTCGATGGTCGCCAGATCGGACAGGTGGGTTTTCTCAGGGTACTCCGGTTTCCTCCCACACAAATGACCACATTTACGCTTTCATCCGCGCCAACGAGAGTGATTAATATAAGTTGCTAAAACTTGCTTCGCAATCGTTGTAAAATAAATCAAGTTTAAACTAAAATAAAAAATATAGCAAATCTGACTTTAAGAATGACAATAGACGTCATAGCTAATGTTCTGTATAAGATGAGATTATCACCATCTTCATGGAGGGGGGGGGGTTACGGTCATTGACTTCAAATCACTTACCTCTATGCGCTGTAGGTTCGAATCCCACTTGGGGTGTCGAATTCTGTAATGTGAGGAAGCTGGCTTGCGGACGGTTGGTGGTTCTTCCCGGGTGCCCCATCCGTCGCTGAAATACGTCTCGGAGGTGCACCCAGGATCTTCTACCAATAACAGCTGGAGTCGCCATATCACCGGAGCTGTTGATGCGACAACAAATTCTCTCATAATTGAAAATATGACACTTTCTGTCACCATTACATCTATTTGACATAAATGTTTAACGCAGTGCAGAATAGCAAATGGTGTGCATACTCGGATCTGGGAGTCTTAGTTTATCATTTTCACAGTAACATGAAGTTATTTTATATTGTGTTTCCTCTTACAGTTGTGGGATGTAGCCCAGCAGAAGAGATTACGTAACATGGGTGGTCATGCTGCCCGTGTTGGTTCGCTGTCCTGGAACTCCTTTATACTTAGCAGGTAAACAGCGGGCAGTGGTCATCCAATGATTTAATTACCTTGATTACAGTAGCTGTAACTCAAACTGAGCAGGTAAACAGCGGGCAGTGATCAGTGAATGATTTAATTACCTTGATTACAGTAGCAATGTCTGCAACTCAAACTGAGCAGGTAAACAGCGGACAGTGGTCATCCAATGATTTAATTACCTTGATTACAGTAGCAATGTCTGCAACTCAAACTGAGCAGTTGTCTCTGCCAAGCATGTTATGTGTGTCAGTCTGCATGAAAGGGCAAGTCCACTTGAGAAGAAAGTAAGATTCAGTGACGGATAAGTAAATTTTTTCTGTCTACGTGTCAACAGCCATGTGAAAACTTTGGAGATTTCCACACCCCTGTCCTGTTTCAACTTCTGTAGCTAACTTCTCCCTGTTTTTATGATCTAGTTTAAGCTCTGAGATTTGGTATAAACAATGCTTATTGCAAAACATAAATCACAATTAGCATGCAACGACATACAATAAATACATAATGCAAAAGATCAATAAGGAAGCTAACAGTAACGTTTATAAAAACTGTTTCCTTAAAGCTCTGAGATTTGTTTACCAGATACTACGAACAGCATCTTAAAACTACTGGGCAGATTAAACATTTAATTAAATCTTTGCTCCAAATAAACGCCATACAACTATATCACTTCCCACATACAGCCGCTGTACCATGCCCGTATCTATTCCCATGGATACAGCCGCTGTTCCATGCCGGTATCTATTCCCATGGATACAGCCGCCGTTCCATGCCCATATCTATTCCCATGGATACAGCCGCCGTTCCATGCCCGTATCTATTCCCATGGATACAGCCGCCGTTCCATGCCCGTATCTATTCCCATGGATACAGCCGCCGTTCCATGCCCGTATCTATTCCCATGGATACAGCCGCCGTTCCATGCCCGTATCTATTCCCATGGATACAGCCGCCGTTCCATGCCCATATCTATTCCCATGGATACAGCCGCCGTTCCATGCCCGTATCTATTCCCATGGATACAGCCGCCGTTCCATGCCCGTATCTATTCCCATGGATACAGCCGCTGTTCCATGCCTGTATCTATTCCCATGGATACAGCCGCCGTACCATGCCGGTATCTATTCCCATGGATATTGAGTATATAGTACAGTGTGCCTATTGCTTATCAGCAAGCAGTATGGATATAGAATGAGTAATTGCCCTCCTCTGTTGTGAAGTAAAGGGTTAATAATGAAATTTTGTACAGAACACAATTAACGTATAACTGACTGTTTGTATCAGAAAATCATCACACAATAATCTCTCCGCTGAAGCAGTTACGATTGTGCCCTTAGGCAAGGCATTTAAATTCCACATCACCTCTTCTCTCTCCCTCGTGGTGATGGATTCCATCAGGAATTAGGTCTCGAGAGTGATTAATATAAGAACTTGAGCTTTCCTTGTTAACCCTTTCAACACCACAACGAGCCGTCTCATCAGGATCTGCACTTTTTTCAAGTAATATAACTATTTTTAGGGAAAAAATTACCCATTTTGATAAATGAACTGATCCAAATGTAATTTTGTTATTAATTTATTGGTCTAAAAATATCATGGACCAGTCCATGTCAGTTACTTGGTGTTGAATGGGTTAAGATATTCAAATTTCTAATGTTTCAGTGGCTCACGTGATGGTAACATACACCACCATGACGTACGGGTATCCCAGCATCATGTCGGCACGCTGTCGGGACACACGCAGGAAGTGTGCGGTCTCAAGTGGTCTCCGGACAAGAAGTACTTGGCTAGTGGTGGCAACGACAACCTCCTCAATATATGGCCGTCAACCATGTCACTATCGACACAGGCACCCGTACAGCCGGTGCACACATTCTCGCAGCATCTCGCTGCAGTTAAGGTATATTTAACCGGAAGAACGCATGCAGCAATAACTTGGATCATGCTTTTTATGTAATATTTTTCTGCCATCGTGCCCAACTTTCTTAGTCATATTTAGTGACGCCAACTGACATCAAAATATGCTTAATTTATTTCAAAGTTTAACCAGCGATTAGCCAATGACCATCGGCTTCAATTGTTTCAAGCCCGACTCCCTGGTAGCTTAGATATTTTTTATGGGCAGTTTAATTCTTAAACAATAACTATTTACATGTGTATGTTGTTTCTTTGTTGCCATGGAAACAGAATGGTCCCAGATTAGCTCAAATGTTCGAATGGCAATAAATTTGTTATTTGTTGTCTGATTGTAATAATTATTTCACCAGAGTAGACTGTTTCACAATATTTAATAGACTGTCCGATTAGTGCAGTGGTTAGCGCACTCGCTTCTCACCAATGCAACCCAGGTTCGATCCTCGGACCGGGAAGTATGTGAGATGGTACGGTGGTCGCCAGATCGGACAGGTGGGTTTTCTCCGGGTACTCGTGTTTCCTCCCACATGAATGACCTCATATACGCTTTCATCCGTGCCAACGAGCGTGGTTAATATAAGTTGTTAGAACTTGCTTCGCAATCATTGTAAAATAAATAAAGTTTAAACATATGCATTGCCCTGATACCTAGCACCCTTTTGTGCCGATAAAACGTGCACTGTACAGAAATGTGTCGCATATGTTACAGTGCACTATATCAATTGCAGGCAGTATCGTGGTGTCCATGGCAACACAATGTCCTGGCTAGTGGAGGCGGCACGGCAGACAGGCATATACGCTTCTGGAATGTCAGCAACGGAACGTGTCTTAATGCAGTCGATACAAAATCTCAGGTAGTGTTTCATATTGCAGCGTATTGTTATTATAGGTAAGGGTGTGGGCCTTTACTGAGCTTCTCTCGGTCATGGATATAATTATTGTCTTGTGCTTCTCGGAACATTTATTGCACCTTCCACTAAATTCTATCCTTTCCATTGTTCAAAGGCAGTCACATGGTGACCCTACATGGGATTATGGAGGGTCCGGAAATATCTTATGTAGGGTCAGTAGAAAGAAATGGCTGCTTTCCATTGTTTACACTGACAATGTTCAGAAAACAATTAACCCTGTTTTACAAGAAATGTTCAGCTTCGCATAGAAAGGGAGATAATTAGTCCAAGTGTATAATTCTATAAGTGAGTAGTTTCCCTTTAATTTGTGATCGTATTTGCCGCTTACTGTTACGATAAAAAACAATGTTAATAATGAAATGAAAGCATATCTGTTTAATTAAGATTAACCCTTTCAACACCACAGACCTCTAAATAGGCTTACAAAAAGTGTAGATCCAGATGAGCCGGCTAGTGACGAGCCGTCTCATCAGGATCTGCACTTTTTGCCAGTGATATGACTATTTTTAGACATAATTACCCATTTTGATAAATGAACTTGTCCAAATGTGATTTTCTGATTCATTTATTGGTTTATGAATATCATGGACCAGTCCATGTGAGTTACTTGGTGTTGAATGGGTTAAATGTTTAAATTTAAATGTTTTTATATGTCCTATAGTATCTTCACTTTAGGCGTCACATTTCTCTTATTCTATTTTTGTCAGGTCTGTGCTATACTGTGGTCCAAGGAATACAGGGAGTTGATAACTAGTCACGGCTTCGCACTCAACCAGCTGACAATCTGGAAATACCCGGCCATGACCAAAGTTGCTGAGCTCACAGGTACATGACCAGACTTTACAGTTATTGAACGCTCGATTGTTGTTATTGCCTGCCGTTGTGATGATGAAAGCTTTATGTATTACTGTGACCAAGTGGCTATGGTCAACTTAATCTTCACCTCTATAAATCCGAATTCTATCATTCATCGTCAATATGAGGTTGGCATGCATTGGGTCCGTGGTTCTACTTGGTTGTCTGAAATGCTTGTTATTCACGGCGACTAATGTTTGTTGTCTTCTTGTTCAGGTCATACATCAAGAGTTCTGCACATGGCCATGTCGCCCGACGGCTCCGTTGTGGTGTCGGCTGGAGCCGATGAAACACTGAGACTTTGGAAATGTTTTGCGGTGGACACTCAGAAGAAAAAAGCACAGAAAACTACTATTAAAGACAAAGACAGTTCACTCATAGGGCTATCAATGATTAGATGATAGAATTTTGTTACTGGATGAATTTGTGTTATTTTCAACGACGGCCATTGGCAGTTAGACTGATGGGGTTTATCTATCTGCCGAGATAGAGTTAGACGAGTGTGTTTCCGATGGTAAATGTATGATTCATGAGGAAAATACAGGAAAGTACTGTAGATGGGTCATATTTGCGAGAATCTCCTATTAAACTGTGAATCGTGAATTCATCTACAGTATCTTCTCACTTCCGATTTTTCGGAATTATTTTCACAAATTATGAAGTTAAAATACAAAACCACGAAAATCCGAGAAAACGTTTTGTTCTAGTCTCGATTGGTTTCAGGATGGGGGAAACATCCATTTATTTGTACCAAAGAATTGAGAGAATTTTTAGAGGAATGGTTGTGAAGATCACTAGTTATGGACAGAATAGATTGCATTTATGCATGTTTGCATTTTTAAACTTTATTTATATATTGTAATAGTTTTGAAATCATGATAGTCATAATGTTTATTTTAGTGTGATTAAGAAATGAAGTACTCATGATCTGTTGCAGATAGTCAGGGTTCCCGCTGTCGGTCGCCTACAAAAATGAAATACTGGGACTAAGTTTTGTGAATTGGCGAAAATATTTTGGGCAACATTTTTTATTTATTTTTGTTTTGGCACAACATGTTTTGTGAAATAGATGGCTTCAAATATGGCTCTTAGTTGGCTCCAAGTTTTTCAAATTGGCGACAGAAGTGACACAGACAAACATTGAGACAGAGGGAACCCTGGACAGTGCAGATCAGTAATCATGACAAGTGATGTACAATCAAGCCATCATAATTTTGTCAAGTTTGTTGGTAAAATAAGGCGTGTTTTTAGAAACGACGGATTGTATATTTTAAGTTATATACGTTTTATTGTAAATCCATTTTAAACTCCGTTTTGATTTATTTTGGTTGATCAAAGATACACATAGTCACCTTTAACACAATCTGAGATCCGAGAGAGCTGGGCCTACGTTTTTGTAAATATTTCTTCATTAAATAAAAACACAAAACATTTTAATTTCGGGAAATGTCATGCTTTTTACGATTAGAGCCTCTTTAAGTGTGGTTTCAGAGGGTTGGGGGGGGGGGATACCAGGTCAAAATCGAATAAAGGTATGCAAGTGGAAATTCCCAAAAATATTGTAATATCTTCCATTATTTGAATGAACATTATAGATTCGCATAATATAGAAAGGAATAGGGTTTTGTATTTACATTTTTGCATTGTTTATATTTCTAACAACAATTGTAAAATTGTTTTTAAACTATCTGTTTTTGGTCATAAACCCCAACATTAAGACATATGTGACCCGCTCCAGCAAAATACGGACTAAGTCGCAAGTCATCATTTTGAGTAATGACGCTACCAAGGTAAAAATGGCCTACCTGGTCAACATCAATATTTTAGCGAAAATAAACTCCTAAATGCATCCTTTTTCAGATAGACAGCCCCATTCATTTATTAAGAGAGTATATCCAGGGTTAAAACAGTGTTTTTGAAAGGGTTCCAAAGGATAAAGCAGAGAAAAGTCGCCAAAATCATCGCATTTCTTCGCTAAATTCAACGTTCTTCACGTGGTTCATGGAGGGGGTTTCCTAGCCGTATTTGGTATGTAAATAATCTGCGTCATTTCTATTTTTATCTGGCATTGTCTGGGATTCCCTATGATATCATTTTCAACCAATTATAACCGCCGAAAGATGGACAAGGCAAGTGACCTCGATCAAAACAAAAGGTCTTTGTTGCTAGGAAGACGCCAGTACGAACGATCTCATTGGTTATGACGTCCTCGCGCAGTGCATTGTGGGAATATGGCTGCGCCCATGTTCTGGAAAATCTGTTTAAAATTCTTGTGATTCAAGCTGTTTTTTGCAATATTTATCCCATTTAATCAAAGTTTTATACCTTGCAAAGTTGAATAAACTCTCAGACAATAGTTCAGTATGTATTATGATGAAATTGAGAGCAATGCGGAAGCTGCAAAGCTGTTAAATGAGATCGGCAATGCGAACATTGCAGGTAGCCTTAGTGAAAATGCACTGCATGCATTGCTGAATGATTATTTCACCTCCGATCCTGTTGTTGACGATGTTTTGTACTCGGATGAAAGTGATGCGGATGAAATCAGCAATATTGTTGACTCATTAGACAACGTCCCAGCCTCTGAAAGGCCTAACAGTGACATTAGTAAAGACGATTTTAAAATCCCTGCTAACCCCTCTGTTATGGATGTTGTGTACATGGATGATGTACATGGAGATGACCTGCAACATGATCAGGATGATGATACTGGAGAGGCTGCTGGCATCATTAAAGTGAATGAAGCCCAGGCAGTGATGGATTTAGTTGGGGACATTATTATGGATGGTGACAAAGATGCAGAAATGGAAAAGATTGTTAACTTTGACTGCAAGTGTTCGGCATTTAAAAAGGGACTTTGTTATAAAAGATTAGATCATGAGACTGTGCACAATCTGAGACTCTGCATGACTGAGATGACTGATTTCGAGAAGGATCTTGTGATCATAGGAAAGGTGAGCGCCACCATGAATTGTTCAAAAATGACCGAATGTTCAAAGAGGGTCGAGCAAAAGGAACGTACAAGGCAACGCACAGCATACTTTGTGGAAGGGAAGAAAATCTGCCGGCGAGCATTCGAATACGTCCACGCGTAAGTTATCTTTTAAATCGATCTTTTTTCTTACTTAAAAAATCATAAAAGTTATTTTTCAGGGTAAAATTAATTATCACTTAAAGGGATCCTTAGGGCGGCACACTTGCGGCCATTTGGCAGCCAGCCAAGTGGCACGAAATGGTTCCACCAAAGTGTCGATAGGTGCCGCCAGCATCTAACGCCCTATATATTATATACAACTGTGTACATTGTGCATTCTACCCGTAATGTATTACAAAGCATTGGAGTATTATCGGCTTGCGAGGATGCAAAATTGAGACTGCAACAACGACTCCGCTGCTAAGCTAAGAGTGCCTTTAGAGCCTCATTCTGACCAGGACTAGACACTTTTCAAAAATTATAATTATTTTTGTTTAACATGTCAAAGAGTGATGGAGCTCAGTCTAAAACATACATTTATTTTTCCCTTATATTATATGTTTCAGAATTTCTGGTGAAAAGCTGGATGCATGCATCAAGTGGTACAAAACAAATGGTCTTGCCCCACGCTACAAGAAATCTGGAGGTAGAAGGAAGGATCCACGTTTTCTTTCGCATGATGATATAAAGCAAGTCGTTTCTTTTATTGAGAACTATGCTGAGGACCATGCTATTGTGCTGCCCGGACGGATCCCTGGATTCAAGAAATTCCACATGAAGCTTCTTCCTTCAAGTGTGACAAAGTCTTCCGTCTTCCGCCTCTATCATACAGCAATGCAGCTGACTGGTAAGAAGATCTTTTGTATGCATGGTAGTTTCACTTTAGAGTGTCCTGCATTTAAAATATTGTTCCACCTGATGAGGGGGGGGGGGTAAATTTAGATGCTCAGCAAATAAATATTCTGATCTAAAAAAGTAAAACGCATCAAATATAGCTGATCTCCACACATAATTTAAACACAAAATCATTTTTATAGTGAAATTTTTTTTAGGATCCACTAAAAAAAGATGCTACAATTTTTTCCAGGTTCCAGTATAACATGAATGTTGTTGAAATGATATTATTCAATGAAAATACCAGAATTATGGTAATTAACTATTAAATTTTCCTTCTCATTGTATTTTGCAGATAATCGAGCGGTAAAGAATACCACTTTCCGGAAGCTGTGGAATACCCTTCTGCCATTTATTGTACAGTCAAAACCAATGACGGATCTCTGTTGGACCTGCCAGCAGAACAATTACTGTGTTTATCGTAGTGCAAATCTACCGGAGGCTGTTAAGTCGAGGAAATTGCTCAAGCAAGAGGAACATCTGCGCCTGGTGGATATGGAGCGCCAGTTCTACCGTGATATGGTAGCTGCATCAAAGGACACTATCGCTGGTATGGAGGGACCTGTCAGGCTCGGGCCAAATGCAGCAGTATCCAAAAACATTAGAATGCATTATTCTTTTGATTTTGCCCAACAGGTCCATATTCCTTCCGACCCTTTACAGCCAGGCCCAGTGTACTTTTTGACACCCAGAAAATGTGGCTTGTTTGGAATTTGCTGTGAGGGGCTACCCATGCAGATTAATTACCTGGTGGATGAAGCTGCATCAAGTACGAAGGGATCCTCTGCTGTAATAAGCTACCTGCATCACTTTTTTGCAAGTCATGGTCTTGGGGAAACTCAGTGTGATATGCACTGTGACAATTGCTCAGGGCAAAATAAGAACAAGTTTATGATGTGGTACCTGACTTGGCGGGTAATGCATGGTTATCACCAAGAGATAACACTGAACTTTCTGCTAACAGGGCACACCAAATTTGCCCCCGATTGGTGTTTTGGCTTAGTCAAGCAACAATTCAGGAAAACAAGAGTGTGTTCGATCACAGAGTTACAGCAAGTGGTGCGGGACAGCACAGTAACAGGAGTCAATGTACCACAGCCTGTAATGACAGAAAATGGTGAGGTCATCGTTGATCACTTCGATTGGCAGGCAACACTGTCCCCATACATGAAGCCACTAGTTGGAATAAAGAGTTACCATCACTTCAGGTAAGAATAGAGTTACATGTACAATGTAATAGATTAGTTTTTGTCTTCAGGTTTGCTAAGCCTTAATCTTTATTAATCGAGGACCATCATGACAGGCAGGAAGGAAATGATTATACAATAAAGTCCCGCAAGAGAGAACGCCACAATCCAGATGGACCCCCAGGTATTTGAAGAATGATAAATCCATTACAAGAACAAGGCTGCCATCTGGATTGTTGCATTCTCTCTTGCAGGACTAATGTATGGTGTTTATGGACTTTTTTAGTTTGTAGACTTTTTTAGTTTTAAGCCACGACTAATGTCTCTTAATCAGTTAATGGATTCTATACTTATTTCTATTCTTCCCTTTCAACTTTAGCCTTATCACCAGGAACCCAGGAACTCATTATTACTGTAAAGTCCCTCGAGAGACAACGCCACAATCCAGATGGCGCCTCATGTATTTGAATGATAAATCCATTACAAAGTGCTGGAAAGTGGCGCTCTTTCTCTTGGGGGACTTTACTTTACTGGTACTTATTAACTATTAAGGTTTTCTTAAATTTTCAGGAGCCATCCTAATCAAAATGGCATTATCCGGTATTTATGAACCGCTGTCTTAAGTGTTCCCTTTTTTTACTATTTTAGGTTCAGCTCAGCCCATCCTGGCATTGTATTTTGTAAGGAAACAGCAGAGGCTCCTGAGGTCCAGTTCATGCTCCTTAAAAACAAGGATGTGATCCCACCTGATACAATGCCAGTTATTGTCCCTCCTCCTGGTATGAATGCTGCACGACAGTGGTATCTCTTCGATAAGATCAGGGATTTCTGCAGTGATGAAACTAAGGATATTACCTGTCCGAAACCATTGGTACCAAAGCCCAGAAATAATGACACGGAGGGTGATGACACTGTTGCCCCAGTTCAGGATCAACCAGTAGAAAACAAAGGAAATCGTGGACGTGGCAATCGTGGTGGACGTGGCAATCGTGGTGGACGCGGAAATCGTGGTGGACGCGGAAATCGTGATGGACGCGGACGTGGACAAACTGTCTAAAAGAACTATTATAGACTGTTTACAGGGCAGGAAATTCACGATAAATATGACATTCTTATACTAAATGTTCTAAGGACTGATCTTTTTGATGAAAAACCTAGATTTTTGGTGACATTTCAATATTCTGGTTTGGGACAGCAGGTGGCGCCACCTATCAGTTGGCACCACCTATCAGTTAATTTCCTAACTTTTTTTGACGGCAAAATGGATTAATTTTCTATTCAATAGGCTTGAACCAGCAATTCCAATTCCTGCTTTCAACTTCACATCATTATAGTGTTATAAGCAGTTCATATTAAACCTATGCCAACCCCTGTGCGGCAACCTGTTTTTCTGAAAACCAACTTTAAAAGGCATCTTCTATCAAGGTGATATTTTTCAGGTTTACCTCAGTATTTGGCAATTATGTTAATGTTTCTTGAAAGATATACTTATGTGTAGTAACTGTGGAAAGTTTGGTGTAATTCAAAGCATCTTTAGGGTTAGGTTGCTATGGACTTTGAATGTCTGTCAATTCTCAACCTTTGAAGCTAGTTTTCTCAAAAGTTGTATCCGGTAAAAAGGCCTTCTTAGCCGTACTAAAATAGCTATAACTTGGTCAATTTTAAAGATATTACAACATATTATACATCATTTTAAAGGTAAATAAATGCTGTTTTCAAATATACCAATAACTCAATTTTCAATGTTCCTACTTAGTCTGGGTTTTGCTGGAGCGGGTCACATATGTTCTTCTTACTACTGTAGATAAACAGCTAATGTAAGAAAGTAGAACGCCGAGTGTGATTGGCGTTATTATTTCCGATTTAGGCCCAGCTCAAGAATGTAGGGGTTACCTGTCATTTATCAACATTTCCTGCCAAACTACTTTGCTCATATCAGTCGAACTTTCACCTCAGATTACACCAATCTGTCAGCAAATGGGTCACATCTAGTTGACATACAAATCCCATGTTCCAACTACAGGTTTCAAGGTCACAATCGCAGGTCTAGTAGCTATATATAGATCCATTACTATATTGTCTGCACTTTCTTTGAAGGGATGGTCATAAAACTTGGGTTGATGTTCCCGACATCAAAACGACGTGCAACACTCGTTTTCCAAGCACTTCGGTTCAAGGTCAGCAGATTGGTACATATATTATAGCAACACATTACACATTTTCATAGTTATTTCAATATAACAGTGTTGCTTGTAGCATTTTCAAAAATGGGGCCCTCATAATTTTTGAAAGGGGCACTACTACAGCTACTAATACATAACTTTAAAAATTTCAGTTACGGCATTTAACCCATTCAACACCAAGTAACTCACGTGGACTGGTCCATGATATATTTAGACCAATAAATTAATCAGAAAATTACATTTGGACCAGTTCATTTATCAAAATGGGTAATTTTGTCTTAAAATAGTAATAATACTGGCAAAAAGTGCAGATCCTGATGAGACGGCTCATCTGGATCTACACTTTTTGTAAGCTTATTTAGAGGTCTGTGGTGTTGAAAGGGTTAATACCCGAAATACAGTCGTATTGTTAGTACACCCCGATGACTTGAACAAGTTGCATTTCTTATGCTTAACAAATATATCACATCGCATTCCACTATCGTTATTCACTAGCTACGTCTATTTTATGACCCACAAATTCTGAACAAATCTTTAATCCTACTCCACAACGGGTTCACCATTGTCAATGCGCTGTCTATTTGCAGGTCTTTATTAGAATCAATGGCAGATTCATCCGTTCTCTTTTTAATATTAAAATCAAAAGATGTGCATTTTATTTTATCTTCTAAGCACATGGGGAATGATCACAGGAATTCGGCACGTTTGGGGGTACTAGTATATATATTTAAGTACAGGGATTCTACTCTGTGGGATGTCAGATTTCGCATCGATCAGTAAAATGGCCCTATCTGAAACAATGTTGTACAAATATAACACCTATCCCGAGTCTATATATTGTTCTTCAAATAAAACACAACTTTAAGCTGCATGCATGTATACTTCGCAAACAATTGCCACAGACATTGGCCATAGCAGGTCACATTTCCATACTACGACACGGGTTCTGTCAGAAACAACAAAAAAATCTTCACGGGAATTTAACTGTGAATAACATTATCAATAAAATGTGTTTCCACTAACGTGTAGGTTTATTCGGCAAAAAGAGATTTCGTAGAATTTTTCAATTTGTTTTGAAAATTTCTCGAGCGGCGTAGTTCGCGTTGAAACGAGCGTTCTGATTGGATTATGATTATTCTTCATTAAAAAAACCCCATCTAGTTACATTACGAATCCCTATAGGAATGATGGGTACCATCCGCAACCCGTCAGAACAGTCAATGATTTGCCAATTAATTACTGGACTGACTTTACTGACCAATCGCTGCATCCAATACATCTCGTAATTGGAACCAAACGTAAAACAATTACGATTACACGCCACTAATCAATATTACGAACGGGCTCAACAGGCAGCAAAAAAAGGCGTGCTACCAAATTGATGGATAGCTACATCTTTGTTTGTAAGCATAAAAATTAATTTTGTAATCGATTGTTGACTTTGTTGTCGGGGATTTGTTGGTGTGGGATATTGTTTATGTTTATTGTTTTTATGATATTTTTAATGTGTTTATGTTTCACTTGAGATGTTACTTAGCGTATCTATTTCTGGACAGGAGAATAGCTTTGTACACATTATTTACAAAATACATATGTACTCACAATTTCCGTACATAATACAACAGTGTGATGGCAGCCAAGATTATATATCTGCGTGTGTTAGGATTGCCCCAGTCTCCAACATGCATGTTTCAGCCAAGATTATATATCTGCGTGTGTTAGGACTGCCCCAGTCTCCAACATGCATGTTTCAGCCAAGATTATATATCTGCGTGTGTTAGGACTGCCCCAGTCTCCAACATGCATCAGTTTCCTGTGGCCTACTTTCCATACCATAATATAGAGATCACATCCCGTTTGTGTTATTGGGCCTCCATGGTGGTATTGTTTAGGTCGTTCGAATCACATACCACTCACAGCTGTAGGTTTGAATCTTTCAAGTGAGAAAGCTGTCCAGCTGTGGTAAGTCAGTGGTTCTGCCCATGCCTGAAATACTGCTCGGAGGGGCATCCCGGGACTTCCTGCATCCAGGGACTTCCTGCATCCAGGGACTTCCTGCATCCAGGGACTTCCTGCATCCCGGGACTTCCTGCATCCCGGGACTTCCTGCATCCCGGGACTTCCTCTATCCAGGGACTTCCTCTATCCAGGGACTTCCTCTATCCAGGGACTTCCTGCATCCAGGGACTTCCTGCATCCAGGGACTTCCTGCATCCAGGGACTTCCTGCATCCAGGGACTTCCTGCACCAATAATAGCCGGAGAGTTGCCATATGACCTAAGCTGCTGATGTGACGTTAAAACCAAACCAGTTAGATGTTCTCGGTACTATATATTTGTGACAGAACCATCTGGCGTCAGTCACAGTATTTAGAAAGACTATGTTTAATGTTTGGCCTGTAGTAGCCGTTTAACAATACCAATGTCAAAAATTGTGGCTAAGACATTGCAGGGAAACCATACCTCACTTCCTTTTCGTTAATCAACAATATTGCCTCATTTAATTAGTAGTTGAAATGGGTTATAAAAAACTCCCCAATTTCTTCACGCAAAGGAATGTTGCTTCGGACCAACCTATTCCAAGTGTGTATCCTTGCAATATATAACCTTGCCAAGTTTGTATCCTTGCAATATATAACCATGCCAAGTTTGTATCCTTGCAATATATAACCATGCCAAGTTTGTATCCTTGCAATATATAACCTTGCCAAGTTTGTATCCTTGCAATATATAACCTTGCCAAGTTTGTATCCTTGCAATATATAACCTTGCCAAGTTTGTATCCTTGCAATATATAACCTTGCCAAGTTTGTATCCTTGCAATATATAACCTTGCCAAGTTTGTATCCTTGCAATATATAACCATGCCAAGTTTGTATCCTTGCAATATATAACCATGCCAAGTTTGTATCCTTGCAATATAACCTTGCCAAGTTGTATCCTTGCAATATTAACCTTGCCAAGTTTGTATCCTTGCAATATATGAACTTGCCAAGTTTGTATCCTTGCAATATATAACTTGCCAATTTGTATCCTTGCAATATATAACCTGCCAAGTTTGTATCCTTGCAATATATAACCTTGCCAAGTTTGTATCCTTGCAATATATAACCTTGCCAAGTTTGTATCCTTGCAATATATAACCATGCCAAGTTTGTATCCTTGCAATATATGAACATGCCAAGTTTGTATCCTTGCAATATATGAACTTGCCAAGTTTGTATCCTTGCAATATATAACCTTGCCAAGTTTGTATCCTTGCAATATATGACCATGCCAAGTTTGTATCTTTGCAATATATGACCATGCCAAGTTGTATCTTTGCAATATATAACCATGCCAAGTTTGTATCCTTGCAATATATAACCTTGCCAAGTTTGTATCCTTGCAATATATAACCATGCCAAGTTTGTATCCTTGCAATATATAACCATGCCAAGTTTGTATCCTTGCAATATATAACCATGCCAAGTTTGTATCCTTGCAATATATAACCTTGCCAAGTTTGTATCCTTGCAATATATAACCTTGCCAAGTTTGTATCCTTGCAATATATAACCATGCCAAGTTTGTATCCTTGCAATATATAACCATGCCAAGTTTGTATCCTTGCAATATATAACCTTGCCAAGTTTGTATCCTTGCAATATATAACCTTGCCAAGTTTGTATCCTTGCAATATATAACCTTGCCAAGTTTGTATCCTTGCAATATATAACCTTGCCAAGTTTGTATCCTTGCAATATATAACCATGCCAAGTTTGTATCCTTGCAATATATAACATGCCAAGTTTGTATCCTTGCATATATAACCTTGCCAAGTTTGTATCCTTGCAATATATAACCTTGCCAAGTTTGTATCCTTGCAATATATGAACATGCCAAGTTTGTATCCTTGCAATATATAACCTTGCCAAGTTTGTATCCTTGCAATATATAACCTTGCCAAGTTTGTATCCTTGCAATATATAACCTTGCCAAGTTTGTATCCTTGCAATATATAACCTTGCCAAGTTTGTATCCTTGCAATATATAACCATGCCAAGTTTGTATCCTTGCAATATATGAACATGCCAAGTTTGTATCCTTGCAATATATGAACATGCCAAGTTTGTATCCTTGCAATATATAACCTTGCCAAGTTTGTATCCTTGCAATATATGACCATGCCAAGTTTGTATCTTTGCAATATATGACCATGCCAAGTTTGTATCTTTGCAATATATAACCATGCCAAGTTTGTATCCTTGCAATATATAACCTTGCCAAGTTTGTATCCTTGCAATATATAACCATGCCAAGTTTGTATCCTTGCAATATATAACCATGCCAAGTTTGTATCCTTGCAATATATAACCATGCCAAGTTTGTATCCTTGCAATATATAACCTTGCCAAGTTTGTATCCTTGCAATATATAACCTTGCCAAGTTTGTATCCTTGCAATATATAACCATGCCAAGTTTGTATCCTTGCAATATATAACCTTGCCAAGTTTGTATCCTTGCAATATATAACCTTGCCAAGTTTGTATCCTTGCAATATATAACCTTGCCAAGTTTGTATCCTTGCAATATATAACCTTGCC
>CM026397.1:11545423-11548684 GCA_014843695.1 Archivesica marissinica | reverse complement strand
GTATCCTTGTAGTTGTGTTTTACTGTATCCTTGTAGTTGTGTTTTACTGTATCCTTGTAGTTGTGTTTTACTGTATCCTTGGAGTTGTGTTTTACTGTATCCTTGTAGTTGTGTTTTACTGTATGCTTGGAGTTGTGTTTTACTGTATCCTTGGAGTTGTGTTTTACTGTATCCTTGTAGTTGTGTTTTACTGTATCCTTGGAGTTGTGTTTTACTGTATCCTTGTAGTTGTGTTTTACTGTATCCTTGTAGTTGTGTTTTACTGTATCCTTGGAGTTGTGTTTTACTGTATCCTTGTAGTTGTGTTTTACTGTATCCTTGGAGTTGTGTTTTACTGTATCCTTGGAGTTGTGTTTTACTGTATCCTTGTAGTTGTGTTTTACTGTATCCTTGGAGTTGTGTTTTACTGTATCCTTGGAGTTGTGTTTTACTGTATCCTTGGAGTTGTGTTTTACTGTATCCTTGTAGTTGTGTTTTACTGTATCCTTGGAGTTGTGTTTTACTGTATCCTTGGAGTTGTGTTTTACTGTATCCTTGGAGTTGTGTTTTACTGTATCCTTGGAGTTGTGTTTTACTGTATCCTTGGAGTTGTGTTTTACTGTATCCTTGTAGTTGTGTTTTACTGTATCCTTGGAGTTGTGTTTTACTGTATCCTTGTAGTTGTGTTTTACTGTATCCTTGGAGTTGTGTTTTACTGTATCCTTGTAGTTGTGTTTTACTGTATCCTTGTAGTTGTGTTTTACTGTATCCTTGGAGTTGTGTTTTACTGTATCCTTGTAGTTGTGTTTTACTGTATCCTTGTAGTTGTGTTTTACTGTATCCTTGTAGTTGTGTTTTACTGTATCCTTGGAGTTGTGTTTTACTGTATCCTTGTAGTTGTGTTTTACTGTATCCTTGTAGTTGTGTTTTACTGTATCCTTGGAGTTGTGTTTTACTGTATCCTTGTAGTTGTGTTTTACTGTATCCTTGGAGTTGTGTTTTACTGTATCCTTGGAGTTGTGTTTTACTGTATCCTTGGAGTTGTGTTTTACTGTATCCTTGGAGTTGTGTTTTACTGTATCCTTGGAGTTGTGTTTTACTGTATCCTTGGAGTTGTGTTTTACTGTATCCTTGTAGGTGTGTTTTACTGTATCCTTGTAGTTGTGTTTTACTGTATGCTTGGAGTTGTGTTTTACTGTATCCTTGGAGTTGTGTTTTACTGTATCCTTGTAGTTGTGTTTTACTGTATCCTTGGAGTTGTGTTTTACTGTATCCTTGGAGTTGTGTTTTACTGTATCCTTGTAGTTGTGTTTTACTGTATCCTTGGAGTTGTGTTTTACTGTATCCTTGTAGTTGTGTTTTATGTACTGTATCCTTGAGTGTGTTTTACTGTATCCTTGGAGTTGTGTTTTACTGTATCCTTGGAGTTGTGTTTTACTGTATCCTTGTAGTTGTGTTTTACTGTATCCTTGTAGTTGTGTTTTACTGTATCCTTGTAGTTGTGTTTTACTGTATCCTTGTAGTTGTGTTTTACTGTATCCTTGTAGTTGTGTTTTACTGTATCCTTGGAGTTGTGTTTTACTGTATCCTTGGAGTTGTGTTTTACTGTATCCTTGTAGTTGTGTTTTACTGTATCCTTGTAGTTGTGTTTTACTGTATCCTTGGAGTTGTGTTTTACTGTATCCTTGTAGTTGTGTTTTACTGTATCCTTGGAGTTGTGTTTTACTGTATCCTTGGAGTTGTGTTTTACTGTATCCTTGGAGTTGTGTTTTACTGTATCCTTGGAGTTGTGTTTTACTGTATCCTTGGAGTTGTGTTTTACTGTATCCTTGTAGTTGTGTTTTACTGTATCCTTGTAGTTGTGTTTTACTGTATCCTTGTAGTTGTGTTTTACTGTATCCTTGTAGTTGTGTTTTACTGTATCCTTGTAGTTGTGTTTTACTGTATCCTTGGAGTTGTGTTTTACTGTATCCTTGGAGTTGTGTTTTACTGTATCCTTGTAGTTGTGTTTTACTGTATGCTTGTAGTTGTGTTTTACTGTATGCTTGGAGTTGTGTTTTACTGTATCCTTGTAGTTGTGTTTTACTGTATGCTTGGAGTTGTGTTTTACTGTATCCTTGGAGTTGTGTTTTACTGTATCCTTGGAGTTGTGTTTTACTGTATCCTTGGAGTTGTGTTTTACTGTATCCTTGGAGTTGTGTTTTACTCTATCCTCGTAGGTGTGTTTTACTCTATCCTTGTAGGTGTGTTTTACTGTATGCTTGGAGTTGTGTTTTACTGTATCCTTGGAGTTGTGTTTTACTCTATCCTTGTAGGTGTGTTTTACTGTATCCTTGGAGTTGTGTTTTACTGTATCATTGGAGTTGTGTTTTACTGTATGCTTGTAGTTGTGTTTTACTGTATCCTTGGAGTTGTGTTTTACTGTATCCTTGAAGTTGTGTTTTATTGTATCCTTGGAGTTGTGTTTTACTGTATCATTGGAGTTGTGTTTTACTGTATCCTTGTAGGTGTGTTTTACTGTATCCTTGTAGGTGTGTTTTACTGTATCATTGGAGTTGTGTTTTACTGAAGTTGTGTTTTACTGTATCCTTGGAGTTGTGTTTTACTGTATCCTTGTAGGTGTGTTTTACTGTATCATTGGAGTTGTGTTTTACTGAAGTTGTGTTTTACTGTATCCTTGGAGTTGTGTTTTGCTGTATCCTTGTAGGTGTGTTTTACTGTATCCTTGTAGGTGTGTTTTACTGTATCATTGGAGTTGTGTTTTACTGAAGTTGTGTTTTACTGTATCCTTGGAGTTGTATTTTGCTGTATCCTTGGAGGTGTGTTTTATTGTATCCTTGCATACTTATATTTTCTATACAACACATGTAATTTATTCTGTTGTAACATTTCTGGGTCTAGTGATGCGAAACTACTACAACCATCGGCCGTTTTCTACAAATGTAGCTATGCTCAATGTAAATGAATGCATACATATAGGGATATATGCCAATTAGGCGTGATAATCGATTGTGTTCAATGAAGCACTACACTGCTTTGTATGGGCATTATATATTAGTGCTTTACACCGTGCACGAAAAAGAACCAGAAGAGACTCTGGAATGGGAGTTGTGTTTTACTGTATCATTGGAGTTGTGTTTTACTGTATCCTTGTAGTTGTGTTTTACTGTATCCTTGTAGTTGTGTTTTACTGTATCCTTGGAGTTGTGTTTTACTGTATCCTTGTAGTTGTGTTTTACTGTATCCTTGGAGTTGTGTTTTACTGTATCCTTGGAGTTGTGT
>CM026397.1:11535423-11540423 GCA_014843695.1 Archivesica marissinica | reverse complement strand
ATAATATTTATTTGTCTGTTATATCGTCTTCAGTTTTTCGAGAAGTTGCTCAGGTTCCCGCTCTTAGCACGTGTAGCCGCACGTCTCTTGGCACATGTACATGCACTGACTAGCAAAGGTTTCGTTTAAATGTGCTTCAGCTAAAATCCATGTCGAGTGCTATGCGGTCGGTTGTAAATGAATACTACGCCAACAAAATGTAGTTTACATTTTATTTGTCATTTTGATCGTAATAGTTACAATGCTTAATTAATTAAGCTTTTATATTCATGACACTGCTATAAACTAAACCACTACTAAATGTATTCTAAACAACAGTGTGCGTTCTATATGTATATATATGCTATATCAAGCGTTTTACATCGGAATTGGACGGGAACCTACTGTAGCTGGACATGTACGTTGGGTAGGATTTGTAGTGTTACTAGCCCGTCATGCAGGATTTATAGCTTCGTAATGATTTTCAGTGCCACTGGATTTTCGATTATGTTTTGACAGAGCATATTCATACATACAGTACACATTGTCTGGTCTGAGTCTGGGTCTTGGTCTGGGTCTTGGTCTTGGTCTTTGTCTATAACATATACCATGTGACCATAGGGTGTACTATTCAATATCAAATCGATGTTATATGAACTCGAGCATTTGTTATTCTATCATAAATACCATTGCAGAGGCTTGCGTCCCTCCGAGCGCTATACTCCAGTTTAGATTAAATGATATACTGTATATACTATATACTGCACTGCTACATGTATGTGTGTGTTGTACGTTTATTTATCGTCGCTACCGGTTGCCCATATGAGCGACGCCTCCTGAAGAGATTAGTCATTTTAGATTTTTGGAGGATAGTGTAATGATACACTGCGAGACTCATTCCAGAGTCTCCTCTGGTTCTTTTACGTGCACGGTGTAAAACACCGACACGAGACCTCGGTTTAACGTCCCATTTGAAAGACTGTTAATTTTATTAGGGTCAGACGGGGGATCGAACCTGCGATCCCTGGATTACACTGCTACATGTAACGCTTACTGTCTTTATATATACTAGAGGACATAGAAAACGCACACCTACATTATATACTAGAGGACATAGAAAACGCACACCTACATTATATACTAGAGGACATAGAAAACGCACACCTACATTATATACTAGAGGACATAGAAAACGCACACCTACATTATATACTAGAGGACATAGAAAACGCACACCTACATTATATACTAGAGGACATAGAAAACGCACACCTACATTATATACTAGAGGACATAGAAAACGCACACCTACATTATATACTAGAGGACATAGAAAACGCACACCTACATTATATACTAGAGGACATAGAAAACGCACACCTACATTATATACTAGAGGACATAGAAAACGCACACCTACATTATATACTAGAGGACATAGAAAACGCACACCTACATTATATACTAGAGGACATAGAAAACGCACACCTACATTATATACTAGAGGACATAGAAAACGCACACCTACATTATATACTAGAGGACATAGAAAACGCACACCTACATTATATACTAGAGGACATAGAAAACGCACACCTACATTATATACTAGAGGACATAGAAAACGCACACCTACATTATATACTAGAGGACATAGAAAACGCACACCTACATTATATACTAGAGGACATAGAAAACGCACACCTACATTATATACTAGAGGACATAGAAAACGCACACCTACATTATATACTAGAGGACTAGAAAACGCACACCTACATTATATACTAGAGGACATAGAAAACGCACACCTACATTATATACTAGAGGACATAGAAAACGCACACCTACATTATATACTAGAGGACATAGAAAACGCACACCTACATTATATACTAGAGGACATAGAAAACGCACACCTACATTATATACTAGAGGACATAGAAAACGCACACCTACATTATATACTAGAGGACATAGAAAACGCACACCTACATTATATACTAGAGGACATAGAAAACGCACACCTACATTATATACTAGAGGACATAGAAAACGCACACCTACATTATATACTAGAGGACATAGAAAACGCACACCTACATTATATACTAGAGGACATAGAAAACGCACACCTACATTATATACTAGAGGACATAGAAAACGCACACCTACATTATATACTAGAGGACATAGAAAACGCACACCTACATTATATACTAGAGGACATAGAAAACGCACACCTACATTATATACTAGAGGACATAGAAAACGCACACCTACATTATATACTAGAGGACATAGAAAACGCACACCTACATTATATACTAGAGGACATAGAAAACGCACACCTACATTATATACTAGAGGACATAGAAAACGCACACCTACATTATATACTAGAGGACATAGAAAACGCACACCTACATTATATACTAGAGGACATAGAAAACGCACACCTACATTATATACTAGAGGACATAGAAAACGCACACCTACATTATATGATTATTATTACATGAAAATGATATACGAAGGATTCCATCAAAGATATATCACATCTTTATTACAAAACATAAATAGAACAACTAAAAATATTCCAAAATGTTTAAAACTATGTATTTATATAGTTATTGTTTTCCATGTAAAACACACTTATCCGAAGTGTACGTTTTCTATGTCCTCTAGTATACTTATCCGAAGTGTACGTTTTCTATGTCCTCTAGTATACTTATCCGAAGTGTGCGTTTTCTATGTCCTCTAGTATACTTATCCGAAGTGTGCGTTTTCGATGTCCTCTTGTATATGACGTTGAATGTTGCCTAAACAGCTTAGAAACAATTGTCCTTTATTTCGTTTCGACAAGAACATTTTCTAAAAATATGATAACATGTCTCTTGTAATTATGTTTATTGAATGGCTGTGTACGTTGTTAATTTCATAGTTTTAATCTTTATTATAGTCTCGTATATATACATAGCATATAATAAAACAGAGTATGAACAATAATTAACAGTACATAGCCATTCACTGTTAATTAATTATATGAGACTTATATCACAGTTATATATATTACACAGTATCATATACATTTGTACTATCATTGTAATTCTATTAGTTGCTTGCTTGTTTGCTTGCTTACTTGCCGACCGACCGACCGACCGACCGACCGACCGACCGACCGACCGACCGACCGACCGACCGACCGACCGACCGACCGACCGACCGACCCGACCGACCGACCGACGAACCCGACCGACGACCGACCGACCGGACGACGACGACCGACCGACCGACCGACCGACGACCGACGACCCGACCGACCGACCGACCGACCGACGACCGACCGACCGACCGACCGACCGACCGACCGAACGACCGACGACCGACCGACGACCGACCGACCGACCGACCGACCGACCGACCGCCGACCGACACGACCGACCGACCGACCGACCGACCGACCGACCGACCGACCGACCGACCCGACCGACCGACCGACCGACGACCGACCGACGACCCGACCGACCGACCGACCGACCGACCCCGACCGACCGACCGACCGACCGACCGCCGACCGACGACCGAACCGACCGACCCGACCGACGACCACCGACCGACGACCGACCGACCGACGACCGACCGACCGACCGACCGACCGAACCGACCGACAGACGACCGACCGACCAGACCGACGACCGACCGACGACCGACCGACCGACGACCGACCGACCACCGACCGACCCGACATTCCTCCGACCGACCGAACGACCCGACCGACGACGACCGACCGACCGACCGACCGACCGACCGACCGACCGACCGACCGACCGACGACAGACCGACCGACCGACCGACCGACCCGAACGACCGACCGACCGACCGACCGACGACCGACCGACCGACCGACACCCCGAACCGACCCGACCGACCGACCGGACCGACCGACCGAACGAACCGACCGACCGACGACGACCGACCGACCGACCGACCGACCGACGACGACCGACGCCGACCGACCGACCGACCGACCGACCGACGACCGACCGACCGACCGACGACCGACCGACCGACGACCGACCGACCGACCGACCGACCGACCGGCACCGACCGACCGACCGACCGGACCGGACACCGACCGACCGACCCGACCGACCCGACCGAACGACGACCGACCGACCGAACGCCGACACCGACCGACCGACCGACCGACCGACCGACCGGACCGACCGACCGACCGACCGACCGACCGACGACCCCGACCGAACGACCGATCCGACCGACACCCGAACGACCGACCGACCGACCGCCGACCGACCGACCGACGACCGACCGGACCGACCGACCGAACGACCGACCGACCGACCGCCGACGAACGACCGACCGACCGACGACCGACCGACCGAACGACCGCGACGACCGACCGACCGACCCGACGACGACGACCGACCGACCGACCGACCCCGACCGACCGACCGACCGACCGACCGACCGACCCGACCGACCGACACGACCCGACGACCGACCGACCGACCGACCGACGACCGACCGACCGACCGACCGACCGACCGACCGACCGACCGACCGACCGACCGACCGACCGACCGACCGACCGACCGACGACCGACCGACGACCGACCGACCGACCGACCGACCGACCGACCGACCGACCGACCGACCGACCGACCGACCGACCGACCGACCGACCGACCGACCGACCCGACCGACCGACCGACCGACCGACCGACCGACCGACCGACCGACCGACCGACCGACCGACCGACCGACCGACCGACCGACCGACCGACCGACCGACCGACCGACCGACCGACCGACCGACCGACCGACCGACCGACCGACCGACCGACCGACCGACCGACCGACCGACCGACCGACCCGACCGACCGACCGACCGACCGACCGACCGACCGACCGACCGACCGACCGACCGACCGACCGACCGACTTAAATTGTAAAAAATAAATATACTGATATGTGTTTATATTTGCTGATATGCACAT
>CM026397.1:11516922-11534423 GCA_014843695.1 Archivesica marissinica | reverse complement strand
ACCAAGTGTGAATCGAACCTATAGATAGAGGTGAGGGGCAAGTTACCGACCGTAACCACTAGGCCACACCAAGTGTGATTCGAACCTATAGATATAGGTGAGGGGCAAGTTAGCGACCATAACCACTAGGCCACACCCAGTGTGAATCGAACCTATAGATAGAGGTGAGGGGCAAGTTACCGACTGTAACCACTAGACACACCTAATGTGATTCGAACCTATAGATATAGGTGAGGGGCAAGTTAGCGACCTAACCACTAGGCCACACCAAGTGTGATTCGAACCTATAGATAGAGGTGAGGGGCAAGTTAGCGACCGTAACCATTAGGCCACGGAGGCCCCTTCATTACGGTACTTTGTTTCATGTAGTGTTGCCCGTGTTATCACTGGAGTTTTTCATGTTGGGATTTTACCCAAATGTCATAAAACACCAGTATATAAATATACTATGGATATACAAGTGTAAGTTTCTTAAAGCTAAAATGTTTAAAGTTTAAACTTGATTTATTTTATAATGATTGCAAAGCAAGTTCTAACAACTTATATTAATCACTCTCGTTGGCGCGGATGAAAGCGTATATGTGGTCATTCGTGTGGGAGGAGACCGAAGTAACCGGAGAAAATCCACCTGTCCGATCTGGCAACCACCGTACCATCTCACATACTTCCCGGTTAGAGGATCGAACCCGGGTTGCATTGGTGAGAAGCGAGCGGCCTAACAACTGCGCCAATCTTAAAATAGCTACAGTGTTCATTGTTGAATAAAGTTAAAACCAACATTACACAACGCACATAAAACAATGCAACGATTAAATTATTCAGGATGAGCATGCTGCCCCGTTACCTCCTAGCACACTTCCAATTTCATTGATCTTTGTTGTCCCCCAACAATTTCACAACAATTCAAGCTCAGTTGCACCCTTGCTAGTGACAGAGGGGTGGTGAGTTCGAGCCATGCCACCAGACCAACTTAAGCATCACACTTAAATCCACATTTCCTATTCTCTCTCCCTCCTGGCGATGGATTCCACCAGGAAGGGGGTCTCGATCGCGATTAATTTCACAATTGAGCTAAAAGAAACGTACATTTAACTAAGATATTAATGTTGTATTTTATACACATTTATGTTAGCTCGATTGCGAAGCTGGGAAATATGTGAGATGGTACGGTTGTTACCAGATCACACAGGTGGGTTCCTCCGGGTACTCCGGTTTCCTCCCAAACGAATGACCAAAACTACACTTTCATCAACGCCAATGTGAGCGATTAATATACGATGTTACAGCTTGTTTCGCAATCGTTGTAAAATAAATAAAAGTTTATTCTTTGTTCTTCTTTTTTTAAGTTGAACACAGTTTGTCAGTAGATATAAACATAATTATGTCAACAGGTATAAACATGATTTATATGACGTAGCTGAGAAAATATAATACGTTATCTTGCAATCTATATACAGGCTATACGTACCTCGTTTTCATGTAATAATAATCATATAATGTAGTTGTGCATTTTCTATGTCCTCTAGTGCAGAACGTATAATATATATATTAAAATTGTTCAAACATTTCGTCCTTTACAATGACGGATTAAGCACGTTTGGGAATTACAAGGACGAAATAAGCAGGTTTAAGTAAAAAGATGAACTAGCAACATTATGATGTGGTAAAACAGAACAAGTGAATTAAGAGCATAATTTATCACTGGATAAGAACAATGTATGGTAGTCAGGGAAACGTGGCATGTTGGTAGATTGTGATTTATTAATTTTTCGAAAACGATAGAGTAGGAAAACAGAATTCAGAAATAGCAAAGATGCGACAAGTTTCACAACCAAATAATAAACAGAGCTTCTGTGTGAGCCATTAACAGTATATACACTAAGAGACTCGGTTTTATTTCATTTTCATTATTTTATTGCATTCCTGTGTCAACATGTCCAACGCCGTACCGGGAAGAAAAATAGTAAGAAATGTTAGTCAGACCACTGGTGCTGGAAGAGGGGTTCCGAGAGAAAAGGGGGCTAGTCATGTTTCATCCGTGAATAAAAGTTCCGCAGATGAATCCGCAAGACCGAAAAAGCAAGTTAAGCACAGTACAGTCTCGTCAGTCTACAAGAGCTCTGCGGAATATTTCGAGTTCAGCTGTGATCTGTGTAGTGGCGTTGGAGATCATGTCGAGGCCGAGGGATATTGCACGGTATGTAACGATTACCTATGTAGCTTGTGCTTCAGAAGTCATGCTAGGAACAAAGCATCGCGACATCACACCTTACTGGACAAAGACAATATGCCGGGAAAGTCCGTTATAACGTGTGACTCGTGTAGCACAGCAGGTGAAAATATAGAAGCCAACGGATTCTGTTCCGATTGTGAAGAATATCTGTGTGCTCAGTGTATTCGAAATCATCCGAAAAACAGAGCCTCTAAACACCACACTTTGCTGGACAAAGACAGTATGCTAACAAAGAAAACTAGGTCACTTTCCACTTCCGTCGCTGCCATGAATATAGCCGCAGAATCTGGGAACGCGGGTCAACAGTGCCACGAGGAGTTTACCTACATCCGGGATATCAATGTTAGATATGTGCAAGACGAGAATGATTGTTTTATTACAGGTATAGTAGTTGTGTCGGAGACCGAACTGGCTCTAATTGATTATAACAATAAATCGTTGAAACTCGTGGACATGGAAACTAATGTAGTTAAAGGATACATGCAATTTCAAACACAACCAATCGGACTGACACCGTTACCCAGCGACCAGCTAGCTATAACATTCCCCAATGAAAGAAAGATACAGCTTGTATCCACAACCGGTAGCGTACTATCTGCAGTAAGAACGCTGAAAGTTAACGGTATATGCTTCGCAGTGGATTATTGTAATGAGAAACTATACGTTTTATTCCACAGGCCTATCACATTCCAGATATTACGTCTGACAGGTACAATACACAAGACCATACAGCCAGACTCTAAAGTACTAAAACACTGCATTAATCCACGGTGCATTGCAGTATGTCCGGATGAGAGTTCCATCTATATATCTGATTGTAAGACGAACAACGTGTTCTGCATGGGTATGGATGGGAATATGATAGCTAGGTACGAGCATGAACTGGAATATCCGCGTGGTATCATATGTTCCCCTTCCGGCTCCCTCTACCTCTGCAGCTCAGACCAGCATGTCGTGTACAAGGTGCAGAGGGATCTGAGTGAAGCCACAGTACTACTGGGACCAGGTGATGGCCTGGAATACCCATGTGTAATATCCTTCAATGTGGGAAAACAACATCTCTACATAAGCAGCAGAAGTGACACGGCCGAGTTTCACAATTTCATAAAAGTATATCAGTTAAAATAATATCACAGGATTGTAATTGTACGGAATTACGGTTGTAGATATTTTAATGTAATAGTCTGCTATAACTGTCATGAAATTATGTTGTAGAGAGTAATATATTGCTATAATTGTCATGAAACTATGTTGTAGAGAGTAATATATTGCTATAATTGTCATGAAACTATGTTGTAGAGAGTAATATATTGCTATAACTGTCATGAAACTATGTTGTAGAGAGTAATATATTGCTATAATTGTCATGAAACTATGTTGTAGACAGTAATATATTGCTATAACTGACATGAAACTATGTTGTAGACAGTAATATATTGCTATAACTGACATGAAACTATGTTGTAGATAGTAATATATTGCTATAACTGTCATGAAACTATGTTGTAGATAGTAATATATTGCTATAACTGTCATGAAACTATGTTGTAGAGAGTAATATATTGCTATAACTGTCATGAAACTATGTTGTAGAGAGTAATATATTGCTATAACTGACATGAAACTATGTTGTAGAGAGTAATATATTGCTATAACTGTCATGAAACTATGTTGTAGAGAGTAATATATTGCTATAACTGTCATGAAACTATGTTGTAGAGAGTAATATATTGCTATAACTGTCATGAAACTATGTTGTAGGGAGTAAGATAGTGCAATTACTGTCATGAAACTATGTTGTAGAGAGTAAGATATTGCTATCACTGTCATGAAACTATGTTGTAGATAGTAATATATTGCTATAACTGACATGAAACTATGTTGTAGACAGTAATATATTGCTATAACTGACATGAAACTATGTTGTAGACAGTAATATATTGCTATAACTGTCATGAAACTATGATGTAGACAGTAATATATTGCTATAACTGACATGAAACTATGTTGTAGAGAGTAATATATTGCTATAACTGTCATGCAACTATCTTATAGAGAGTAATATATTGCTATAACTGTCATGAAACTATGTTGTAGACAGTAATATATTGCTATAACTGTCATGGAACTATGTTGTAGAGAGTAATATATTGCTATAACTGTCATGAAACTATGTTGTAGACATTTAAATGTAACATTCTGCTATAACTATCTAGAAACTATGTTGTAGACATTTTAATGTAATATTCTGCTATAACTGTCATGAAACTATGTTGTAGACATTTAAATGTAACATTCTGCTATAACTATCTAGAAACTATGTTGTAGACATTTTAATGTAACATTCTGCTATAACTGTCTAGAAACTATGTTGTAGACATTTTAATGTAACATTCTGCTATAACTGTCTAGAAACTATGTTGTAGACATTTAAATGTAACATTCTGCTATAACTGTCTAGAAACTATGTTGTAGACATTTAAATGTAACATTCTGCTATAACTGTCTAGAAACTATGTTGTAGACATTTAAATGTAACATTCTGCTATAACTGTCTAGAAACTATGTTGTAATATTTTAGATAATTTAGAACTCGGGTGTGTTTCATAATATACGTGTGTTATAGGCATACTATATATATATATAAAGATATAATGTATAGCACTATAGTGTACATTTCTATAGAAATATAAATATATAGTCCGCACAAATATACGTGTTTTTGTTGTGGTTCTTTGTGGGGTATAAAGTGGCACCGCCAGCTTGGGTCATATGGCGACTCACCAGCTGTGTAAATAGTGGTGAAAGACGCCGGATGCCCCGTCCAGCTGGGTAATTAGTGGGGAAAGATGCCGGATGCCCCGTCCAGCTGGGTAATTAGTGGGGAAATACGCCGGATGCCCCGTCCAGCTGTGTAATTAGTGGGGAAAGACGCCGGATGCCCTGTCCAGCTGTGTAATTAGTGGGGAAAGATGCCGGATGCCCCGTCCAGCTGGGTAATTAGTGGGGAAAGACGCCGGATTCCCCGTCCAGCTGGGTAATTAGTGGGGAAAGACGCCGGATGCCCCGTCCAGCTGTGTAATTAGTGGGGAAAGACGCCGGATGCCCCGTCCAGCTGGGTAATTAGTGGGGAAAGACGCCGGATGCCCCGTCCAGCTGGGTAATTAGTGGGAAAAGACGCCGGATGCCCCGTCCAGCTGGGTAATTAGTGGGGAAAGACGCCGGATGCCCCGTCCAGCTGGGTAATTAGTGGGGAAAGACGCCGGATGCCCCGTCCAGCTGTGTAATTAGTGGGGAAAGACGCCGGATGCCCCGTCCAGCTGGGTAATTAGTGGGGAAAGACGCCGGATGCCCCGTCCAGCTGGGTAATTAGTGGGGAAAGACGCCGGATGCCCCGTCCAGCTGGGTAATTAGTGGGGAAAGACGCCGGATGCCCCGTCCAGCTGGGTAATTAGTGGGGAAAGACGCCGGATGCCCCGTCCAGCTGGGTAATTAGTGGGGAAAGACGCCGGATGCCCCGTCCAGCTGTGTAATTAGTGGGGAAAGACGCCGGATGCCCCGTCCAGCTGTGTAATTAGTGGGGAAAGACGCCGGATGCCCCGTCCAGCTGTGTAATTAGTGGGGAAAGACGCCGGATGCCCCGTCCAGCTGGGTAATTAGTGGGGAAAGACGCCGGATGCCCCGTCCAGCTGGGTAATTAGTGGGGAAAGACGCCGGATGCCCCCGTCCAGCTGGGTAATTAGTGGGGAAAGACGCCGGATGCCCCGTCCAGCTGGGTAATTAGTGGGGAAAGACGCCGGATGCCCCGTCCAGCTGGGTAATTAGTGGGGAAAGACGCCGGATGCCCCGTCCAGCTGGGTAATTAGTGGGGAAAGACGCCGGATGCCCCGTCCAGCTGGGTAATTAGTGGGGAAAGACGCCGGATGCCCCGTCCAGCTGGGTAATTAGTGGGGAAAGACGCCGGATGCCCCGTCCAGCTGGGTAATTAGTGGGGAAAGACGCCGGATGCCCCGTCCAGCTGGGTAATTAGTGGGGAAAGACGCCGGATGCCCCGTCCAGCTGGGTAATTAGTGGGGAAAGACGCCGGATGCCCCGTCCAGCTGGGTAATTAGTGGGGAAAGACGCCGGATGCCCCGCCCAAGCAGTAATTCAAGCACGGACGGGTATCCGGGTAGAACCATCGACCTACCGCAAGTCAGATGGATAGCTTACTCACATGAAATAATTCGATACCCTTAGCGGGATTCGTACCTTCATAGGTGAGGAGCAAGTGATTTGAAATAAACGACCTTAACCACTGGATCACGGACGCTGCCCCAAAACTGTAGAATGGTGGAACCTATGTTCGGCGTATTTTTCTAAGAACTCTAAGAATATTGTCCTATATATTTCTCAGTACACATAGGCCGCTTAGAACATCGACTCCCAAGACTATTCATTGGGTGCAATCTTAACTTTGTTTTGTTGACATCAGATAGTAACGTGATGACAATTTTTGTGACATATTTACCACCGCATTTAGAAAGTTATTGTGTTTGGCTACATATGTCTGTCTCGCTGTGCCATGACACACAGAGTTCTACAATGTTCCCAACCTTAGTTACTGTTACATGAGTTAACATGGCTACATATATCTGTATCGCTGTGCCATGACACACAGAGTTCTACAATGTTCCCAACCTTAGTTACTGTTACATGAGTTAACATGGCTACATATGTCTGTCTGTGCCATGACACCCAGACTTCTACAATGTTCCCAAGCTTAGTTACTGTTACATGAGATAACATGGCTGTATCTGTCCTTCTCGCTGTACCATGACACACAGACTTCTACAATGTTCCCAAGCTTAGTTACTGTTACATGAGATAACATGGCTGTATCTGTCCTTCTCGCTGTACCATGACACACAGACTTCTACAATGTTCCCAAGCTTAGTTACTGTTACATGAGATAACATGGCTGTATCTGTCCTTCTCGCTGTACCATGACACACAGACTTCTACAATGTTCCCAAGCTTAGTTACTGTTACATGAGATAACATGGCTGTATCTGTCCTTCTCGCTGTACCATGACACACAGACTTCTACAATGTTCCCAAGCATAGTTACTGTTAGATGAGATAACATGGCTACATCTGTCTGTCTGTACCATGACACACAGAGTGTATAATGTTACTAAGCTTAGCTACTGTTACATGAGATAACATGGCTGCATCTGTCTGTCTGTACCATGACACACATTGTACCATGACACACAGAGTGTATAATGTTACTAAGCTTAGCTACTGTTACATGAGATAACATGGCCAGCGGGTATCGTAGCTAGCAGTTCAACACTTATCGCTGGTTCCAGACGCTGATATGATAGTGTCGTCTGCATGATCTAGACTATGGTTACTCTAACCGGAAGTCAATGTGTGAATAAGTCCAGTGAAATGTTTTGACCGAGCGAAAGGTCAATGGTTCTACTCGGTGTCTTCCTCCACCAATCATATCTGGCGAGAGTCGTCACATGACTTAAGATATTAGACCCAAAATAAACAAACAAATTAATCATACATAATATTTAGAAGACATGCTATATAACATGTTGTGATAAATACAAATTCAATATTATTATTTAGCGGCAGCGAAGCTATTTAATATAAAAGCTATCAATTATCATTATTACATTTACCGAAAACTGTTCCTACATTTCTTGTTTGTTATTACATTTACCGAAAACTGTTCCTACATTTCTTGTTTGTTATTACATTTACCGAAAACTGTTCCTACATTTCTTGTTTGTTATTACATTTACTGAAAACTGTTCCTACATTTCTTGTTTGTTATTACATTTACCGAAAACTGTTCCTACATTTCTTGTTCGTTATTACATTTAAAGTCCCCTACAAAAGACTGCTTAGGGTCAGACGGGGGGATGGAACCTGCGATCCTTAGATTACTAGTCCAACATGTTAACCACTGGACTACAGGTCCGTCTGTAATTGCATTAACATAACAGTTTGCTATATTTCAACATTGTTACAATTTACATTAAATTAGTGCTACTCCCTTAGAAACTATTTGGTGATAATTGCTTGGGACATGTGTGGTAAATATTTTAGCAGTATATAAAGGTAGTTTATATCATCCTAATCAGGCGTTACATCATCCGTACCTTGACGTTGTTCGATCCATACAATTGACCTTTCTGCCGAATTTGATTGACAGCTGGCGTTAGCCAATCGCATCGCACCATTCGCGCACACCCCCGGCAACGGCTTATCGCCGCCATCTTGTTAGACAAACAATGCATATTAGACAAACTAGTAACGAGTAGACAAATTTGAAAAGGCGTGAATTTGATCGAAAATACGGGTTTAAAATTGTTTTAATGATGTTGAAAATGTGTAGCTTTGGTGTGGGTTAGTTATAGTACAACATTAGTCGATATCCTGGTGATCGACGTTAAATTCAACCCATTTCAAAATCCTTGGACAAATCTAAAAGTGTGTATATGAACCACAAAATACCAGACAGCTGCTTTAAAAACAATGCATCTATAAAAACACCGACTGACCCCATATAGTCATTCTTTTATCGCAAACACCGCAATCAAATTTAAGCGTGTCACACTGTTTATTGGAAGTAATCAACAACTTGCCGGTACATCACAGAGACCGCCACATAATATCCCATTAGAGGCCTACTGTCAAGATCAGTGTTGCACATCGGAATTTAGCACTGATTGTGCTAATAATTGGTTAATTATAAAATGTGTGCACACAATTATAGTATTGATTACTACACCGAGTCATTGTTTTATCGTTCTGTCAGACAAACGAGTTATTTAGTAAAATTTTAATCAAATCTGATGAGTGATCGTGATCTGAAATTATTTTTTGAAAAATAATTACAAATTAATTAATGCTGTCTGTCATTGACAATGGTGAAAAGATGTAGTTACGGGCTGTTTTATTAATGTATGCTGTGTGACAGTGATAGATATCCAGATCGATTAATAGGTGACGTTTAATTCGTGCCATTTCCAAACCCAAGACAAATCTTGAAAAATGTCTAAGGTGGATTAAGTTGTGTGGACGACGAGCTGAATACATCCAAAATTAATGCAAACATATATATTTGCACACAAGTAAGTTGAAATTAATTTATTTATGCATAATAAAATATTTCGAAAAAATATATTCTGCATTTATACTGTTCACAAGAGATATGTGAGTATAATGGTGATTAAAATTATACATGTGGTTCATACATATTGTCGTGGATGGTGGACTAGGGATCAGATAGAAGTAATGTGCAGAGCTGTGGGATTACCATATTAGCTCAGTGAACGTACTGGTGTTCAGTATTTGGGCCTAATGTTCTAGTCTTCTAGGAGGTTTAGGGTCGAGTCTCTCAAGACGGTGGCATATTTCATGTCTTTTAATGTCAAAGTTGACACGATGTGGTTGTTCGGGTGTCAGTGGTTTCGTATAACTACTTCTTCGTATACAAGGCAATATAGAGTGAAACATTGTGGTGGATTCGTCTAATAGTATATTATCACGCCTACGCCAATTATGAGATGGGCTGTTGACAAATTAATCAAATAGGCCTACTGGAGAATATTTTTCACACCTTGATTGGTCGGCTCAAACATTTGTGATGCTGGCTTGTATGCCCGTGTTTTATCAGCTTTAGAGCTGAGCCGTGCCATATGTCCAAGCCCTTACATCATGTATAATCATATCATGCTCTTCACATCAATTTCATTACAACCATGGCGTCTATATGTCCATGCGTATTTTGCTGATTATACAATACAAATACAATAACAAATAGATACACACTGTAAATTTCATTGTCATTGTATTAATCTATGTACCTTTTTATGTAATTTTATGTCATTGTAAATAATTTAATGCTTTGATGTACAATAAATATATTATTTTAATGACGTCTATGTTTATTTATTCTCCCCCATTCACTTTGATTAATCTCGATTAGTGGCCTGAAACCTAGATAGATAATCACTCCTGGTATGGCAAACACACGGCTACGTAGTCCCATTCATAACTGTGTCTAATTACACGGCTACATAGTCCCATTCGTAAGTGTGTCTACTTACCTAAATAGCTAATAATATTAATATCTGGGTAAAATAAAACTGAGAAATTCCACGGAATTTGATCTAGATTAACTCGATGCAGGTCTGTGTTAGACGCCATTTTGTTAGATAGCTTGTCTCGCGTAGTTACAGCGAGCACCTGTAACTATGGGGGGCGTGCCTAAGTAGCGTTTGCAGAAAGGTCAATTACCTCCTGTATCAATGTTACCATCCGTTCTGCTTGTCAACATATTGGTGGAAATCGTGAGTGGGCCATTCAACAATCCGTTCTGCTTGTCAACCTATTGGTGGCAATCGTGAGAGGGCCGTTCAACAATCCGTTCTGCTTGACAATCTATTGGTGGAAATCGTTAGAGGGCCGTTCAACAATCCGTTCTGCTGGTCATCCTATTGGTGGCAATCGTGAGAGGGCCGTTCAACAATCCGTTCTGCTTGTCAACCTATTGGTGGCAACCGTGTGAGGGCCGTTCAACAATCCGTTCTGCTTGACAACCTATTGGTGGAAATCGTGAGAGGGCCGCTCATCAATCCGTTCTACTTATCAACATATTGGTGGCAGTCGTGAGAGAGCCATTCAACAATCCGTTCTGCTTGTCAACCTATTGGTGGCAATCGTGAGAGGGCAGTTCAACAATCCGCCGTTCTGCTTGTCAACATGTTGGTGGAAATCATGAGAGGGCCGTTCAACAATCCGTTCTGCTTGTCAACCTATTGGTGGCAATCGTAAGAGGGCCGTTCAACAAGTATCTCAACTACATTGCTGCTATGGGGATGACCGAATCTAATGTTGTTATAACTTGTGGTCCAATTTATTTGTTCGATCCCCCGTCTGACCATAATGAAATTAACAGTCTTTCAGATGGGACTTTAAACCGAGGTCTCATGTCGGTGCTTTACACCGTGCACGTAAAAGAATCAGAGGAGACTCTGGAATGTGTTTCTGTCTGTATCACTGCACTATCATCCAACAATCTAAAATGACTAATCTCTTCAGGAGGCGTCGCTCATATGGGTAACCAGTAGCGACGATAAAAAAAACGGAAAACACACAGTCACACTTAATTACTGTGCTGCTAAAATCGAACACACTGTTTAGGTCACATGGCAGTTATCAAGCTGTTATTGGTGAGTGAGGATCCCAGGTGCCCTTCTGGGTATTCCAGCCACGTCCGGAACCCGGATATGACCATCGACCTTCTGCAAGCCATATACAAGGCTTCCTCACTAAAAATAAGTAGACACACCCAATGTGATTCGAACCTATAGATAGAGGTGAGGGGCAAGTTAGCGACCGTAACCACTAGCACACATCAAGTGTGATTCGAACCTATAGATAGAGGTGAGGGGCAAGTTAGAGACCGTAACCACTAGACCACACCAAGTGTGATTCGAACCTATAGATAGAGGTGAGGGGCAAGTTAGCGACCGTAACCACTAGGCCACACCAAGTGTGTTCGAACCTATAGATAGAGGTGAGGGGCAAGTTAGCGACCGTAACCACTAGCACACCAAGTGTGATTCGAACCTATAGATAGAGGTGAGGGGCAAGTTAGCGACCGTAACCACTAGGCCACACCTAGTGTGATTCGAACCTATAGATAGGTGAGGGGCAAGTTAGCGACCGTAACCACTAGGCCACACCAGTGTGATTCGAACCTATAGATAGAGGTGAGGGGCAAGTTAGCGACCGTAACCACTAGGCCACACCCAGTGTGATTCGAACCTATAAATAGAGGTGATGGGTAAGTTAGCGACCGTAACTACTAGGCCGCACCAAGTGTGATTCGAACCTATAGATATAGGTGAGGGGCAAGTTAGCGATTGTAACCACTAGGCCACACCAAGTGTGATTGAAACCTATAGATAGAGGTGAGGGGCAAGTTAGCGACCGTAACCACTAGGCCACACCTGTTGTGATTCGAACATATAGATAAAGGTGAGGGGCAAGTTAGCGACCGTAACCACTAGGCCACACTCAGTGTGATTCGAACCTATAGATAGAGGTGAGGGGCAAGTTAGCGACCGTAACCACTAGGCCACACCTAAGCAAGTTCTAACAACTTATATTAATCACTCTCGTTGGCGCGGATGAAAGCGTATATGTGGTCATTCGTGTGGGAGGAAACCGAAGTACCCCGGAGAAAACCAACCTGTCCGATCTGGCGACCACCGTACCATCTCACATACTTCCCGGTTCGAGGATCGAACCCGGGTTGCATTGGTGAGAAGCGTGCGGCCTAGCCACTGCGCTAATCGGATAGCCAATCTTAATAGCTACAGTGTTCATTGTTGAATAAAGTTAAAACCAACATTACACAACGCACATAAAACGATGCAACGATTAAATTATTCAGGATGAGCATGCTGCCCCGTTACCTCCTAGCACACTTCCAATTTCGTTGATCCATGATTTCCCCCAGGTCTTCACAACAATTCAAGCTCAGTTGCACCCTTGCTAGTGACAGAGGGGTCGTGAGTTCGAGCCATGCCACCAGACCAAGCACCATGGTGCTCTTAAGCATCACCCTTAAAGCGACATTACATGGCAAAAATCAAATCAAATGCATTTATTTCACGTATAAATGCATTGCTGCTACACATTCGTCCGAATACATTCGAACTCTAACATTGAATCAATAAACAGTGTGTTTGTGGTCTACAAACATTCAAAATTGAAAGTAGGATTTCATATAAGTGTCGTCCATACTCCTGAATTGACGTCTGTTTGTCATCGGAGTCAATACTAAGGGCGATATAATGTCGTTAACTAAGATTAGTCTACAAATAAATATGCATAGGCACACATGTGAGATATAGCGGTAAATGTGTACCATAAAGCGTGTTATTCAGGATACACGAGTTGTATTACGCATGTTTGTCGACCCTATTTACATTATTTTGTTATGTCAACAAACGGCGTATACGACGTTTGTTTATTAGTTGAAATACTCAGTTTTTGAGGCAAATATTTGGAAACAAATTATACCATATAATAGGAAAATACATTCTGTAGAAATTTACGTTTTCACTGAAGTGACTGTAGTGTCGCTTAAAATCCTGATGTAATCCATCGCCACGAGGGAGAGAGAAGCATGTGGTATTTAAATGCCTTGCATAAGGGCATGATCGTAACGGTTCCAGTTGGGCTCGAACGCTGCTACCACTGCGCTATCACGATTTCCGAGTATGATCTTAATGTTAAGATATCCGATTAGTTTAAACACAGTTTATTTCTAACCATACAGCATATACAAATATACAGTTTACACACAATTTAGATATATGAATGAAAAGGGATTAGAACCGAAAGCTATTATAACTTGTAGAGGTCTTCTCCAATAGCAATTACTTAATGTAATTAGGGTATGACAGTGTTGAATACGATTAACGCAGTGGTTAGCACACTCACTTCTTACCAATGCAATCCGGGTTCGATCCTCGGAATGGGAAATATGTGAGATGGTACGGTTGTTACCAGATCGCACAGGTGGGTTCCTCCGGGTATTCCGGTTTCCTCCCATCCGAATGACCACAACTACACTTTCATCAGCGCCAACGTGAGCGGTTAATATACGATGTTACAGCTTGTTTCGCAATCATTGTAAAATAAATAAACGTTTATTCTTTGTTCTTCTTTTTGTAAGTTGAACACTGTTTGTCAGTAGATATAAACATAATTATGTCAACAGGTATCAACATGATTTATATGACGTAGCTCAGACAATATAATACGTTATCTTGCAATCTATATACAGGATACCTGGTAGCATGCATATTGATCTTTTCATTACAAATACACTAGAGGACATAGAAAACGCACACTTCGGATAAGTGTGTGTTTTACATGAAGAACAATAACTATATAAATACATAGTTTGGAATATTTTGAGTTGTTCAGTTTGTGTTTTGAAATAAAGCTGTGATATATCTTTGATGGAATCCTTCGTATTTCGTTTTCATGTAATAATAATCATATAATGTAGGTGTGCGTTTTCTATGTTCTCTAGTGTAGAACGTATAATATATATATTAAAATTGTTCAAATATTTCGTCCTTTACAATGACGGATTAAGCACGTTTGGGAATTACAAGGACGAAATAAGCAGGTTTAAGTAAAACGATGAACTTGCAACATTATGATGTGGTAAAACAGAACAAATGAATTAAGAGCATAATTTATCATTGGATAAGAACAGTGTAATGTAAGGTAGTCAGGGATAAGTGGCATGTTAGTAGATTGTGATTTATTAATTTTTCAAAAACGATAGAGTGGGAAAACAGAATTCAGAAATAATAAAGATGACAAGTTTCACAACCAAATAATAAATGCTGATAATAAAAATATCGCTACAAAATACGAGCTTCTGTGTGAGCCATTAACAGTATATACATTACGAGACTCGGTTTTATTTCATTTTCATTATTTTATTGCATTCGTGTGTCAACATGTCCGACTCCGTACCGGGAAGAAAAATAGTAAGAAATGTTAGTCAGACCACTGGTGCTGGAAGAGGGGTTCCGAGAGAAAAGGGGGCTAGTAGTCATGTTTCATCCGTGAATAAAAGTTCCGCAGATGAATCCGCAAGACCGAAAAAGCAAGTTAAGCCCAGTACAGTCTCGTCAGTCTACAAGAGCTCTGCGGAATATTTCGAGTACAGCTGTGACCTGTGTAGTCGCGTCGGAGATCATGTCGAGGCCGAGGGATATTGCACGGTATGCAACGATTACCTATGTAGCTCGTGCTTCAGAAGTCATGCTAGGAACAAAGCATCGCGATATCACACCTTACTGGACAAAGAAAATATGCCGGGAAAGTCTGTTATAACGTGTGACTCGTGTAGCACAGCAGGTGAAAATATAGAAGCCAACGGATTCTGTTCCGATTGTGAAGAATATCTGTGTTCTCAGTGTATCCGAAATCATCCGATGAACAAAGCTTCTAGGGACCACACTTTGCTGGACAAAGACAGTGTGCCAATAAAGAAAACTAGGTCACTTTCCACTTCCGTCGCTGCCATGAATATAGCCGCAGAATCTGGGAACGCGGGCCAACAGTGCCACGAGGAGTTTACCTACATCCGGGATATCAATGTTAGATCTGCGCATGACGAGAATGATTGTACCATTACAAGTATAGCAGTAGTGTCGGAGACCGAACTGGCTCTAATTGATTTTGGCAATAAGTCGTTGAAACTCGTGGACATGGAAACTAATGTAGTTAAGGAATACATGCAATTTCAAACAACACCATTTGCATTGACACCGTTACCCAGCGACCAGCTAGCTATAGCATTCCCCATGGAAAGCATGATACAGCTTGTATCCACAACCGGTAGCGTTCTATCTGCAGTAAGAACGCTGAAAGTTAACGGTATATGTGTAGAAGTGGCTTATTGTAATGAGAAACTCTACGTTTCATTCACGAACCCTGTCAAAGTCCAGATATTACGTCTGACAGGTACAGTACACAAGACGATACAACCAGACTCTAAAGTACTAGAACACTGCACTAATCCAATTCACATTGCAGTAAGTCCGGATGAGAGCGCCATCTATATATCTGATTGGCAGACGAACAATGTATTGTGCATGGGTATGAATGGGAATATGATAGCTAGGTACGAGGACGAACTGAATAGACCGGGTGGTATCATATTCTCCCCTTCCGGCTCCCTCTACCTCTGCAACTCAGACCAGCATGTCGTGTACAAGGTGCAGAGGGATCTGAGTGAAGCCACATTACTACTGGGACCAGGTGATGGCCTGAGACTCCCGGGTGCAATATACCCAAGTGAGATATCCTTCAATGTGGGAAAACAACGTCTCTGCATAAGCACCACAAGTTTCGAGGCCGAGTTTCGCAATTTCATAAAAGTATATCAGTTAAAATAATATCACAGGATTGTAATTGTAAGGAATTACGGTTATAGATATTTTAATGTAATATTCTGCTATATATGTCATGAAATTATGTTATAGAGAGTAATATATTGCTATAACTGTCATGAAACTATGTTGTAGAGAGTAATATATTGCTATAACTGACATGAAACTATGTTGTAGAGAGTAATATATTGCTATAACTGTCATGAAACTATGTTGTAGACAGTAATATATTGCTATAACTGACATGAATGAAACTATGTTGTAGAGAGTAATATATTGCTATAACTGTCATGAAACTATGTTGTAGATAGTAATATATTGCTATAACTGTCATGAAAATATGTTGTAGAGAGTAATATATTGCTATAACTGTCATGAAACTATGTTGTAGACAGTAATATATTGCTGTAACTGACATGAAACTATGTTGTAGAGGGTAATATATTGCTATAACTGTCATGAATCTATGTTGTAGAGAGTAATATATTGCTATAACTGTCATGAAACTATGTTGTAGAGAGTAAGATAGTGCAATTACTGTCATGAAACTATGTTGTAGACAGTAATAATTATATTGCTATAACTGTCATGAAACTATGTTGTAGAGAGTAATATATTGCTATAACTGTCATGAAACTATGTTGTAGATAGTAATATATTGCATAACGTCAAGAAACTATGTTGTATTACAGTAATATTTGCTATAACTGTCATGAAACTATGTTGTAGTTAGTAATATATTGCTATAACTGTCATGAAACTATGTTGTAGATAGTAATATTGCTATAACTGTCATGAAACTATGTTGTAGACAGTAATATATTGCTATAACTGTCAAGAAACTATGTTGTAGAAGTAATATATTGCTATCCGTCATAAACTATGTTGTAATATTTTAATGTAACATTCTGCTATTACTGTCTAAAACTAATTGTACCAAAAACACCACACCAAAACAACAAAACACCAAACCAGAAACTATGTTTTATACATTTAAATGTAACATTCTGCTATAGCTGTCAATAAACTATGTTATAATATTTTAGATAATTTAGAACTCGGGTTTTTTTCATAATAACGCGTGTATAGGCATATTATATAATAATAATTATAATTCTAACACGACCCAGCTAAAACATACATACGTGTAGAGTAAAATCAATCTCGGGTATCTGCAATATACCTACCATGCTTCACGCGCACCGTGTTTTGCTACGCCATTTATACAATCATGTAAAGTTTAAGAATGAAATTCACGGATGTTTGTA
>CM026397.1:11492336-11515922 GCA_014843695.1 Archivesica marissinica | reverse complement strand
ACGACCGTAACCACTAGGCCACACCTAGTGTGATTCGAACCTATAGATAGAGGTGAGGGGCAAGTTAGCGACCGTAACCACTAGGCCACACCTAGTGTGATTCGAACCTATAGATAGAGGTGAGGGGCAAGTTAGCGACCGTAACCACTAGGCCACACCTAGTGTGATTCGAACCTATAGATAGAGGTGAGGGGCAAGTTAGCGACCGTAACCACTAGGCCACACCTAGTGTGATTCGAACCTATAGATAGAGGTGAGGGGCAAGTTAGCGACCGTAACCACTAGGCCACACCTAGTGTGATTCGAACCTATAGATAGAGGTGAGGGGCAAGTTAGCGACCGTAACCACTAGGCCACACCCAGTGTGATTCGAACCTATAGATAGAGGTGAGGGGCAAGTTAGCGACCGTAACCACTAGGCCACACCAAGTGTGATTCGAACCTATAGATAGAGGTGAGGGGCAAGTTAGCGACCGTAACCACTAGGCCACACCTAGTGTGATTCGAACCTATAGATAGAGGTGAGGGGCAAGTTAGCGACCGTAACCACTAGGCCACACCAAGTGTGATTCGAACCTATAGATAGAGGTGAGGGGCAAGTTAGCGACCGTAACCACTAGGCCACACCTAGTGTGATTCGAACCTATAGATAGAGGTGAGGGGCAAGTTAGCGACCGTAACCACTAGGCCGCACCTAGTGTGATTCGAACCTATAGATAGAGGTGAGGGGCAAGTTAGCGACCGTAACCACTAGGCCACACCTAGTGTGATTCGAACCTATATATAGCGGTGAGGGGCAAGTTAGCGACCGTAACCACTGGGCCTCACCTAGTGTGATTCGAACATATAGATAGAGGTGAGGGGTAAGTTAGCAACCGTAACCACTAGGCCTCACCTAGAGGGATTCGAACCTATAGATAGAGGTTAGGGGCAAGTTGGCAACCGTAACCATTAGGGCACACCTAGTGGGATTTGAACCGATAGATAGAGGTGAGGGGGGAGTTAGCCACCGTAACCATTAGGGCACACCTAGTGGGATTTGAACCGATAGATAGAGGTGAGGGGCAAGTTAGCAACCGTAACCATTAGGGCACATCTAGTGGGATTTGAACCTATAGATAGAAGTGAGGGGCAAGTTAGCGACCGTAACCATTAGGGCACACCTAGTGGGATTTGAACCTATAGATAGAGGTGAGGGGCAAGTTGGCAAACGTAACCATTAGTGCACACCTAGTGGGATTTGATCCTATAGATAGAGATTAGGGGCAAGTTGGCAACCGTAACCATTAGGGCACACCTAGTGGGATTTGAACCTATATATAGAGGTGAGGGATAAGTTAGCAACCGAAACCATTATGGCACACCTAGAGGGATTTGAACATATAGATAGAGGTGAGGGGCAAGTTAGCGACCGTACCCACTAGGCCACACCAAGTGTGATTCGAACCTATAGATAGAGGTGAGGGGCAAGCTAGCGACCGTACCCACTAGGCCACACCTAGTGTGATTCGAACAAATAGATAGAGGTGAGGGGCAAGTTAGCGACCGTAACCACTAGGCCACACCAAGTGTGATTCGAACCTATAGATAGAGGTGAGGGGCAGGTTAGCGACTGTAACCACTAGGCCACACCAAATGTGATTCGAACCTTTAGGTAGAGGTGAGGGGCAAGTTAGCGCCTGTAACCACTAGGCCACACAAAGTGTGATTCGAACCTATAGATAGAGGTGAGGGGCAAGTTAGCGACCGTAACCACTAGGTCGCAACTAGTGTGATTCGAACCTATAGATAGAGGTGAGGGGCAAGTTAGCGACCGTAACCACTAGGCCACACCTAGTGTGATTCGAACCAAGATAGAGGTGAGGGGCAAGTTAGCGACCGTAACCACTAGGCCACACCTAGTGTGATTCGAACCTATAGATAGAGGTGAGGGGCAAGTTGCGACCGTAACCACTAGGCCACACCTAGTGTGATTCGAACCTATAGATAGAGGTGAGGGGCAAGTTAGCGACCGTAACCACTAGGCCGACCTAGTGTGATTCGAACCTATAGATAGAGGTGAGGGGCAAGTTAGCGACCATAACCACTAGGCCACACCTAGTGTGATTCGAAAATATAGATAGAGGTGAGGGGCAAGTTAGCGACCGTAACCATTTGGCCACACCAAGTGTTATTTGAATCTATAGATAGAGGTGAGGGGCAAGTTAGCGACGGTAACCACTAGGCCACACCAAGTGTTATTCGAACCTATAGATAGAGGTTAGGGGCAAGTTAGCGACCGTAACCATTAGACCACACCAAGTGTGATTCGAACCTATAGATAGAGGTGAGGGGCAAGTTAACGACCGTAACCACTAGACCACACCCAGTGTGATTCGAACCTATAGATAGAGGTGAGGGGCAAGTTAGCGACCGCAACCATTAGGCCACACATAGTGTGATTCGAACCTATAGATAGAGGTGAGGGGCAAGTTAACGACCGTAACCACTAGGCCACACCTTGTGTGATTCGAACCTATAGATAGTGGTGAGGGGCAAGTTAGCGAGCGTAACCACTAGGCCGCACCTAGTGTGATTCTAACCTATAGATAGCGGTGAGGGGCAAGTTAGCGACCGTAACCACTAGGCCACACCTAGTGTGATTCGAAAATATAGATAGAGGTGAGGGGCAAGTTAGCGACCATAACCACTAGGCCGCACATAGTGTGATTCGAACCTATAGATAGAGGTGAGGGGCAAGTTAGCGACAGTAACCACTGGGCCTCACCTAGTGTGATTCGAACATATAGTTAGAGGTGAGGGGTAAGTTAGCAACCGTAACCATTATGGCACACCTAGAGGGATTCGAACCTATAGATAGAGGTTAGGGGCAAGTTGGCAACCGTAACCATTAGGGCACACCTAGTGGGATTTGAACCGATAGATAGAGGTGAGGGGGAAGTTAGCCACCGTAACCATTAGGGCACACCTAGTGGGATTTGAACCTATAGATAGAGGTGAGGGGCAAGTTGGCAACCGTAACCATTAGTGCACACCTAGTGGGATTTGAACCTATAGATAGAGATGAGGGGCAAGTTGGCAACCGTAACCATTAGGGCACACCTAGTGGGATTTGAACCTATATATAGAGGTGAGGGACAAGTTAGCAACCGAAACCATTATGGCACACCTAGAGGGATTTGAACATATAGATAGAGGTGAGGGGCAAGTTAGCGACCGTACCACTAGGCCACACCAAGTGTGATTCGAACCTATAGATAGAGGTGAGGGGCAAGTTAGCGACCGTAACCACTAGGCCACACCAAGTGTGATTCGAACCTATAGATAGAGGTGAGGGGCAAGTTAGCGACCGTAACCACTAGGCCACACCAAGTGTGATTCGAACCTATAGATAGAGGTGAGGGGCAAGTTAGCGACCGTAACCACTAGGCCACACCTAGTGTGATTCGAACCTATAGATAGAGGTGAGGGGCAAGTTAGCGACCGTAACCACTAGGCCACACCAAGTGTGATTCGAACCTATAGATAGAGGTGAGGGGCAAGTTAGCGACCGTAACCACTAGGCCACACCAAGTGTGATTCGAACCTATAGATAGAGGTGAGGGGCAAGTTAGCGACCGTAACCACTAGGCCACACCAAGTGTGATTCGAACCTATAGATAGAGGTGAGGGGCAAGTTAGCGACCGTAACCACTAGGCCACACCTAGTGTGATTCGAACCTATAGATAGAGGTGAGGGGCAAGTTAGCAACCGTAACCACTAGGCCACACCTAGTGTGATTCGAACCTATAGATAGAGGTGAGGGGCAAGTTAGCGACCGTAACCACTAGGCCACACCTAGTGTGATTCGAACCTATAGATAGAGGTGAGGGGCAAGTTAGCGACCGTAACCACTAGGCCACACCTAGTGTGATTCGAACCTATAGATAGAGGTGAGGGGCAAGTTAGCGACCGTAACCACTAGGCCACACCTAGTGTGATTCGAACATATAGATAGAGGTGAGGGGCAAGTTAGCGACCGTAACCACTAGGCCACACCTAGTGTGATTCGAACCTATAGATAGAGGTGAGGGGCAAGTTAGCGACCGTAACCACTAGGCCACACCCAGTGTGATTCGAACCTATAGATAGAGGTGAGGGGCAAGTTAGCGACCGTAACCACTAGGCCACACCTAGTGTGATTCGAACATATAGATAGAGGTGAGAGGCAAGTTAGCGACCGTAACCACTAGGCCACACCAAGTGTGATTCGAACCTATAGATAGAGGTGAGGGGCAAGTTAGCGACCGTAACCACTAGGCCACACCAAGTGTGATTCGAACCTATAGATAGAGGTGAGGGGCAAGTTAGCGACCGTAACCACTAGGCCACACCAAGTGTGATTCGAACCTATAGATAGAGGTGAGGGGCAAGTTAGCGACCGTAACCACTAGACACACCTAGTGTGATTCGAACCTATAGATAGAGGTGAGGGGCAAGTTAGCGACCGTAACCACTAGGCCACACCAAGTGTGATTCGAACCTATAGACATAGGTGAGGGGCAAGTTAGCGACCGTAACCACTAGGCCACACCAATTGTGATTCGAACCTATAGATAGAGGTGAGGGGCAAGTTAGCGACCATAACCACTAGGCCACACCCAGTGTGATTCGAACCTATAGATAGAGGTGAGGGGCAAGTTAGCGACCATAACCACTAGGCCACACCCAGTGTGATTCGCACCTATAGATAGAGGTGAGGGACAAGTTAGCGACCGTAACCACTAGGCCACACCTAAGCAAGTTCTAACAACTTATATTAATCACTCTCGTTGGCGCGGATGAAAGCGTATATGTGATCATTCGTGTGGGAGGAAACCGAAGTACCCGGAGAAAACCCACCTGTCCGATCTGGCTACCACCATACTATCTCACATACTTCCCGGTTCGAGGATCGAACCCGGGTTGCATTGGTGAGAAGCGTGCGGCCTAGCCACTGCGCTAATCGGATAGCCAATCTTAATAGCTACAGTGTTCATTGTTGAATAAAGTTAAAACCAACATTACACAACGCACATAAAACGATGCAACGATTAAATTATTCAGGATGAGCATGCTGCCCCGTTACCACCCTAACACACTTCCAATTTCGTTGATCCATGATTTCCCCCAGATCTTCACAACAATTCAAACTCAGTTGCACCCTTGTTAGTGACAGATAGGAGTTCGAGCCATGCCGCCAGACCAACGACCATGGTGCTCTTAAGCATCACACTTAAGCGACATTATATCGCAAAAATCAAATCAAATGCATTTATGTCACGTATAAATGCATTGCTACTACAAATTCTTCCGAATACATTCGTACTCTAACATTGTATCAATAAACAGTGTGTTTGTGGTCTACAAACATTCAAAATTGAAAGTAGGATTTCATATAAGTGTCGTCCATACTCCTGAATTGACGTCTGTTTGTCATCGGAGTCAATACTAAGAGCGAGATAATGTCGTTAACTAAGATTAGTCTACAAATAAATATGCATAGGCACACATGTGAGATATAGCGGTAAATGTGTACCATAAAGCGTGTTATTCAGGATACACGAGTTGTATTACGCATGGATGTCGACCCTATTTACATTATTTTGTTATGTCAACAAACGGCGTATACGACGTTTGTTTATTAGTTGAAATACTCAGTTTTTGAGGCAAATATTTGGAAACAAATTATACCATATAATAGGAAAATACATTCTGTAGAAATTTGCGTTTTCACTGAAGTGACTGTAGTGTCGCTTTAAATCCAGCTTTCCTCTTCTCACTCCCTCCTGGCGATGGATTCCATCAGGAAGGGGGTCTCGATCGCGATTAATTTCACAATTGAGCTAAAAGAAACGTACATTTAACTAAGATATTAATGTTATATTATACAAATTTATGTTAGCTCGATTGCGAAGCAAGTTCTTACAACTTATATTAATCACTCTCGAGATCTCATTCCTGATGTAATCCATCGCCACGAGGGAGAGAGACGCATGTGGTATTTAAATGCCTTGCATAAGGGCATAATCGTAACGGTTCCAGTTGGGCGCGAACTCCGGGCAGTTCGCACCTGAAGCGAACACTGCTACCACTGCGATATCACGACTTCCGAGTATGATCTTAATGTTAAAGCGACACTAGATCGGTGAAAACGCAAATGTCTGCAAAATGTAATTTGCTATTATATGATATTATTGTTTTCCAAATATTTGCCTCAAAAACTGAGTATTTGAACAAATAAACAAACGTCGTATACGCGGTTTGTTGACATAGCAAAATAATATAAATAGGGTAGACATTTATGCGTAATACAACGCGTGTATTCTGAATAACACGAGTTATGGTACAGATTTACCGTGATATCTCACACGTGTGCCTATGCATATCTATGTGTAGATTAATCTTAGTTAAATTAGCTCTAATCGAAAGTATCGCGTGTTTAGTATTGATTCTAATGACAAACAAACGTCAATTCAGGAGCACGGATGACCGTTATATGGAATCCTAATTTCATTTGTGAAAGTTTGTATACCACAAAACACTGTTTATTGATTCAGTGTTAGTTTTCGAATGTATTCAGAAGAATGTGTAGTAGCAATGCATGTATACGTGAAAAAAATGAATTTTATTTGCTTTTTGCAATGTAGTGTCGCTTTAAGATATCCGATTAGTTTAAACAGTTCATTTCTAACCATACAGCATATACAAATATACAGTTTACACACAATTTAGATATATGAGTGAAAAGGGATTAGAACCGAAAGCTATTATAACTTGAATCCCCATAGTATGTAGGTAGAAAATGAAGGTTCGAACCTAGGTGGCCATGCTTTGCCCACTAATATAACTTGTAGAGGTATTCTCCAATAGCAATTACTTAATGCAATTAGTGTATGACAGTGTTGCATACGATTAGCGCAGTGGTTAGCACGCTCGCTTCTTACCAATGCAATCCGGGTTCGATCCTAGGAATGGGAAATATGTGAGATGGTACGGTTGCTACCAGATCGCACAGGTGGGTTCCTCAGGGTATTCCGGTTTCATCCCAACCGAATGACCACAACTACACTTTCATCAGTGCCAACGTGAGCGGTTAATATACGATGTTACAGCTTGTTTCGCAATCGTTGTAAAATAAATAAAAGTTTATTCTTTTTTCTTCTATTTTTAAGTTGAACACAGTTTGTCAGTAGATATAAACATAATTATGTCAACAGGTATAAACATGATTTATATGACGTAGCTCAGACAATATAATACGTTATCTTGCAATCGATATACAGGCTATACGTACCTCGTTTTCATGTAATAATAAACATTTCGTCCTTTACAATGACGGATTAAGCACGTTTGGGAATTACAAGGACGAAATAAGCAGGTTTAAGTAAAAAGATGGATTTGCAACATTATGATGTGGTAAAACAGAACAAATGAATTAAGAGCATAATTTATCACTGGATAAGAACAATGTAATGTAAGGTAGTCAGGGAAACGTGGCATATTAGTAGACTGTGATTTATTAATTTTTCAAAAACGATAGAGTGGGAAAACAGAATTCAGAAATAGTAAAGATGCGACAAGTTTCACAACCAAATAATAAATGCTGATAATAAAAATATCGCTACAAAATACGAGCTTCTGTGTGAGCCATTAACAGTATATACACTAAGAGACTCGGTTTTATTTCATTTTCATTATTTTATTGCATTCGTGTGTCAACATGTCCAACGCCGTACCGGGAAGAAAAATAGTAAGAAATGATAGTCAGACCAATGGTGCTGGAAGAGAGGTTCCGAGGGAAAAGGGGGCTAGTCATGTTTCATCCGTGAACAAAAGTTCCGCAGATGAATCCGCAAGACCGAAAAGGCAAGTTAAGCCCAGTACAGTCTCGTCAGTCTACAAGAGCTCTGCGGAATATTTCGAGTTCAGCTGTGATCTGTGTAGGGGCGTCGGAGATCATGTCGAGGCCGAGGGATATTGCACGGTATGTAACGATTACCTATGTAGCTTGTGCTTCAGAAGTCATGCTAGGAACAAAGCATCGCGACATCACACCTTACTGGACAAAGACAATATGCCGGGAATGTCGGTTATAACGTGTGACTCGTGTAGCACAGCAGGTGAAAATATAGAAGCCAACGGATTCTGTTCCGATTGTGAAGAATATCTATGTGCTCAGTGTGTTCGAAATCATCCGAAGAACAAAGCCTCTAAACACCACACTTTGCTGGACAAAGACAGTATGCTAACAAAGAAAACTAGGTCACTTTCCACTTCCGTCGCTGCCATGAATATAGCCGCAGAATCTGGGAACGCGGGCCAACAGTGCCACGAGGAGCTTACTTACATCCGGGATGTAAATGTTAGATCTGTGCAAGACGAGAATGATTGTTTGATTACAGGTATAGCAGTAGTGTCGGAGACCGAACTGGCTCTAATTGATTATAACAATAAATCATTGAAACTCGTGGACATGGACACTAATGTAGTTAAAGGATACCTGCAATTTCAAACAGACCCATTTGGACTGACATCGTTACCCAGCGACCAACTAGCTATAGCATTCCCCAATGAAAGCATGATGCAGCTTGTATCCACAACCGGTAACGTTCTATCTGCAGTAAGCAAGCTGAACGTTAACGGTGCATGTTTAGCAGTGGATTATTGTAATGAGAAACTATACATTTCATTCTACAGGCCTGTCACATTCCAGATATTACGTCTGACAGGTGCAGTACACAAGACGATACAACCAGACTCTAAAGTACTAGAACACTGCACTATTCCACGGTACATTGCAGTAAGTCCGGATGAGAGCTCCATCTATATATCTGATTGGAAGACTAACAACGTGTTGTGCATGGATATGAATGGGAATATGATAGCTATGTACGAAGACAAACTGAATAGTCCGCGTTGTATCATATTCTCCTCCTCTTCCGGCTCACTCTACCTCTGCAACTCTCACCAGCATGTCGTGTACAAGGTGCAGAGGGATCTGGGTGAAGCCACAGTGATACTGGGACCACGTGATGGCCTGAGATACCCAGTTGCAATATGCTTCAATGTGGGAAAACAACGTCTCTACATATGCAGCATAAGTGGCAAGGTCAAGTTTCACAATTTCATAAAAGTATATCAGTTAAAATAATATCACAGGATTGTAATTGTAAGGAATTACGGTTGTAGATATTTTAATGTAATATTCTGCTATAACTGTCAAGAAACTATGTTGTAGCGAGTAATATATTGCTATAACTGTCATGAAACTATGTTGTAAACAGTAATATATTGCTATAACTGTCAAGGAACTATGTTGTAGAGAGTAATATATTGATATAACTGTCATGAAACTATGTTGTAGACAGTAATATATTGCTATAACTGTCATGAATCTATGTTGTAGATAGTAATATATTGCTATAACTGACATGAAACTATGTTGTAGATAGTAATATATTGCTATAACTGACATGGAACTATGTTGTAGACAGTAATATATTGCTATAACTGTCATGAAACTATGTTGTAGAGAGTAATATATTGATATAACTGTCATGAAACTATGTTGTAGAGAGTAATATATTGCTATAACTGTCATGAAACTATGTTGTAGACAGTAATATATTGCCATAACTGTCATGAAACTATGTTGTAGATAGTAATATATTGCTATAACTGTCATGAAACTATGTTGTAGATAGTAATATATTGCTTTAACTGTCATGAAACTATGTTGTAGATAGTAATAAATTGCTATAACTGTCATGAAACTATGTTGTAGAGAGTAATATATTGCTATAACTGTCATGAAACTATGTTGTAGACAGTAATATATTGCTATAACTGTCATGAAAATATGTTGTAGACATTTATATGTAACATTCTGCTGTAACTGTCATGAAACTATAATGTATACATTTTAATGTAACATTCTGCTATAACTGTCATGAAACTATGTTGTAGACAGTAATATATTGCTATAACTGTCATGAAAATATGTTGTAGACAGTAATATGTTGCTATAACTGTCATGAAACTATGTTGTAGACAGTAATATATTGCTATAACTGTCATGAGACTATGTTGTAGACAGTAATATATTGCTATAACTGTCATGAAACTATGTTGTAGATAGTAATATATTGCTATAACTGTCATGAAACTATGTTGTAGAGAGTAATATATTGATATAACTATCATGAAACTATGTTGTAGAGAGTAATATATTGCTATAACTGTCATGAAACTATGTTGTAGGTAGTAATATATTGCTATAACTGTCATGAAACTATGTTGTAGACCGTAATATATTGCTATAACTGTCATGAAACTATGTTATAGACAGTAATATATTGCTATAACTGTCATGAAACTATGTTATATACATTGTAATGTAACATTCTCCTACAACTGTCACGAAACTATGTTGTAGACAGTAATATATTGCAATAACTGTCATGAAACTCTGTTGTAGAGAGTAATATATTGCTATAACTGTCATGGAACTATGTTGTAAACAGTAATATATTGCTATAACAGTCAAGAAACTATGTTGTAGAGAGTAATATATTGCTATAACTGTCATGGAACTATGTTGTAGAGAGTAATATATTGCTATAACTGTCATGAAACTATGTTGTAGACAGTAATATATTGCTATAACTGTCATGAAACTATGTTGTACACAGTAATACATTGCTATAACTGATTCAATGTTAGAGTTCGAATGTATTCGGACGAATGTGTAGCAGCAATGCATTTATACGTGAAATAAATGCATTTGATTTGATTTTTGCGATGTAATGTCGCTTTAAGTGTGATGCTTAAGAGCACCATGGTGGTTGGTCTGGTGGCATGGCTCGAACTCACGACCCCTCTGTCACTAGCAAGGGTGCAACTGAGCTTGAATTGTTGTGAAGACCTGGGGGAAATCATGGATCAACGAAATTGGAAGTGTGTTAGGGAGGTAACGGAGCAGCATGCTCATCCTGAATAATTTAATCGTTGCATCGTTTTATGTGCATTGTGTAATGTTGGTTTTAACTTTTTTCAACAATGAACACTGTAGCTATTTTAAGATTGGCTATCCGATTAGCGCAGTGGTTAGGCCGCTCGCTTCTCACAAATGCAATCCGGGTTCGATCCTCGGACCGGGAAGTATGTGAGATGGTACGGTGGTCGCCAGATCGGACAGGTGGGTTTTCTCCGGGGTACTTCGGTTTCCTCCCACACGAATGACCACATAATACGCTTTCATCCGCGCAAACGAGAGTGATTAATATATGTTGTTAGAACTTGCTTCACAATCGTTATAATATAAATAAAGTTTAAACTTTAAACATTTTAGCTCTTAGAAACGTACACTTGTATATCCATATTATATTTATATACTGGTGTTTTATGACATTTGGGTAAAATCCCAACATGAAAAACTCCAGTGGTAACACGGGCAACACTACATGAAACAAAGTACCGTAATGAAGGGGCCTCCGTGGCCTAGTGGTTACGGTCGCCAACTTGCCCCTCACCTCTATATATAGGTTCGAATCACACTGGGTGTGGCCTAGTGGTTACGATCGCTAACTTGCCCTTCACCTCTATCTATAGGTTCGAATCACACTTGGTGTGGCCTAGTGGTTACGGTCGCTAAATTACCCCTCACCTCTATCTATAGGTTCGAATCACACTGGGTATGGCCTAGTTGTTACGGTCGCTAACTTGCCCCTCACCTCTATCTATAGGTTCGAATCACACTGGGTGTGCCTAGTTGTTACGGACGCTAACTAGCCCCTCACTTCTATCTATAGGTTCGAATCACACTAGGTGTGGACTAGTGGTTACGATCGCTAACTTGCCCCTCACCTATATCTATAGGTTCGAATCACACTGGGTGGGTCTACTTATTTCTAATGAGGAAGCCTTGTATATGGCTTGCAAAAGGTCGATGGTTATATCCGGGTTCCGGACGTGGCTGGAATACCCAGAAGGGCACCTGGGATCCTCATTCACCATTAACAGCTTGATAACCGCCATGTGACCTAAATAGTGTGTTCGATTTTAGCAGCACAGTAATTAAGTGTGAGTGTGTGTTTTCCGTTTATTTATCGTCGCTACTGATTACCCATATGAGCGACGCCTCCTGAAGAGATAAGTCATTTTAGATTGTTGGATGATAGTGCAGTGATACAGACAGAGACCCATTCCAGAGTCTCCTCTGATTCGTTTACGTGCACGGTGTAAAGCACCAACACGATACCTCGGTTTAAAGTCTCATCTGAAAGAATGTTAATTTTATTAGGGTCATACGGGGGATCGAAAAAATAAGTTGGACCACAAGTTATAACAACATTAGATTCGGTCATCCCCATAGCAGCAATGTAGTTGAGATACTTGTTGAACGACCCTCTTACGATTGCCACCAATAGGTTGACAAGCAGAGCGGATTGTTGAACGGCCCTCTTACGATTGCCACAAATAGGTTGCCAAGCAGAACGGATTGTTGAACGACCCTCTTACGATTGCCACCAATAGGTTGCCAAGCAGAACGGATTGTTGAACGACCCTCTTACGATTGCCACCAATAGGTTGCCAAGCAGAACGGATTGTTGAACGGCCCTCTTACGATTGCCACCAATAGGTTGCCAAGCAGAACGGATTGTTGAACGACCCTCTTACGATTGCCACCAATAGGTTGCTAAGCAGAGCGGATGGTAACATTGATACTGGAGGTAATTTTATGGATCGAACGACGCAAAGGTACGGATGATGTAACGCCTGATTAGGATGATATAAACTCACTTCATAATTACAGACGGATCTGTAGTCCAGTGGTTAACACGTTGGACTGGTAATCTAGGGATCGCAGGTTCGATCCCATCGTCTGACCCTGGACAGTATTTCGTAGGGGACTTTAAATCTAATAACGAACAACAAATGTAGGACCAGTTTTCGGTAAATGTAACAACAAATAAGCTATATTTATTTTACATCGATTGCGCGGATGAAAGCGTAAATGTGGTCATTCGTGTGAGATTAAACCGTAGTACACGTAGGAAACCAACCTGTCCGATCTGGCGACTACCGTACCATCTCACATATTTCCCGGTCCGAGAATCGAACACCGATTGCATTGGTAAGAAGCGAGCCCGCTAACCATTGTACTAATCGGACAGCAATAACTAACAACAAATGTAGGAACAGATTGAGGTAAATGTAATAGCAAACAACAAATGTAGGAACAGGTTTCGGTAAATGTATTAACAAACAACAAATGTAGGAACAGTTATCGGTAAAGGTAATAAAAAACAACAAATGTAGGAACCGGTTTCGGTAAATGTAATAACGAACAACACATGTAAGAACAGGTTTCGGTAAATGTATTAACAAACAACAAATGTAGGAACAGTTTTCGGTAAATGTATTAACAAACAACAAATGTAGGAACAGTTTGAGGTAAATGTAATAACAAACAACAAATGTAGGAACAGTTTGAGGTAAATTTATTAACAAACAACAAATGTAGGAACAGTTTTCAGTAAATGTAATAACAAACAACAAATGTAGGAACAGTTTTCGGTAAATGTATTAACAAACAACAAATGTAGGAACAGTTTTCAGTAAATGTAATAACAAACACCAAATGTAGGAACAGTTTTCGGTAATAGTAATAACGAACAACACATGTAGGAACAGTTTTTCGGTAAATGTAAAACAAACAACAAATGTAGGAACAGTTTTCGGTAAATGTAAAACAAACAACAAATGTAGGAACAGTTTTCGGTAAAAGTAATAACGAAAAACACATGTAGGAACAGTTTTCGGTAAATGTAAAACAAACAACAAATGTAGGAACAGTTTTCGGTAAATGTAATAACGAACAAGAAATGTAGGAACAGTTTTCGGTAAATGTATTAACAAATAACAAATGTAGGAACAGTTTTCGGTAAATGTAATAACGAACAAGAAATGTAGGAACAGTTTTCGGTAAATGTAATAACAAACAACACATGTAGGAACAGTTTTCGGTAAATGTAATAACGTAACAAGAAATGTAGGAACAGTTTTCGGTAAATGTAATAACGTAACAAGAAATGTAGGAACAGTTTTCGGTAAATGTATTAACAAATAACAAATGTAGGAACAGTTTTCGGTAAATGTAATAACAAACAACAAATGTAGGAACAGTTTTCGGTAAATGTAATAACAAACAACAAATGTAGGAACAGTTTTCGGTAAATGTAATAATGATAATTGATAGCTTTTATATTAAATAGCTTCGCTGCCGCTAAATAATAATATTGAATTTGTATTTATCACAACATGTTATATAGTATGTCTTCTAAATATTATGTATGATTAATTTGTTTGTTTATTTTGGGTCTAATATCTTAAGTCATGTGACGACTCTCGCCAGATATGATTGGTGGAGGAAGACACCGAGTAGAACCATTGACCTTTCGCTCGGTCAAAACATTTCACTGGACTTATTCACACATTGACTTCCTGTTAGAGTAACCATAGTCTAGATCATGCAGACGACACTATCATATCAGCGTCTGGAACCAGCGATAAGTGTTGAACTGCTAGCTACGATACCCTCTGGCCGCATGACCGCAGTCTCCTGGAGAGATTAGTCGTTGTTGGGGCTAGGTCAATGATTAGACATAACGCAATTCCAGATGCTCATCTGGTTATTTTACGTTTACGATATAAAACATCGACAGGATACTTTGATTTAAATTCTATAATATTAATAATGTTAGCATGGTATAGTAGGTATAGCAGGTTGTCGAACCTTAGATTACGAGCCTAACGTTCCATATATATGAACACTGCACTGTACTTGCATATCTGGTAGTATATTTATACCTTCTATGTCGTGTATACCGTGTTATATATACCTATTTATACAACTAAAATTTATACCTTCTATGTCATGTATACCAAGTTATATATAACTATTTATACAACTAACATTTATACCTTCTATGCTATGTATACCGAGTTATATATAACTATTTATACAACTAAAATTTATACCTTCTATGTCATGTATACCGAGTTATATATAACTATTTATACAACTAACATTTATACCTTCTATGCTATGTATACCGAGTTATATATAACTATTTATACAACTAACATTTATACCTTCTATGTCATGTATACCGAGTTATATATAACTATTTATACAACTAACATTTATACCTTCTATGCTATGTTAACCGAGTTATATATAACTATTTATACAACTAACATTTATACCTTCTATGTCATGTATACCGAGTTATATATAACTATTTATACAACTAACATTTATACCTTCTATGTCATGTATACCGAGTTATATATAACTATTTATACAACTAACATTTATACCTTCTATGCTATGTATACCGAGTTATATATAACTATTTATACAATTAACATTTATACCTTCTATGTCATGTATACCGAGTTATATATAACTATTTATACAACTAACATTTATACCTTCTATGTCATGTATGCCGAGTTATATATAACTATTTATACAACTAACATTTATACCTTCTATGTCATGTATACCGAGTTATATATAACTATTTATACAACTAACATTTATACCTTCTGTGCTATGTTAACCGAGTTATATATATCATGGCGATGGGTTACAACAGTAATCAGGTCTAGATAGTCATTAATATAAGTTGTAATAACTTGTTTCTCACTCGAGCTAATATAAATTTGTATAAACCATATATAGGTATTTATACAGCCAACATCTGGTAGGATATGTATAATTTCCATGTCATGTATTACGATGTATTTTTATACAACAAAAATGTAGGTTGGAATCGTACTTGGGTTGTTGAATTCTTTCAACTCAGGGTGATTGTGGAAGGTCAGTGGTTCTACCCATGTACCCACCCTTCCGTGCCTGGACTTTTGCTGAAATGAAAACTTAAGATCGATGACTAGAATAAAGATTAAACAAATATATATATGGGACGGAACTCTAGAAGCAGAAACCTAATTTGTGAATTAGAATAGCCTCCCGTTGAGCACAAGTTTAAGATTAGGTCACACTTCAGATATAAACGATTGAGCAATTATTATAGACATGTGTTCGTCATACATCCGTCCGTCCGTACATTGGCGAGTTCTTCTAACGAAGTCTCTCTTGATACCGTGGAATCAATTTCGATATAATTTCCCATGAAGTATCCCCTGGTTACAAAAACAGTAACTATGACTGTGAATCATCGCCATGGTAATCGCGACAGGAACATAACTTATAGACACTCTTTTGAAACCAATGTCTGTCATCATGTTAGTTCTTGTTACAATAGCTAAGCTTGGCAACATTATAAACTATGTGTATCATGGCACAGCGAGACAGACATATGCAGCCATGTTATCTCATGTAACAGTAGCCAAGCTTGGCAACATTGTAGAACTCTGTGTGTGTGTGATTGCACAGAGAGACAGATGCAGCCATGTTATCTCATGTAACAGTAGCTAAGCTTGGGAACATTGTAGCACTCTGTGTGTTATGGCACAGCGAGACAGACAGGTACAGCCATGTTATCTCATGTAACGGTAGTTAAGCTTCGTAACATTGTAGAACTCTGTGTGTGTTATGGCACAGCGAGACAGACAGATACAGCCATGTTATCTCATGTAACGGTAGTTAAGCTTGGTAACATTGTAGAACTCTGTGTGTGTTATGGCACAGCGAGACAGACAGATACAGCCATGTTATCTCATGTAACGGTAGTTAAGCTTGGGAACATTGTAGAACTCTGGGTGTCATGGCACAGCGAGACTGACAGGTACAGCCATGTTATCTCATGTAACGGTAGTTAAGCTTGGGAACATTGTAGAACTATGGGTGTCATGACACAGCGAGACAGACAGATACAGCCATGTTATCTCATGTAACGGTAGTTAAGCTTGGGAACATTGTAGAACTATGGGTGTCATGACACAGCGAGACAGACAGATGCAGCCATGTTATCTCATGTAACGGTAGTTAGCCAAACACAATAACTTTCTAAATGCGATGGTAAATATGTCACGAAAATTGTCACCAGGTTACGATCTGATATCAACATAACATAGTTAATATTGCACCCAATGAATAGTCTTAGAGACGATGTTCTAAGCGGCCTATGTGTACTGAGACATATTTAGGACAATATTCTTAGAGTCGATGTTTTAAGCGGCCTATGTGTACTGAGACATATTTGGGACAATATTTTTAGAGTCGATGTTCTAAGCGGCCTATGTGTACTGAGACATAGTTAGGACAATATTCTTAGAGTCGATGTTCTAAGCGGCCTATGTGTACTGAGACATAGTTAGGACAATATTCTTAGAGTGGATGTTCTTAGCGGTCTATGTGTACTGAGACATAGTTAGGACAATATTACAGTCAACATAGAAGCCTCACGTTTGCTTTTTGCATGCTGGGTAAACTAAATGCTATAACTAGTCCAATTGTAACAGACGACAAACAGCCTCCGTGGTCGAGTGGTTACGGTCGCTGACTTGTATGCATACCACTATTGACTATATATATATATCTAGGCTACTGTTTATTCGGGAGTACATATCTAGGCTACTGTTTATACGGGAGTACATATCTAGGCTACTGTTTATTCGGGAGTACATATCTAGGCTACTGTTTATACGGGAGTACATATCTAGGCTACTGTTTATACGGGAGTACATATCTAGGCTACTGTTTATACGGGAGTACATATCTAGGCTACAGTTTATTCGGGAGTACATATCTAGGCTACTGTTTATTCGGGAGTACATATCTAGGCTACTGTTTATACGGGAGTACATATCTAGGCTACTGTTTATACGGGAGTACATATCTAGGCTACTGTTTATTCGGGAGTACATATCTAGGCTACTGTTTATACGGGAGTACATATCTAGGCTACTGTTTATACGGGAGTACATATCTAGGCTACTGTTTATACGGGAGTACATATCTAGGCTACTGTTTATTCGGGAGTACATATCTAGGCTACTGTTTATACGGGAGTACATATCTAGGCTACTGTTTATACGGGAGTACATATCTAGGCTACTGTTTATTCGGGAGTACATATCTAGGCTACTGTTTATACGGGAGTACATACTAACTACAGTTTATTCGGGAGTTCATATCTAGGCTACTGTTTATACGGGAGTACATATCTAGGCTACTGTTTATTCGGGAGTACATATCTAGGCTACAGTTTATACGGGAGTACATATCTAGGCTACTGTTTATTCGGGAGTACATGTCTAGGCTACAGTTTATTCGGGAGTACATATCTAGGCTACTGTTTATACGGGAGTACATATCTAGGTTACTGTTTATACGGGAGTACATATCTAGGCTACTGTTTATACGGGAGTACATATCTAGGCTACTGTTTATTCGGGAGTACATATCTAGGCTACTGTTTATTCGGGAGTACATATCTAGGCTACTGTTTATTCGGGAGTACATATCTAGGCTACTGTTTATTCGGGAGTACATATCTAGGCTACTGTTTATACGGGAGTACATATCTAGGCTACTGTTTATACGGGAGTACATATCTAGGCTACTGTTTATACGGGAGTACATATCTAGGCTACAGTTTATACGGGAGTACATATCTAGGCTACTGTTTATTCGGGAGTACATATCTAGGCTACTGTTTATACGGGAGTACATATCTAGGCTACTGTTTATTCGGGAGTACATATCTAGGCTACTGTTTATACGGGAGTACATATCTAGGCTACTGTTTATACGGGAGTACATATCTAGGCTACTGTTTATTCGGGAGTACATATCTAGGCTACTGTTTATACGGGAGTACATATCTAGGCTACTGTTTATTCGGGAGTACATATCTAGGCTACTGTTTATTCGGGAGTACATATCTAGGCTACTGTTTATACGGGAGTACATATCTAGGCTACTGTTTATACGGGAGTACATATCTAGGCTACTGTTTATACGGGAGTACATATCTAGGCTACTGTTTATACGGGAGTACATATCTAGGCTACTGTTTATACGGGATAAATAATCGCACGCACGCACGCACACACACATAATTGTTCTGACATTGGAATGTTGTCAATTCCCAGGATATGTATTGATTTGGATTGTCTCAGGTTACCATAAAATACACGGAATCAATACAAACCTGTTTGACGATGTCTTAACACCGCACAATCCGCTGATGTTTACAATTATCAATGTATAACATGTAAATATAGGAACAAAATAATGTATATAGTTTTAGAAATCTGTTTCGGCTTCCACAACTTCCTTTGTACTTACTAATAGGTGATACGGACACACTAGCGTTGTTGTGTGTTTCAATTCAAGACACGCCCGATGTATTGAACCCGCTCAGCAACGGCAACCTGACCACTATATCACTGCGTCCCCTGACCACTATATCACTGCGGCACCTGACCACTCTATCAATGCGTCCCCTGTCCACTCTATCACTGCGTCCCCTGACCACTCTATCACTGCAGCACCTGACGACTCTATCACTGCGGCACCTGGTCACTTTATCACTGCGGCATCTGGCCACTCTATCACTGCGTCCCCTGACCACTCTATCACTGCAGCACCTGACGACTCTATCACTGCGGCACCTGGTCACTTTATCACTGCGGCACCTGACTACTCTATCACTGCGGCACCTGACCACTCTATCACTGCGGCACCTGACCACTCTATCACTGCTTCCCCTGGCCACTCTATCACTGCGGCATCTGGCTACTCTGGCACTGCTTCCCCTGGCCACTCTATCACTGCGGCACCTGGCCACTCTATCACTGCGCACCTGACCACTATATCACTGCTTCCCCTGGCCACTCTATCACTGCGTCCCCTGGCCACTCTATCACTGCTTCCCCTGGTCACTCTATCACTGCGGCACCTGATCACTATATCACTAAAACCACATGCATATGCACAAAGACATTCACATTTGAATAGCATGATACATTATCTAAAATATAGCACGCATTACGATTATAGTGCTTTCTTTTCAAAGAAAGAAAGTTAAGTGTTGTTTTGGATTGACATTTCTCTTATTAGTTATTACGTATTACTTACAACCTTACATGATAAATGTGAAATTCGGAGTAGATAGGTATCACCGCTTCATGAAATATTACTATAAATCGAAGACCCTCCAGGCAATCTCTAACATATAGCACTATGCATGTACAGGAGGAGCCTTAGCCATGGTTCCAGTCTGTCGATATTTCATTTTTTAACTTCTAGCCAAATGACAGTTTCCACAGGCCGTTGATATATTCAGAAACTCAATAAGGCCCAATGAATAGTCTCGGTGTTAAAATATATTTATTTTACTGACCAGGCAAAATATATCGACGCCTGTTCCCAGGCTAGAAGAGCATGTGTGCATGCGGTAAAATAAATTGTCTTAAATAATCTCGTAGGTAATTTGTCCCCGACAGAATCCATCGAGATGTATGTCAGTTTGTTGAGAAGGTTGGAGAGTTGAGTACTGGGTGTGAATATTTACAGTTTATGGTTTGTTGTGGAGGTTGGAGAGTTGAGTACTGGGTGTGAATATTTACAGTTTATCGTTTGTAGTGGAGGTTGGAGAGTTGAGTACTGGATGTGAATATTTACAGTTTATCGTTTGTTGTGGAGGTTGGAGAGTTGAGTACTGGATGTGAATATTTACAGTTCATGGTTTGTTGTGGAGGTTGGAGAGTTGAGTACTGGGTGTGAATATTTACAGTTCATGGTTTGTTGTGGAGGTTGGAGAGTTGAGTACTGGGTGTGAATATTTACAGTTCATGGTTTGTTGTGGAGGTTGGAGAGTTGAGTACTGGGTGTGAATATTTACAGTTCATGGTTTGTTGTGGAGGTTGGAGAGTTGAGTACTGGGTGTGAATATTTACAGTTCATGGTTTGTTGTGGAGGTTGGAGAGTTGAGTACTGGGTGTGAATATTTACAGTTCATGGTTTGTTGTGGAGGTTGGAGAGTTGAGTACTGGGTGTGAATATTTACAGTTCATGGTTTGTTGTGGAGGTTGGAGAGTTGAGTACTGGGTGTGAATATTTACAGTTCATGGTTTGTTGTGGAGGTTGGAGAGTTGAGTACTGGGTGTGAATATTTACAGTTCATGGTTTGTTGTGGAGGTTGGAGAGTTGAGTACTGGGTGTGAATATTTACAGTTCATGGTTTGTTGTGGAGGTTGGAGAGTTGAGTACTGGATGTGAATATTTACAGTTCATGGTTTGTTGAGAAGGTTGGAGAGTTGAGTACTGAGTGTGAATATTTACAGTTTATGGTTTGTTGTGGAGGTTGGAGAGTTGAGTACTGGATGTGAATATTTACAGTTTATGGTTTGTTGTGGAGGTTGGAGAGTTGAGTACTGGGTGTGAATATTTACAGTTCATGGTTTGTTGTGGAGGTTGGAGAGTTGAGTACTGGGTGTGAATATTTACAGTTTATCGTTTGTTGAGAAGGTTGGAGAGTTGAGTACTGGATGTGAATATTTACAGTTTATGGTTTGTTGAGAAGGTTGGAGAGTTGAGTAGATGTGAATATTTACAGTTTATCGTTTGTTGGAGGTTGGAGAGTTGAGTACTGGATGTGAATATTTACAGTTTATCGTTTGTTGTGGAGGTTGGAGAGTTGAGTACTGGTTGTTACCATACACAATATACAGTTTACTTTTCTACGTACCAAATACACTTTTAACATCGTACACGCGATTAGCATTTGTGACGTCAAATGTAGACGGTTATTATAAAGCACTACTAATTACCATTGATGACGTCAACTATAGACTGTGGTTATTAAACACTTACGATTACCATTTATGACGTCAAATATACTGTTATTATAAAGCACTACCAATTACCATTTATGACGTCAAATATACTGTTATTATAAAGCACTACCAATTACCATTTATGACGTCAAATATAGACTGTTATTATAAAGCACTACCAATTACCATTTATGACGTCAAATATACTGTTATTATAAAGCACTACCAATTACCATTTATGACGTCATATAGACTGTTATTATAAAGCACTACCAATTACCATTTATGACGTCATATAGACTGTTATTATAAAGCACTACCAATTACCATCAATTACCATTATGACGTCAAATAGACTGTTATTATGCACTACCAATTACCATTTATGACGTCAAATAGACTGTTATTATAAAGCACTACCAATTACCATTTATGACGTCAAATACACTTATTATAAAGCACTACCAATTACCATTTATGACGTCAAATATACTGTTATTATAAAGCACTACCAATTACCATTTATGACGTCAAATATACTGTTATTATTAAGCACTACCAATTACCATTTATGACGTCAAATATACTGTTATTATAAAGCACTACCAATTACCATTTATGACGTCAAATATAGACTTATTATTAAGCACTACCAATTACCATTTATGACGTCAAATATAGACTGTTATTATTAAGCACTACCAATTACCATTTATGACGTCAAATATAGACTGTTTTTATTAAGCACTACCAATTACCATTTATGACGTCAAATATAGAATGTTATTATTAAGCACTACCAATTACCATTTATGACGTCAAATATAGACTGTTATTATTAAGCACGACCCCATTAGTATTTGTGATGTCAAATTATGTAAAATGTGGCTAAAGCACAACCAGCACCATAGGTTGAACACTGTGAATAAAACACTTCCCAATTATAAATGTTGACGGATGCTGTATATGCATTCTGTGATTTAATTTATAAAGTACTACACAACTATTTCAACTATTCCTCATTTACCATTGTTCATGTGTGCAGTGAAAATTTAAAATGTCTGGCAGTGTTTTATAAATCGTACCGATGATGTACATCAACATGATTATATCCTGAGGTTTCAGTGATCGACAAGGTCAGTATATTTAATAAGACGATGTGATCCATGCATGTATATCGTCTATCCGGATAAAGGGGATTCTAAATGCAAATAATGTTTATGTAAAATAGCGATCAAATGTCTAGACATGTTTCTCGTTTCACTGGCTTACTTAATGAATTAACACTTCCATTTGTAAGCAGCTGAATCTGGACCCGGAACAAGAAATGATACAAAATAATCAGTCGTACATAACGAAGTCGGTCCCTCCCAAACCAATGCGTAGCAATTAGCTGCAATGTTGCACGTCACGTACATGTGTTTACAAAGTATGGTGTACACAACGATATTCGGTACTTTTAGCAAAGTAAAAATTGTACATACCCGACATTACATACAAACATACAACAATATACATAACAATATACACAAACATACTACACTATACACATGCCATTACACACACACATACTACATATACCTGACATTACACACACACATACTACACTATAACTGACATTACACACACATATACTACAATATTCCTGACATTACACACACACATACTACAATATACCTGACATTACACACACACACACATACTATAATATACCTGACATTACACACACACATACTACAATATAC
>CM026397.1:11419879-11483465 GCA_014843695.1 Archivesica marissinica | reverse complement strand
TGCAGTCTAGAAGAGGACATGGGTATGAATGTGTACTGCAGTCTAGAGGACGACATGGGTATGAATGTGTACTGCAGTCTAGAGGACGACATGGGTATGAATGTGTACTGCAGTCTAGAGGAGGACATGGGTATGAATGTGTACTGCAGTCTAGAGGAGGACATGGGTATGAATGTGTACTGCAGTCTAGAGGACGACATGGTATGAACGTGTACTGCAGTCTAGAGGAGGACATGGGTATGAATGTGTACTGCAGTCTAGAGGAGGACATGGGTATGAATGTGTACTGCATTCTAGAGGAGGACATGGGTATGAACGTGTACTGGGCAATAACATATCGATTGTTAGTAGGGGCGGCAACGAGTAGCAATTTTACTATTCGAATATTCGGTCAAGAAGGTATTCGAGGGGTCGAACCTGCGATCCATGGATTACCAGTCTGACGTGTTAACAACTGAACTACAAGATCGTTGAACAGTTTTGACATCATAATTAAATATTACCCACCTTAGCACCTACTGTAATTATCCGGTTACATGGCACAAAGTGTCAATTAACACCTGCCATGGATACGACCACAACATGGTTTATTCACACATCCTGCGACAATTTCTTTTGTGTTGGAAGTATCTGATTTTATGACAGTTTATTTCATTATAATAATTTTTCCGAATATTCCAGTATTCGACTATTGGGAAGTTCGAGCGAATATTCATTGCCACCACTAATTATTAGTAATTGGAACTTGATTTAAGATATTCCATCCATTTATACGCTCTGGTGGTGAAGTGGGTTGGACAAGACCTTTCCACCTAGCACAGCAACTGTCATCACTCAACATTTGTCTGAAATGGGGGGGGGGGGGGGGCTTAAAGTCGCACCACCAGCTTAGGTGATATGGAGACTCTTCAGCTGTTATTGGTGAAGGAAGAGCCGGATGCCCCTTCGAGACGTATGTCAGACACGTACTGGCAACTGGGTAGAACCACCAACCTATTGCACATAGCTGGATAAGTTCCTCCCATCAAATAATTCGACACCCACAGTGGGATTCGAACCTACAGCGGTGAGGGGGCAAGTGATATAAAGAATACGGCTGTAACCACTTAGCCACCCTGCTGTATGATGAACACACGCACCTCAACATTAATGATAAAACTATTGCACGTACCTTGATCTCTGTAGTAAGTTTTACATTGGAGACCTTGAAATGAACTGTAGGACCATCCGGTAAATGAGATATCACAAGTCCATCTAGCAGCATGTGTAAAGGATAACAAGCAGTAAGTGTATATAAAATACATGGCTCAGTTGTCTCCCCTAATATAAAATACATGACTCAGTTGTCTCCCCTAATATAAAATACACAGCTCAGTTATCTCTCCTAATATAAAATACATGGCTCAGTTGTCTCTCCTAATATAAATACATGGCTCAGTTGTCTCCCCTAATATAAAGTACATGACTCAGTTGTCTCTCCTAATATAAATACATAGCTCAGTTGTCTACCATAATATAAAATACATTGCCCAGTTATCTCTCCTAATATAAAATACATGGCTCAGTTATCTCCCCTAATATAAAATACATGGCTTAGTTGTCTCCCCTAATATAAATACATGGCTCAGTTGTCTCCCCTAATATAAAATACATGGCTCAGTTATCTCCCCTAATATAAAATACATGGCTTAGTTGTCTCCCCTAATATAAATACATGGCTCAGTTGTCTCCTTAATACAAAATGCATGGCCACCCAGTTGCCTCCCCTAATATAAAATACATGGCTCAGTTGCCTCCCTTAATATAAAAGATATGGCCTAGTTGCCTCTCCTAATATAAAATACATGGCTCAGTTGCCTCTCCTAATATAAAATACATGGCTCAGTTGTCTCTCCTAATAATAATATAAAATACATGGCTCAGTTGCCTCCCTTAATATAAAAGATATGGCCTAGTTGCCTCTCCTAATATAAAATACATGGCTCAGTTGCCTCTCCTAATATAAAATACATGGCTCAGTTGTCTCTCCTAATAATAATATAAAATACATGGCTCAGTTGTCTCTCCTAATAATAATATAAAATACATGGCTCAGTTGCCTCCCTTAATATAAAAGATATGGCCTAGTTGCCTCTCCTAATATAAAATACATGGCTCAGTTGTCTCCCTTAATATAAAAGATATGGCCTAGTTTCCTCTCCTAATATAAAATACATGGCTCAGTTGCCTCTTCTAATATAAAATACACGGCCCAGTTGCATCCCTTAATATACAATCCAGGACTAGATTTCAAGACCATTAATTTACTTTATTTCATCCCTTCGGGACATAGGACCACCAATTAATTTAACAATTGTATGTAATAGTTGTACACAATGTATGTATGTTGATTGAAGACATGCATCACAATAAACATGTATAGTTCCTCCTATAACCCTTTCAGCACTACATACCAATAAATAGGTTTGCAAGTGTAGATCCAGATGAGCAGTGTCTTAGCAGGATCTGTACTTTTTGCTAGTAATTTTACTATTTTTAGACAAAATTACCCATTTTGGTATAAATGAACTGGTTCAAATGTATATTTCGGATCAATTTATGGGTCTAAAAATGTCACAGATGTCCATGTCAGTTACTTAGTGTTGAATGGGTTAACCGTAAGATGTTGGAAAGTATGTTTATGGGATCTGAAGTTAGCCTGAAATGACATTGGTAATTAACTCATGATTGACTGGCTTACAGTATCATGTGTACGGTGGTCACAGTTTTATAAAGGATACTCGGAATTCTCCTGTCCTCATTCACTACAATGAGATCGGTGAACTCCCTCGACAATGCCTGAGGTATAACCTTCTTCAGGTCTAGACCTCGTCTGTACAACAGCTCAGTGTTTGGTATCAACTTCTTCAACTCTTTGCAAAACTTGTTAGTTCTCTGAAATAAAACACCATCGGTAGTTAGCAATGATGTCACTTCACGACAGTGTTCGGATTTTACCGTTATCCAATTGAATGAAGTAATATAAATTTGGACTCGGAAACAAACGGAAACTACCGGACTTGTTTGTGATATCTAATTAGCATAATGTAGTTCCCTTGTCAACCCCGTTAGACAGATTTATCTCACACCCACAAAACGAAGCTAAAAGCCTGTCTATAAGTGAGAAAGTATAATCTGGTATGTACAACAAAGTATTTATTTAATGTCATAGAAACTCCCAAATCTGGTACCAGTATTTAAAGTTTCCAGTAGGTGGAGTAGCAAGTCCCAAATCTGGTATGTAAAGTTTCAAGTGAGTGGAGTAGCAAGTCCCAAATCTGGTATGTAAAGTTGCAAGTGGGTGGAGTAGCAAGTCCCAAATCTGGTATGTAAAGTTTCAAGTGGGTGGAGTAGCAAGTCCCAAATCTGGTATGTAAAGTTTCAAGTGAGTGGAGTAGCACGTCCCAAATCTGGTATGTAAAGTTTCAAGTGGGTGGAGTAGCAAGTCCCAAATCTGGTATGTAAAGTTTCAAGTGGGTGGAGTAGCAAGTCCCAAATCTGGTATGTAAAGTTGCAAGTGGGTGGAGTAGCAAGTCCCAAATCTGGTATGTAAAGTTTCAAGTGGGTGGAGTAGCAAGTCCCAAATCTGGTATGTAAAGTTTCAAGTGGGTGGAGTAGCAAGTCCCAAATCTGGTATGTAAAGTTTCAAGTGGGTGGAGTTTCAAGTGGGTGGAGTAGCAAGTCCCAAATCTGGTATGTAAAGTTTCAAGTGAGTGGAGTAGCAAGTCCCAAATCTGGTATGTAAAGTTTCAAGTGGGTGGAGTAGCAAGTCCCAAATCTGGTATGTAAAGTTTCAAGTGGGTGGAGTAGCAAGTCCCAAATCTGGTATGTAAAGTTTCAAGTGAGTGGAGTAGCAAGTCCCAAATCTGGTATGTAAAGTTTTAAGTGGGTGGAGTAGCAAGTCCCAAATCTGGTATGTAAAGTTTCAAGTGGGTGGAGTAGCAAGTCCCAAATCTGGTATGTAAAGTTTCAAGTGGGTGGAGTAGCAAGTCCCTGGATGCCAAATATACCACTCAAACAGGTTATACAAATTTTCTCGGAATACGCGATTTGTTGACAACAAAATAACGTAAACATTCATGCGTAATACAACTAGTGTATCCTGAATAACATGATTTATGCTACATATTTACCGTTATATCTCACATTTGTGCATATTTATTTGTAGACTACTCTTAGTTAAATTATCTCGCGATTAGTATTGACTCCGATGACAAACAAACGTAAATTCAGGAGCATGGATGACCGTTATATGAAATCATACTTTCAACCCACAAACACACTGTTTATTGATTCAATGTTATTGAATGTATTCGGTAGAATTTGTAGTAGCAATGCATTTATACGTGAAAAAATGCATTTTATTTGCTTTTTGCGATGTAATGTCGCTTTAAACCGAGTTACTATAAATCTTACAGGTCCTGGTCTATCACAGGTGGTTAGGAGAATTTTGGGCGTAGTTTCTCGGTTAAAGTACGATGACATCTCATCCTGTGCTTCATCAAGCTGCACCTGTACAATGTAAATGTCATAAGGTTATACATGCCGTTAGGTTCATACTGTCGCAAGTTCAATCACCACTCAAATCAATTCAGGGTCCTTGATACATCAGGCTGCCCATAGAGCTTGCAAATCAACAGTTTTATTTCTTCTTCATTTGTTGTAGCTCTCAGTCAAGTGGTCTGCCTCGGTATTGCAATGTAGGATTTATCTATAGTGGACTGACATGGCGTGTCACCATCCATCCCCCTTTTTAAACTATTTTTTGTTATAAACGCTAACATGTCCGACTTTTGATATGTATTGCCCTACTGCCTCCTTGATCAAATTTTCTAGGAGGCAACTACCAAATACCACCTCTCAGACATACCCCCCTTCACTGCTCAAAATGAACATCCCTCCTTTCCACTCTAGAATAAACCCTAGCAATGGCATGGTAAGCCGTGATTCAGTGGTATTGCAATGGCATGATAAGCCGTGATTCATTGTTTTTGCAATGGCACGGTAAGCTGTGATTCATTGTTATTGCAATGGAACGGTAAGCCATGATTCATTGGTATTGCAATGGTATAGTAAGCATGTTTATTTTGTGATATTATCATATTAAACAAGTTGTTGTCGAGACTTGGTGTTTTTATGGCAACACTTTGGTGATATACAGAACCAAAGAGAACTGTATATCTTGGTTTTATATCCTTATTACACAACAACATAGAAATATGAGATGGAATTGACACATTAACCCGTAACCTACTAATCACAACTAAAGTCACTTTTGCAAACAGCATAGAACAAGATCCGACAGCACAGAATGTACTGTAAGATGTATGCTATATGATATTCGGATAAATACTGGTCTGAATAGCAGACAATATAGATTCTGATCAGACACAGCATTACGCTCCAGCTGATCTGAAGCTATGTTGTTTGCACATTCCTTCCAATTTATTCGCCAGGTTAGTTTAAACAATATTTTATTTCAATGAATATACATAGTATAATGATCACAATAAGAAAATACATGTAGGATTGAGGAGAAAGCAACTTGCTTATATGGTTACCTCTTTCCTATTCGCCAGGTTAAGAGTTAAAGCAAAGTGTGCGTGCTCTATTCCAATTTACTCACCAGGTTACAGGTTAAAGCAAAGTGTGCGTGCTCTATTCCAATTTACTCGCCAGGTTACGGGTTAAGGCAAAGTGTGCGTGCTCTATTCCAATTTACTTGCCAGGTTACGGGTTAAGGCAAAGTGTTTGTGCTCTATTCCAATTTACTTGCCAGGTTACGGGTTAAGGCAAAGTGTGCGTGCTCTATTCCAATTTACTCGCCAGGTTACGGGTTAAAGCAAAGTGTTTGTGCTCTATTCCAATTTACTCGCCAGGTTACGGGTTAAGGCAAAGTGTGCGTGCTCTATTCCAATTTACTTGCCAGGTTACGGGTTAAAGCAAAGTGTGCGTGCTCTATTCCAATTTACTTGCCAGGTTACGGGTTAAGGCAAAGTGTTTGTGCTCTATTCCAATTTACTTGCCAGGTTACGGGTTAAGGCAAAGTGTGCGTGCTCTATTCCAATTTACTTGCCAGGTTACGGGTTAAAGCAAAGTGTTTGTGCTCTATTATCCTCCTCTTATGATCATTAAGGCAGTGCTCGAATTTTAAATAATCTGGAAAGCCAGGAACAACGTGTGGGACCATGTGTTATAGCAATAACTGGTAGGTTTGTACGAGTAATTTACAGACTGACCTCTTCATCTTCCTGGTTGACCATGGTATCATCCGGCACTCTCATGTTTTCAATTGTCTTAGGCTTCTGTTTTGGCACCTGTTTGATAAACAACATGAATATAATGCTAACTTCATTCCTTATGATGTATCGATTGTGACAAAATAACTTATTTGGATAAAGAAATAAGTTATAAATTAACACGACTAACAGAACTTTCCTTCATGAGCAAAAGTATACATCATGTGAATTACAAAATACAACGCTTGAATTCTGAGTCAATAAAAAAGAAATCACATACCGTCAAACCTGTGTTAGTGGTAACTTCATTTAAGCAGCCAACCTGTATTAAGCAGCCAGTTTCCAGATTCCCAATATGTTGTTTTATTATACAATTGACATCTATTAAGCAGCCACATATGCTTAAGACAGGTTTAAACAAGTCAGTATTGATACTGCTGAGATCAACAAATATATACATGTATTAGCTGCTTGTGTGAATGCATCTGAATTATGGCAATATTTGACCCTGTAACAATGTTAGACTTATTCTCATCAAATTGGCATCCACAAAGTAAAGAGCAGGTGCATGAATTGTGTGTGTGGAAAGGTCTGCTATCATAATACGCTGCTTGTGGATGCAATTAAGATCACTTCATCAGCATTAACCCATTCAACACCAAGTAACTCACAGTACATGGACTGGTTGCAGGATATATTTAGACCAATAAATTAATCAGAAAATTACATTTCAAAAAGGTCATTTTTCAAAATGGATAATTTTGTCTAAAAATAGTATTACTGGCAAAAAGTGCAGATCTCATCTGGATCTAAACTTTTTGTAAGCCTATTTAGAGGTATGTAGTGTTGAAAGGGTTAAAAGCCTTTTTATTTATGGTTGTGGCAGTTTTACAATCGGTAGTGTTGTCAAATCTGTTACCGCTAGGCAACATTGCCATTGCAGTGGCAACTGCATGTTCTATTTCGGGTTTTACGCCTGCATCAGCACCATTTTGGGCTATATCGCCGGCGGGCAGTTTACCTAACAACACCTTTCCTGGGCAGGCTCCAGCGGTTAACCAGTACTTGGGTGCACCAACCTCCGTAAGAAAATGCCAACTTTTTCATATAAATGAGACACGGTCTGAGCGGGGCTCGAACCCGTGACCATCAGTGATGATAGGTTACAGTGGTATACAAGTCAGCGACCTTAACCACTCGACCACGGAGGCGGACTACTGCATGTTCAAATCCTGACGTATATATAACATAAAAAATGAATACCTCCACTCCCGAATCTTTGGCTTCTTTCATTTTCCTTTTCTTGTCTTTCATTTTTTCCTATAAAACATGTGAACAAAAAGTATTAAACACAGACGGTTCTGTATCTAGTGGTAACACGCTGGACTGGTGATCCATGGATCGCAGGTTCGATACCCCCCGCCTGACCCTAATAAAATTAACAGTCTTTCAGATGGGACGGTGCTGTACACTGTGCATGTAAAAGACCCAGAGGAGACTCTGTAATGGGTCTCTGTCTGTATCATTGCACTATCCTCCAAAAATCTAAAATGATTAATCTCTTCAGGAGGCATCGCTCGTATGGGCAACCGGTAGCGACGATAAATAAACGTAAAACACACAATATTTCAATGTGTTGAAATGTGTCTACAATTTGAAAGAATAGTTTATTGAAGGTATCACAATGATGGAGAGCATGGCGACATTTTCACAATAAAATATCTCACATTTTGCACAGACGCTAGAATGCATAATTTGCAACTAAAGTCATGAAATAACACATAGTTTTTGTACATGTATCAATGTTTTAACACGAAATACAACCGTTACTATATAATTTTAACATTGAGTGAAGTACAATTGGTATTGTCCAAACAGCATTGCTAATTTATTTATGTCAAACTACTAATTGTGTTCAGTAGGTTGTGAAAAATCACTGGCTAGACATATTAAAGTGACACTACATCAGTGAAAACGCAAATTTATACAGAATGTAATTTCCTATTATATGGTAAATTTTTTCTCCCCAAATATTTACCTCCAAAACTGAGTATTTCAACTAATAAACAAGCGTCGTATACGCGGCTTGTTGACATAACAAAATAATGTAAACAGGGTCAACATTCATGCGTAATACAACCTGTGTATCCCGAATAACAAGATTTATGATACAGATTTACATTATATCTCACATTTGATCCTATGCATATTTATTTGTAGACTAATCTTAGTTAAATTTATTATCTCTAAGCGACATTATCAAGCGTTTAGCATTGACTACAAGGACAAAGAAATGTCAATTCAGGAGCTTGGTTTCTGTATGTCTCCAGCAGACAGAGTTTCCATATATCTCCAGCAGGCAGAGTTTCCGTATGTCTCCAGCAGATAGTTTCCGTATGTCTCCAGCAGACAGTTTCCATATGTCTCCAGCAGACAGTTTCCGTATGTCTCCAACAGACAGAGTTTCCATATATCTCCAGCAGACAGTTTCCGTATGTATCCAGCAGATAGAGATTCCGTATGTATCCAGCAGACAGAGTTTCCACATGTCTCCAGCAGACAGAGTTTCCACATGTCTCCAGCAGACAGAGTTTCCGTATGTCTCCAGCAGGTAGAGTTTCCGTATGTCTCCAGCAGGCAGAGTTTCCGTATGTATCCAGCAGACAGAGTTTCCGTATGTATCCAGCAGACAGAGTTTCCGTATGTCTCCAGCATGTAGAGTTTCCGTATGTCTCCAGCAGACAGAGTTTCCGTATGTCTCCAGCAGACAGAGTTTCCGTATGTCTCCAGCAGACAGAGTTTCCGCATGTCTCCAGCAGACAGAGTTTCCGCATGTCTCCAGCAGACAGAGTTTCCGTATGTCTCCAGCAGGTAGAGTTTCCGCATGTCTCCAGCAGACAGAGTTTCCGTATGTCTCCAGCAGGCAGAGTTTCCGTATGTATCCAGCAGACAGAGTTTCCGTATGTATCCAGCAGACAGAGTTTCCGTATGTCTCCAGCATGTAGAGTTTCCGTATGTCTCCAGCAGACAGAGTTTCCGTATGTCTCCAGCAGACAGAGTTTCCGTATGTCTCCAGCAGACAGAGTTTCCGCATGTCTCCAGCAGACAGAGTTTCCGCATGTCTCCAGCAGACAGAGTTTCCGTATGTCTCCAGCAGGTAGAGTTTCCGCATGTCTCCAGCAGACAGAGTTTCCACATGTCTCCAGCAGACAGAGTTTCCGTATGTCTCCAGCAGACAGAGTTTCCGTATGTCTCCAGCAGACAGAGTTTCCGTATGTATCCAGCAGGTAGAGATTCCACATGTCTCCAGCAGACAGAGTTTCCGTATGTATCCAGCAGACAGAGTTTCCGTATGTCTCCAGCAGACAGAGTTTCCGTATGTATCCAGCAGACAGAGTTTCCGTATGTATCCAGCAGACAGAGTTTCCGTATGTATCCAGCAGACAGAGTTTCTGTATGTCTCCAGCAGGTAGAGTTTCCGTATGTCTCCAGCAGGTAGAGTTTCCACATGTCTCCAGCAGACAGAGTTTCCGCATGTCTCCAGCAGACAGAGTTTCCGTATGTATCCAGCAGATAGAGATTCCACATGTCTCCAGCAGGCAGAGTTTCCGTATGTATCCAGCAGGTAGAGATTCCACATGTCTCCAGCAGACAGAGTTTCCGTATGTCTCCAGCAGGCAGAGTTTCCGTATGTCTCCAGCAGGTAGAGATTCCACATGTCTCCAGCAGACAGAGTTTCCGCATGTCTCCAGCAGACAGAGTTTCCGTATGTCTCTAGCAGGTAGAGTTTCCGTATGTATCCAGCAGACAGAGTTTCCGTATGTCTCCAGCAGACAGAGTTTCCGTATGTCTCCAGCAGGTAGAGTTTCCGCATGTCTCCAGCAGACAGAGTTTCCGTATGTCTCCAGCAGGCAGAGTTTCCGTATGTCTCCAGCAGGTAGAGATTCCACATGTCTCCAGCAGACAGAGTTTCCGTATGTCTCCAGCAGACAGATTCCACATGTCTCCAGCAGACAGAGTTTCCGTATGTCTCCAGCAGGCAGAGTTTCCGTATGTCTCCAGCAGGCAGAGTTTCCGTATGTATCCAGCAGGTAGAGTTTCCGCATGTCTCCAACAGACAGAGTTTCCATATATCTCCAGCAGACAGAGTTTCCACATGTCTCCAGCAGGCAGAGTTTCCGTATGTCTCCAGCAGACAGATTCCACATGTCTCCAGCAGACAGAGTTTCCGCATGTCTCCAGCAGACAGAGTTTCCGTATGTCTCCAGCAGGTAGAGTTTCCGTATGTATCCAGCAGGTAGAGATTCCACATGTCTCCAGCAGACAGAGTTTCCGTATGTCTCCAGCAGGTAGAGTTTCCGTATGTCTCCAGCAGGTAGAGTTTCCGCATGTCTCCAGCAGACAGAGTTTCCGTATGTCTCCAGCAGGTAGTGTTTCCGTATGTCTCAGCAGGTAGAGATTCCACATGTCTCCAGCAGACAGAGTTTCCACCCACAAAACCACACCCAAACAACGTATGTCTCCAGCAGACAGATTCCACATGTCTCCAGCAGACAGAGTTTCCGTATGTCTCCAGCAGGCAGAGTTTCCGTATGTCTCCAGCAGGCAGAGTTTCCGTATGTATCCAGCAGGTAGAGTTTCCGCATGTCTCCAACAGACAGAGTTTCCATATATCTCCAGCAGACAGAGTTTCCACATGTCTCCAGCAGGCAGAGTTTCCGTATGTCTCCAGCAGACAGATTCCACATGTCTCCAGCAGGCAGAGTTTCCGTATGTATCCAGCAGGCAGAGTTTCTGTATGTCTCCAGCAGACAGAGTTTCCGTATGTCTCCAGCAGGTAGAGATTCCGCATGTATCCAGCAGACAGAGTTTCGGTAAGCCTCCAGCAGACAGAGATTCCGTATGTCTCCAACAGACAGAGCAGGGTTCTCGCTGTCGGTCTACAATGGCGCATATTCCGACAACAAACAACTGGCGACAGAAGTGGCACAGACAAATATTCATAGAGAGGAAACCTGCAGAGTTTCCATATGTCCCCCAGCAGACAGAGTTTGGTTTCATCAGTCTTCCAATAATTGCCCAACAAAAACTGATCCGGTTCGTCAATATTTCCCAAACTATTGGCCCGGGTGTCCGGCATTTATCTCCAAGGAAAAGAATGAGAGAAACTATATACGCTCTGCTTCCGTTTTAATCCTTTCCTATATACTTACTTCGTTGATTTTGTGTACATGTATTGTTTTGTGAATGTATATAGTGGAATAAATATGTTTAAACCAAGGAAAAGTGTATGGGATATATTGCTATATTGTTAATTGAAAGTTCATTGAATGATTGACAGTGAGCTCAGTGACGATCAAGGTGATTGGTCACGTAATGTCTCCTACTTAGTCCAAATATTTAGACTTGAAAAATGTGGGAGAATCTCACCTGTCGACTTCAAACAGCTAAATGATATGCACAACGGTAAGACAATATATTTTAAACGTTCTTAATATCTATATTTATGATTATTCTTAACACCAATGCACACATGTCCGGAAAGCTTCAAAATATTGGTCAGAAATCCCGCCATCGGATCAGGGCGGAAAGTGCTATGCGAAAATGAGCATAACGAAGTCGTCACCCCTCCTAATTACTATGACTGGGTGCAGAACCGTAAATGGACCCATCCATCGAACACATCACATGGTGCCCAACAGAGAATAACTAGGTCTACACAACCATGTATATCAGTTGGAGAACCTCTGTGACAACACATGGACCTGAAGGCGGAAAATGGTGAAAATTGATATATTATTCATAAGGACCCATTGTGTGTAATAACGGACGAAACTCATAAACACGGAGCAGTGAGACTATAATGACATTTCTAATCGTAAATATATATATTGGCGTGGCAGACGATGTAAATGTCATTTTGGTGAACAAAATTGCTATTTCTTAAAAAATTGGTACAAAAACGATATAGTGAAATTAGTGAAAACTGGGGTAGGTTTAAAGTTTTCACTGCTTATTTACCTGTCTGATCTCTATGATCATTTAGAAATAGATTGGAAGTGCACAAGGTATGCTTATTTATATTTCTGGTAACTGGAGCGTGAAATATCGCATGATCTCTCACGACTTGCTAGTCCCATGATTAGGCGAAAACTCGTTCTGGACGAAAATTCTTCACCCCGGGATACTTACCCTCGTTTCTCCCTATTCACAGACAAGAATCGTCAAGAGCAGAAACATGGTTAAACACACATACAAGACGTCGACATGAGATGGTTACTGAACAAATATGATATAATAAAGTCATCTAAAGTATTAAATATAACATGTGTTTGTCTTATATTGGCTTATTCCATCCAAAAAACTCAACACGATCAAACGCCGTCTTGGCCGTTTGTTGTTTTCTGGTGGGAGATTAAAAAGATATTCATGTGTTATGTTAAAATGACAAATTTACTGCTAGACTTACATATTATACAGATTAAGGTCTCTATCAAATACTCACATAATTTTATTATGACTACCTTTGTATAAACACCCAAATCAGTGCATCGGCCATTTGCCGTGGTATACTCGGAACTACCGACTACGTAACTGCTGACACGATGGCGCCAAAAACATGATAAACACAAGTGATTCCCAATAATATTTCTTCTTTGTGTATGTGTAATGTTGAAGTGGAGAAGTCATAAGATGATGCAAAATGAGTTTTAAATTCAGGTACATAATAGTATATCTGTAGTTTGGTTTTTAATAGCTAGTACCGCGATATACCCATAATGCATCCTACTGCCGAACAATCAGTCACTATTATGATTGGGCAAGTAGGCTACTAATGTCCATAATATCTGTGAACTATATGTCTCATAAGTCAGACATTTTTAATAGGGGTGACACTATAATAAACAAACACTTTCCTTTACTTTCATATCGAATATACATAAAGTAGAAAACGCGAACATTAGTGTGGTTGTCCGAATACTACAACACATGGGAAGACTGGCGGAATAACGAATTTTTACATAATATATCAGACAAAACCTTTCTCTTCTCTTGCTTCATCTTTCGGTACAGATCTTGGCGCATTTGTTTGTTCTTTATTTGCGATATATTAGGCTTTGGAATCATTGGATCCGAGGCCATCGTGTTTTTGGACGTGGACGCCATCTTGGATTGGTCAGATACTTCGACCCAAGGGCATCTCGACCCCAGAATCCTAAGACAATTTTGACCCCAGACCATTAAATTTTAGACCCTAAAAAGCAGTACTACTTATTAGCTTACATACATGTTATTGTGACCCTATGGCATTATATGACACATACAGTTGACGATATCATGCTCTCCAATGTGATCGCGACCGACCATGATAGAAAGTGTCATCAAGAAGACTATAGTGACTAGTAACAGTTGTTTTAATTGCATGTATCTGAACTTGGAACAGATGATAATGTATTGTTACCTTGCCACCATTTTAAGATATAAAAACATATTTGCTATATACTTCATGTTCCCATGAACTATTTGTTATAATTGTATGTATTTTTTTTTTAAATGGAAATAAATGGGGTTACCTATATAATGAGGGCCTCAAAAAAGCATACATATCTGTTCCCCATATCTAAGTGACCCGCTGGTTCTATCACCGCGTGTTTGGTATCCATATGTGTATAATATCTATCATAATTATTAATGTATACTCTGTCTCTTTATACATTATATGGCTAGATTAGATAGTAAGCCGTCGAACAATAAACATATATATATTAATACAGAACTAGTTCCATAACAATAGCGAAACACATGTATCCACTTCTGGAATTTGTCGACTCTGTTCTTAAAACTGTTAATGCTAGGTTCTGATATTACGTCTTCTGGAAGTTCGTTCCAATATCAAACCGTTCTATATGATAGGAAATACTTTCTGCAATCCAGCCTACTATGATTGACATTTAATGTGTGCATGTGCTCTACAGTAGCCAAACCCAAAGCGGTGTTTGAACCGGCGATAGCTTGACCCCTCCCCCATTACACATAGGCGAACACTCCACAGCGTCGCTATAAAAACTTGTTCTATATCGAGGCAGCATACGTCTTCCTACATAACACTATACTCCTGGCAATTGGAGAAATCCAACAGAGTACAGTCCTCTCCAACTGAAGTAGTAGTATGTGTAGTGAAGCATGGACCCGATAAAACACTTCTATAGCGACACGTGGTGGTTTTAAGTTTATTTATCGTCGCTACCGGTTGCACATATGAGCGACGCCTCCTGAAGAGATTAGTCATTTTAGATTGTTGGAGGATAGTGCAATGATACAGACCCATTCCAGAATCTCCCCTGGTTCTATTACGTGCAAGGTGTAAAGCACCAACACGAGATCTCGGTTTAATGTCCCATCTGAAATACTGTTAATTTGATTAGGGTCAGAAGGGGGATCGAACCTGCGATCCCTGGATTACCAGTCCAGCGTAACTGGACTACAGATCCGTCTGTTTCTATAGCGAAACAGTATATGTCTCCCTATATACCACTACAGCCCTCTTAGATTAATGTTAATTGTCTCGTTCATATAGAGCATATACTAATTAAGGATAATAACTCCTTCTGTGTCTGTGAGTATTTTAAAAACTTCAAGCATGTCGCCTATATCTCTCTTTAGATGCGATGATGTTAATTTAAGTGGTTTCAATCAATGAGTATATGACATTTCTTTTAATTCAGGGATACTCTTTGTTGCACGTCGTTGGACGTTCTTTATTAGGTGTATGTCCTTTTGAAAAGTTATGGTTCTGGACAGCAATGGACGAACGAGCTGCTTATATATAACTTCGTAATAATATCTTAGTGCTAGTGAAGACTCCAAACTAATATTATTGGCTCTTGTATTGTTGAATCCCATACGCACAGCACTACACTTGCTGGCGCAAAACAACATCTGCCAAATCGGTTGACCATTTGTATAATCCAAATAGTTTTCTTTATAGTCGCCTCCGCCGAGGCATTTGGGCGACTGGTTTCTCTAAGAAGTTTACGTTGTCATCTAAGTTGTTTATGTAGACAACTGGAAAGGCATCTTCGTTCTTCTCAGGGTGACAAGTCCTGTATCATCTTTCGAAGGGGTCTCTTGTAGGGCCACATCCTCCACGATTTGTCAGCTCACAGCAGCAATAATGGTTCCGGTTTCTTCGATGGGGTCCTCACACCACCAAGAAGTCTGCATCACACCGTCTTCCTTGAAGAAGATCGCTCCCATTGAAGGAGCCGGCTAAAAGAAAACCAGCTATCCGTCGTCGCTAGCACTAGTGTTGCTGTCTCGCCAAGTAGGGAAGTTAGTCGTAAGGTACTCTATATGTAAATGTATAGAGTCACGCGATTCCGATGGCGCGTCTTCCGCCAGCGAAGTCCTTGAACCATATTCCTGCTTGTGAGCTGTGCCTAGGTCACGACGTGCACGTAGTGGGGGAAAGACCTGATATTTGTATAAATTACTATATTGTAATATAAATTATACTTGAAGTTGATAAATGTATTCCACATTTGAAACTCTCTTTATCTTAATAGTTATTTTAGTTATCTTTATTAATGTGACAACAAACGTTCAATTCAATATCGTTGATGGATATTAAATAATTACCATCCCGGAACAGAGCATTTGAGTATTACAAGTTGTTTCCTACAAATATGCCAATTCCCAATCAATCTTATATGTAACACATTTCCATTAATGACATGTAATTTTAGCAAGCATATTCTGTCATTGGATCTGTGACTTTCTCCAGAAAGGCAGACGATCTGTAAGGCACGACTTTCCTTTCATGAAATCATGTTGCTTCTTATTCAGTTGATCATGGTGGCCTGTGATAAATCTTTAAGCAGTAGTTCAAATAATTTACATGCTGGTGAAGTCAAGCTAACAGGACGATAATTGCATGACCGAGATCTAGAACCTTTCTTCTGTTTTTATTTCATATCTCGATTAAGAAGTTGTCGTTTTGATTCATCAAAATGAATATAAATGGGAAAAGAATAATTTTACGTTCATTGGGTTATGAACGGCGACCACATGAGCTGAATCAGCCAATGAGAATAGCAATATTGCAAGACGTTGTAATTATGACGAAATCATGTCTGGCTTCTGTGTGTGTTTTACGTTTATTTATCGTCGCTACCGGTTGCCCATATGAGCGACGCCTCCTGAAGATATTAGTAATTTTAGATTGTTGGAGGATAGTGCAATGATACAGACAGAGACCCATTCCAGAGTCTCCTCTGGTTCTTTTACGTGCACGGTGTACAGCACCGACACGATACCTCGGTTTAATGTCCCATCTGAAAGATTGTTAATTGTATTAGGGTCAGACGGGGGGGGCGAACCTGCGATCCCTGGATTACCAGTCCAACGTTTTACAACTGGACTACATTAGCTGTCTTGCTTCATTAGCTTTGAAAGGTTTAAGAAGCTGTAAATTAACCAGCACCATCATCATCTTTTGAGAGTATGCACACATGTTTGTATTAACACGTCTCTCCTGTTTAGTGGGATTGCTGGTTGGCCATGACATATTGCTCCATAATACAATGGTTACTGTTCTGACAGAGTAAGATTCATCCTATAGCTTTACTGTACAGTTAGCTTTAAGATAGTTTATACTGTAGCATTGATTATGCAATCGGGTAGTCCTAGCATATCATAATCTTGGATATTGGATGATATCTACCAATTAAGTGTTTCCATAGTATGAAGAGTTGACCGTATGGAGTTGCGCCGGGATTGTATGATATCCCGACTCAAGTCATGAGCATATCGGTAAAGCTGCTTGTTCTGGCGTAGTAGTTCTTCAAAAACCTACCATATCTCCGTTGAACGATTTCTAGTTTGTTAATGTTAGTTCGAGATGTTAGGGTCCAGAGAGATGATGTGTATTCCACACATGAGCAAGCCCATGTCTTGGAAGCATTTGCTTTGACACTCGTAGGGATTGATTGTATATTTCTTCGGATGTGCCGAATTTGCCATCTTAATTAGCACCACCATATACTATTATAAATGTGCTGTTTCAAGGATAGGTTGCTTGAGATGATTACTCGACGATAGTTTACTTGGTCTATTGACTTAATTCCGAGATTGTATGGATCGGATGTCTCTTAGTGGTGATGTCAATTACTTCGCACTTATCTGGATTGAAGCCATCTGGATCTGCCAGTCACGTTCTCAGGTATTGAAGTTGTCAATGTATTTGCTGAGATGGCTTGCATCATCTTGATTAGAATGCAGTCATCAGCAAAAGGCGGGCGATGGATATAACATTGGGTGGCATGTCGTTGATTTAAGCCAGGAAGAGAAGCTTGTCGAGAACGCTGCCCCGAGGGATGCCAGACGTGACTGATGAGTGTTCATGCTGAGAGGAAGTCTTCAATCCAGGAAAAGAAGTTTCTGTAAATGAGAAAAATGTACATAATTGTCAATGGTTTTGGAGAAACCAAGGCGTACTGCGTCAATTCGTTGGTTAATGTCGATGTCCTTTGCAAGATAATTGATGGTGATTGTGAGTTGAGTGTCACAGTAGCACGTTTTCTGAACACCGTGCTGGTTGTCTGTGAGAATATCGAAGTGTACCATAATGATACTGAAGATGATGTGTTCAATAACCTTACAAGCCATAATATTCAAATAATTTGATAAATTCTATCTTGCCGACTCAAAATAAAATTTATATTATCTTGGTTTATAACGTCATTAACGTTATGTTGTGCCAGCTAGAAACACTTACACACCTACTCTAGTGCACAGGGATTCGGCACGTTTGGGGGTACTAGTATATATATTTAAGTACAGGGATTCTACTCTGTGGAATGTCAGATTTCGCATCGATCAGTAGAATGGCCCTATCTGAAACAATTTTGTACAAAGCTGTCCAAATATAACGCCTATCCCGAGTCTTTATATTGTTCTTCAAATAAAACACAACTTTAAGCTGCATGCATGTATACTTTGCTGCAAACAATTGCCACATACATTGGCCATAGCAGGTCACATTTCCATACTAGGACACGGGTTCTGTCAGCAACAAAAAAAAATCTTCGACGGGAGAGTTTTAACTGTGAATAACATACTAAAAAGTACTAAGTAATGTGTGTGAGGTGCCTCAATGACACTACATACGTGACCTGACCGAATATCGAACCCGGGACCGTTCGATTCCAAATCCGACGCTCTACCACTGGACCACGGACGCCACACAATGGTAGTAATGGGTGGGGCTCGAACTCACAACATATCGATTACGAGACAGACATCCATTGCACCACGAAGATTTCATTGCAGAGGTAGCTCGAGCTAGATACTTTGATCAGCCGTAATTACAGATCATACTCCCCATAATTTGTTATTACGTTATGGACGGTTACAGTACCGAGAATGTACGGGGAATAGAATTGACAAATAAGACACTGACCTACATTATTTTAGGATTTTCCCATAGATCCTCTAATTTTCATTGGTGAATTAAAATAACTGTCATTCTGATTGGTCAAGAGCCAGGAAATGACGTCTATATCTGGATGCATCTGGAATTTTCGAGATTGTTACAGTATTTTCCATTGGACTGTATATAGTTGGCGACCTAAGGCGAATTGATTACGTTGCAGCTCTATTGACGTGGAGTGGTTCTATGCCTAGTGTTTCTATCACATAAGCAACACAAATTATTGTTAGGTGTACAAAATGGGGAAGGATTATTATAAAGTGTTGGGTGTTCCAAGGACGGCAAATGAAACGGAGATAAAAAAGGGATACAGGAAAATGGCTCTTAAATACCACCCTGACAAAAACAAATCTCCAAATGCCGAGGACAAATTCAAGGAATTGTCGGAAGCTTATGATGTATTAAGCGACAAAGGTAAAAAAGAGATTTATGATAAATACGGCGAAGAAGGATTGAAAGCAGGGTCAGGTGGAGGGGGCGGCGGTCCCGCCCCAGGAGGATTTCATTACCAGTATCAAGGGGACCCACGAGAAACATTCAAAATGTTCTTTGGTGATGAAGATCCATTCGCAAATTTCTTCAGTTTCGGTGGTGGTCCAGGTGGTCAATCGTTTAGGACAACACATTTTGGACCTGGTCAGGAAACTATGGAAACAGATGATCCATTTGGGCATCATTTTGGTGGTTTTGGTGGCATGCCCGGCCATGGTATGCCTAGAAGAAAACAACAGGACAGTGCTGTAGTGAGAGACTTGCAAGTAACATTAGAGGATATTCATAAAGGAACTACAAAGAAACTTAAAATTACTAGAAAAGTGTTAAATGCCGATGGACGTACAACGCGAATGGAAGATAAAATCCTTACAATTGATATTAAACCTGGTTGGAAATCTGGGACAAAGATAACATTTCCTAAAGAAGGTGATCAAACTCCAAACAACGTACCTGCTGACATAGTATTTGTGATCAGAGACAAACCTCACGCTAGGTTTACGAGGGATGCCAGTGACATTAAATACAAGGCTACTATTTCTCTAAAACAGGTATACAATATACTCGTATATATATTCTTACTCAATATATTTATGACAGAAACCTTAAAGCGACATTATATTGCAGAAAGCAAAATTCATTTGACTTTGTTTACATATTTAATAGCATTGCTAGTTTACTATTATCAATTCGAAAGTATTCGAACACTAACTTTCCATCATGACAATCAATAACCAGTGTTTTTATGGTCTAGCCTACAAATTCTCAGAAGTGAAAGTAGGATTTCGCATAGGCTTAGCAGTCGGCCGCGCTCATAAATTTACGTGTGTTTATTATTGGAGTCTTTACTAAGCGTGTGATACTGTCGCTTAGACCTTAAATCAGATTAGTCTAAAAATAACTATGCACAGATGTAAGATACGTCAACAGTAAATCTGTACCATAACTCTTGTTATTCAGGATTCACGAGTTGTAATACGCATGGATTTTGACCCTGTTTACATTATTTTGTTATGTCAACAGACGTCATATATATGAATGACGTCTGTTTATTAGATTATTTACTCGGATTCTGTGGCAAATATTTGGGGAATGATTATTCCATATAATTGGAAATTACATTCTGTAGAGACATCTTCACCGATGTAGTGTCACTTTAGTTGCAAATTCGATTCAGCATAATTGAAGTAAGGACGACTTAAATCTTGAGTAAATATGTCGAATCAAGCGCACATTTTAAAACTATTTATCGTTCGTTGACCCGTAAACAATGGCGGCCAATTATAAAGTTATATCACCTTTGCAGGGTCTCGCTTTCGATTCAAGTATGCCATTAATTAAGTCACGTGTTAATAAGCCTATTAATACCGGTATGATTAATGCTAGTCAATAATTACGTGGACAACCAATCAAGTTTCCCCAAGTGTTGATATTATCAGATAGTTTTGATAGTACATGTATAATTGGGCTCAAAAAAGTATTTTTTAAAATGTTGTAAAAGACCGGAGTTTGTGCCAACAAGTTTATAAATGCTTATGTCTTCCATAAACAATTTTTTAATGTACGTCCACCTGTGTTCCATGGTTTCACACCACTGATTATTCGGGATTTTGTTTCAATAAACTATTAATCATAGTATTGTGATTTATTTCAGGCTTTGTGCGGAACTACCCTTCAGGTTCCAACTATAGATGGTCGTAAGATACCACTACGCATTATTGAAATTATCAAGCCAAACACGGTGAAGAGAATTCAGGGAGAAGGTCTCCCTCAACCAAAACAATCGACGCGGAGAGGAGACTTGATTGTAGAATTTGACATTAAATTCCCAAGTAAAATGTCATCCAGTGCAAAGGAGATTCTTTCGGACTGCTTGCCTGATTCATAGAATGACTGACTGATCTCTATTTTATGTACTTGTGACGATAAGTGACAGGAAATAAGTGTACATTGTATGTATAATTGTATATATGTGACATTAAATGTTCAAAGTGAAGTTGTACATACCGCAATAAGAGTCAGTTGTACATACTTGTATGGTATTTTAAATATCATTATATTAATGTTAGTCATATATACCTGCATTATATTGGATACAGTTATTAACTTGTTTCCAAAATTATACCTGGGGACTTTTGTTACTATTGTGCTATTCAGAAATTTAGCAGGAAAAGCAAACGTATGCTTTTCGAAGACTGTTTTGTACACTGATTGTTCTGATATTTCAGCACATTAGGCCTACTTGTAATTTGTTCATCAGACATGTATTCATTTCATTCCACAATGTAGTTTGCTTACCAATTACTAGTACATGTACGTGTACTGGTATATACATTATAAATTGCTCTACCAGAGTACTATACTATACTACATTGTACAATGTTATATCTAAAAATATAACACATTCTGATGAAAAGTATAAATAATGTGCAATCTCCACCAGGAGGAAGATCGCATCACAATGTGACAATTGTGAAGTATAATTACTTAAAATTTCTTCAATCATAATGAAAAGAAACATGTCCGAACTCAGAAGTAGCTCCATGCTAGCCACATTTTTACCAGACTACACGAGTACTTGTGAGTTGTTATTGATTTAAATTAGATTTCTTTATCATACTGGTCATGGTGTTTCTGCAGACATATCGGTAAATGTTGTTGTTTCTGTTGTATACACGGTTACAGTATTATCTACATCAGCGTTTCACTGTTGGAAGTACAAATGTATTTGGTTGATGGAACAACATGTACCGTAACATTATTCTATATCTTGATACATGTATATACATGTGCAATATTCTTGCCAGATTTCAATGTTAACATTAAGTTGAACAGCAATCCACTGTTAAGATTTTCAGATTTGCTGGTACTGGATGACTGGGTCTAAAACTCTACATAATAATGCAGGGTCCCGCTGGCGGTCGCCATTTCTGAATTTGGTGAAAAATAAAAGGATTTGGGAGAAAAAATACTGATTTGGCGGAAGAAGAAAAAAGTGCCGAACTTTTTTATTTTCACCAGTGAAACCCTGTAGTGGTGATTAAATTTGTGTCTGGCCTATACCTGTATGGTGTATAATATTGTAATTAGTTATTCCTAAAAATATACCAAGAAATCTTTCCGGATCAGAACTGCTCACCTGACACTGTGAATCATTGTCCAGACCCCAAACGTGTGTCAATACAATGTATATGGCCTACTAGTTATGAATATTGGTTAATGAAAAACTCTTTACACTTGCTTAAGACATGTTACTGTACACATAGTACAAGTGTTATATTTTCATTTCTTGTTGATGCATTTGTGGTATGTACAGAATGTTATTAAACAGAGAAAATTTGTATCCACTGTTCTTTGTTTGCTCCTTATATTTGTATAAGATGTCTCCAGCCCAAAGAATGATCAATTAACGTGCAAGGGTGCCTTTTTTAAAATGTCTTAATTAATAAATCTCCATAGCCAGTCTGTAAGACATGTCTTCACGTACTTCTCACCACTAGGTTCGAATCCCACCGGAGTGGAGAGGGCTGTGAAATTCATGTTGCGCGAGGAAGCTAAAGAAATTATCCAGGCGGCTTGTTGGACTTTGGTGGTTTTACCATGCTGTTAGCTTGTGTCTGAAATACTGTATGAGGGGACACACAAGTTCTTCCTCCACCAATCAAATATTGAACCTACGCTGTTGGTGCGAATCCCAAATCAAACAAACAAGAGTACATTGCCGGATGTGTGCTGATTATTGGCAGGGTACTATGTAGCTGTATCTGTGTCGCCCATACAACCAGTCCACGTCTAATGGTGATCATTCAAAAACACGAGTGAAAATGGACACTGGCAAAATCTGGTATGTTGTCACAGCCTATAGGCCTACAATGTTTGCTCCAATGTGGTGAAAAACTAGGTAACTCGAATGAAAATTTTGGAATGCGGTAATCTCGTGAAACAATAGTAGAACTATTTCCAAATTTGTCAAAAACTAGGTAAAGACAGTATGCCAAGTGAAAGTGAATACCTCGTGAATCAATAGTTGGAATGTTTCCAAATTTGTTCCAACAACCTCTTATCAAATGTGTTCAAAGTGGGTAAAAACTAGGCCAACTTATGGACAGCCTTCACCGATTTTGTGTTTTATACATAAACATATAGTACACATGCATAACTTTAACATATTCTATAGACGATTACAATAAACGTTTACGCTTTCATCCGTGCCAACGAGAGTGATTAATATAAGTTGTTTAAACTTGCTTCGCAATCGTTGTAAAATAAATAAAAGATTTTTATAGAGTTCTACAGTATTGTTAAAATCGTATCAAACGTCTTATAAACATATTTTTCACCTGCTCTTTCTCGTACCCCAGTAATGGGACAACTTTCAAACTTGGTATGTAGAAGCTGCACAACATTGATTTTTTTACGTTTATTTAGCGACGCCTCCTGAAGAGATTTTGGAGGATAGTGCATGATACAGACAGAGACCCATTCCAGAATCTCCTCTGGTTCTTTTACGTGTACGGTGTAAAGCACCGACACGAGACCTGCTGAACAGGGGTATCCCGCCCGGTATTGTGTTTTCGCTTATTAGTTGTTTAAAGAATTGGAACAACATCGGTCAAGAGTACGGTCAGCAAATGAGAGCGACGCTCTTTAAATTGGAATTTTCATTAACCATGCTCTGTCCACCGATCTCTCCTGCACCACATTGAACTCTTAAGCTTGTCCGGCAGTGTGTGAGAGTCATGATAGCGTAGTGGTAGCGGCTTCGCTTCAGGTGTGAAATGCACGACGTTCGCGTCCAGTTGTAGCCGTTACGATTGTGCCCTTAGGCAAGGCATTTAAATTCCACATTGCCTGTTCTCTCTCCCGCATGGCGATGGATTCCATCAGGAATGAGGTCTCGAGAACGATTAATATAATGTTGTAGGAACTTGTTTCGCAATCGAGCTAATATAAATTTGTATAAAAATAGCTTGTCCGGTTAATACAGTGCTCGGGCCATTGGTCAGACCACAGGAACTTGAACTTTTATCCATAAGCTACCAACGGTCTCGTACCTCTATCCTAGGACACCCCCCTCTATTTTTTTTAATAGAGGGGTGTGTCCTAGGATAGAGGTACGAGACCTTTGGTGGCTTATGGATAAAATTTCAAGTTCCTGTGGTCAGAATAGTAAAATAGTGTATCTGTAGTGTACCCTATCCCCGAACATCATATTGTTATGTGCATAATTTCAACGCTTTCTAAGTGGTTATCGTTGGCAGACATTTAGTCAGTATATTGCCATAATGATGTCGTAATATTTAAGCATTTCATAGCCATAAAGCGTTCATAGTCATAAAGCCATAAAGCGTTCATAGTCATAAAAAGAAAGTTATTCTGAGGAACTGCCAGGTTTGTAATTGAGTGCGCTGTTGCTGTAACAATGGTGAGGCAAACGCACCTACATATTTACTGCACATAAGTATTAGCATAACTTGGGATTCCTGGCGTTGTATACAATGCTATTTTGCAATACAGTGAAACCCCTCAAACATGGAACCTCTCTAAACTGGGATGACACATTTACTGGTCCCGAAAGACCACTTCTTTGTTCTTTGCACACAAACGATGTAAACCGGTGTCATATAGAATATTGACCCGCCAAAATAATGACCCGCGGGTCATTATTCTATAGGGAAAAGTGACCCGTGGGTCCATATTCTATTATAGAATAATGACCCCCCTTATAGAATAATGACCCCCCCATCCCCAAAGCCTACAAAAACAATGTTATCAATATATTTTATTAATAATTGCATAAGCTATAAAATTAACAATTATCAATACAATTATATTGAATTTATGTATGAAAAAAGACCTACACTCAACTTAATTGGTATTTGAAACCATGCAACTCAAAATAAATACCATAAAATAGCACAGTACTAACCATTCTTATCATATTCATGCATGTTCTCTTAAACTTTCCAGAAAATATGTACAACTATATAATATGCTGTTATAAACCATTATAATTCTGACTGGTGTGGCTAACTAATTTTGCCACAGGTGTGAATATCCCCATAATAAAGCAATAAAACCTTATTGTTGGAGCACTACAATCAACTGTGACACTTCCTGTGTTACATGTTTTATATCATTCATAATACATAATATTTTATTATTGTATGAGCAAGGACAGATAACATTATGTTTTATAATGTGTGCCTCCCAGTGCAAGAAACTTTTCCATGCCATAGAATAATGACTCCCCAGTATATTAACTATATGAGTGACTGAGGGGGGGGGGTCACTTTTCCATGCCATAGAATAATGACCCCCCTGTATATTAACTATATGAGTGAGGGGGGTCGCTTTTCTATGCCATAGAATATGAGTGAGGGGGGTCACTTTTCCATGCCATAGAATAATGACCCCTCTGTATATTAACTATATGAGTGAGGGGGTTGCTTTTCCATGCCATAGAATAATGACCCCCATGTATATTAACTATATAAGTGAGGGGGTCACTTTTCCATTATCCTATGATATGGATAGTGACCCCCTCCCACTCATATAATATACACATATGGGGGTGATTATTCTATGATATGGATAGTGACTCCCTCCCACTCATATAATATACACATATGGGGGTGGTTATCCTATGATATGGCTAGTGACCCCCTCTCACTCATATAATATACACATATGGGGGTGATTATCCTATGATATGGATAGTGACACCCCCCACTCATATAATATACACATATGGGGGTGATTATGATATGGATAGTGACACACTCCAACTCATATAATCTACACATATGGGGGTGGTTATCCTATGATATGGCTAGTGACCCCCTCTCACTCATATAATATACACATATGGGGGTGATTATCCTATGATATGGCTAATGACCCCTTCCTACTCATATAATTTACACATATGGGGGTGATTATCCTATGATATGGACAGTGACACACTCCCACTCATATAATATACACATATGGGGGTGATTATCCTATGATATGGCTAATGACACCCTCCAACTCATATAATCTACACATATGGGGGTCATTATTCTATGGCATGGAAAAGTGACCCCCTCACTCACTCATAATAGTTTATATACAGGGGGTCATTATTCTATGGCATGGAAAAGTGACCCCCCCTCACTCATAATAGTTTATATACAGGGGGTCATTATTCTATGGCATGGAAAAGTGACCCCCCCTCACTCATAATAGTTTATATACAGGGGGTCATTATTCTATGGCATGGAAAAGTGACCCCCTCACTCACTCGTACAGTGTAAACATAGGGGGTCATTATTCTATGGCATGGAAAAGTGACCCCCCTCAGTCATATAGTTTACACACAGGGAGGTCATTATTCTATGGCATGGAAAAGTGACCCCCTCACTCATAGTTTACACACAGGGGGTCATTATTCTATGGCATGGAATAGTTTACACACAGGGGGTCATTATTCTATGGCATGGAAAAGTGACCCCCCTCAGTCGTATAGTTTACACACAGGGGGTCATTATTCTATGGCATGGAAAAGTGACCCCCCTCACTCGTATAGTTTACACACAGGTGGGTCATTATTCTATGGCATGGAAAAGTGACACCCCCCTCACTCATATAGTTTACATAATTATAGGGGGGACACAATTCTATGGCATGGAAAAGTGACCTACCCTCAATCAGATAATCTACATTATGGGGATCACATTCTACATGTATGCATGGAACAGTTTCTTGCACTGAATACATAGAGAGGCACATATTATAAAATATAATGTTGTCTGTCATTGCTCATACAATATTAAAATATTACTTATTATGAATGATATAAAACATGTAACCAGTGTATTGGGAACACAGGAAGTGTCACTGTTGGTTGCAGTTCCCTAAAAATAAGGTTTTATTGCTTTTCACACCTGTGGCAAAGAAGATAAGGTTTAATATGATCCACACTAGTCAGAATTACAATTGTTAACAACATATTACATAATTGTGCACATTTTCGGGAACGATTAAGAGAATATGAATAAACATGATAAGAATAGTTTGCTATAATAAGTGGATAACATATTAATTAAATAAATTAAAGAAATATGCATCAATTTCTGCTGAAGAAGCATCCATAGTGCGAGTGTGTTTTACATTTATTTATCGTCAGTACTGGTTGCCCATATGAGCGACGCCTCCTGAAGAGATTAAGTCATTTTATATTTTTGAAGGATAGTGCAATGATACAGAGAGAGACCCATTCCAGGGGGTCATTATTCCATGGCATCGAAAAGTGACCCTCTCGCTCATATAGTCTACACATAGAGGGGTCATTATTCTATGGCATTGATGTTCAGTGTATACATAGGGGGTGGGGTCATTGTTCTTATTTGTGTTATGTTTGTCTGTGTAAATAGTATGCATTATGTGAACCTCCTAGTTATACAGCACCCACCACCTCATTATCATCTTTAGAAATTGATAAGAGACAAATTATCTGCATACTTCTTTTTCAGATTCAATATATTTATGTTATTCTGTACATCGTTAAATCAAAATATATGTTGTTAGGCCTTACACAGTGCTAACTAACATTTAATTATAATAAATTCAATATTTTTCCACTATATATTGCTATTTGCAAGGGGGGTCATTTTTCAGCAAGGAGGGTCAATATTCTATGGCTGAATAATGACCCCGGGTCATTATTTTGAGGGGGGTAAATATTCTATATGACACCGGAACCCTCTTTTCCGAGTACCGAAGACCCCCCCCCCCCATATATATATACATGTTCACCTGTAATTTACCCACAGCAACTTGTTTAGATCAAATATGAAACTGACTATTATTTTCAACAAAAAATAAACCCAAAATTAAACTGCACACAATTATCAGCATACATCGAAAATCCTGGCTTTGTATACAATGCTATTTTGCAATATATACGATTTAGTACACTGCTATTTTGTACTATTTGCGTAGCCTGGGAGGAACAGGCGTCGATATATTTTGCCTGGTCAGTCAAATAAATATATTTTAACACCGATACTATTAATTGGGCCGTATTGAATTTTTGATCATATGTAATTTTGCCAGAAGTTAAAAAGTAAAAAATCGACAGACTGGCACCCAGACTACTATTTGCGTAAAGAAGGAATCCATCTTTAAATGAATTGTTTAGTACTATTATGTAGTCTATGTTATCTCGATTAACTCTCTGTTACTTGCACCGAATTGCTCACGGCGAGATGATGTTGCGTTACGATCATGTGGTGTATGTACGTATTAGCGATATAGTGAACCTTAAACTCACGTTAGTTTATACAAATTTATTTTAGCTCGATTGCGAAACAAGTTGTTACAACTTATATTAATCACTCTCGAGACCTCATTCCTGATGGAATCCATCGCCACGAGGGATAGAGAAGAGGCAACGTGGAATTTAAATGCCTTGCCTAAGGGCATAATCGTAACGGCCCAAGCGGGGCTCGAACTCCCGACCTTTCGCACATGAAGCGAACGCGCATCCACTGCGCTATCACGACTTCCAATCACGTTATCACAAACCTCCCAAATTTGATCTATATCAGTCTTGCATCAAATCGATCGATTTACAGGGAGCGTTCCGTTTACATGTGAGGGTTTAGGGTCGCCAAGTCAATCCCCCTATTTTCAATTTTGAAAATGATTTTTCCACTTTGTTGCATAAAACGTATAGCATTATTTCAGCACTGCACTGTCTGGTATTTACTTGAATACCAGGCACGTAGCTGCCATTAGGCCAAAAGGCCCGGGCCTGCACATCATTTTGACCCAAAAAAAAAAAATATATAGAATTGTTATTGCTTTTGATGTACATGTATAGCTAAGCAGAACAGTGTATTGTCATGTTTATTTGTTATAAAAACATGTCCGAATTTGTCTTTTAAATGCAGCAGAATGCGAGAAATTGCATCTTAAACAACACAAAATGCCGGGGGTGCATGCCCCCGGACCCCCCTGGCAACCTCGTTCGATACGCTCACTCAACATTCTTTACCCGGGCCTGCACATAATTTGCCTCCTGACTACGCCCCTGAATGCATGAAACGCATTATGATTGTCGGTCAAGCCAATGTATATCCGTACATGGATTATTGCCAATATACTTTACCACCATCGTGTGCAAACATTCCGTCGTACTTTGATTAAAATGCCAGATGAAAACAACGTTTAAAGTTTGATTTGAAAACACGTGTTCTTATGAATTTTAAAATGATGCCCTTTCTAACACGATAACGTGTCTGCACGAATGCATCCGCTAATGCTAATCTGGATGCCCGTAGCTACTTGGGGGACTATTGAACCTCACAATACACCCGAAACCATAAAAAGAAACCAGACATACTTGTAAATGCACGAACAACTAGAGCAATCCGAGTTAGCAAACCATTGCTATATATTCATGTTTGACCTATCTTGCAATGCTGAAGCATCCTATTTAAATATATGGATCCGAATCCGTGTTCGTGCGTGCGTGCGTGTGTTACGCTTATTTATCGTCCCTACCGGTTGCCCACATGAGCAACGCCTCCTGGAGATATTAGTCATTTTAGATTTTTGGAGGATAGTGCAATGATACAGACAGACATTCCAGAGTCCTCTCTGGTTCTTTTACGTGCACGATGTAAAGCACCGATACGAGATCTCGGTTTAAAGTCCCATCAAAGACTGTTAAGACTGGTAGGATTAACTATGTGATTGTCTTTAAGAGGACACCAAACACTAGACATAATGCATCTATCGAGTAAGATTACAGCAGTGTTGTCACAGAGCGGTGATAAAAGAGTTATCAAATGGGTCTATGTGTCAAATGGGTCTATGTGACAAATGGGTCTATGTGACAAATGGGTCTATGTGACAAATGGGTTTATGTGGGTCTATGTGACAAATGGGTATATGTGACAAATGGGTCTATGTGACAAATGGGTTTATGTAACATGACACATTGGTCTATGGGTCTATGTGACAAATGGGTATATGTGACAAATGGAACACGGACTAAGCAAATAGCAGACATCTCCTTTCATGTGTCGTCACCTGGCTCACAAGACGTACACGTTGCGATCACGGTTTTCTTGGCGGCGAACGCGTTCTGGGGGATACGTGCTGTAGTACAACCAATACTTGGGTGCGGGGGGGGGGACAAAAGGGACAGTTTTCGAAAGAAGTTGTCATCAGCAGAACTTGTCACCCTGGAAAGAAGCCCCCCCTCCACTTGTCATCATCATTTAATCGCACGATCACCACTCGCCTCAAGAACATCATTCTACAAGACGCACACACTGTGTTTAAAAGTCACACCGACGGCTTATGTCATATATTGACTCTCCAGCTATTATTGGTGGAGGAGGATCACGGGTTCGAACAGTATTTCATGCACGGAGGGCACCCGGGTAGAACCATCGATCCTCCGCATCCTCCATAGCTTCCTCACATGAACTCATTCGAACATACAAGTGGCAAGTGATTTGAAGTCAACGACATCAACCACTCGGCCACGGAGACCCCAATAAATAGTCTCAAGCAACAACAAAAACAAACATCACCTCGTGTGTCTCTTGGTGGTACGGTACGCTGTCTCTATCTTCGTTCTTGTTGGCCAGTGTTGATACTCAGTATTGTTAGTTTATACACATTTGTTTGAGCTCGATTGCGAAACAAGTTCTTACAACTTATATTAATCACTCTCGAGACCTCATTCCTGATGGAATACATCGTCACGATAGAGAGAGAGAGAGAGACTAGGTAACGTGGACTTTAAATGCATTAATTGTCTTAGGGCACAATCGTAACGGCCCCAGAGGGGCTCGCACTCAGGGCCATTCGCACCTAAACCGAACGCATTACCACTGCGCTATCACAAATTCCATGTGTGTTTGTTTGTTCTAGTTTATGATGGACTGCTCGTCCGAAGATACTGTAAGTAAGCGACCAATAATAAAGTCGCCAACCCGTTTATGTGTGACCCCGACATGCATCCTTCACGTCTTAATTAATGATACAATTTTGAATTCCAAATGTATAATTTTGATTAAAAAAACAGCGTTTTTTTTGGGCTATGTAGTTAGTGCTTGGATCCGATTTAGGATAATTTTGATCTCAAAATATATTGGTGGCACTGTTGGTTAATGAAACCAGTCTAAATGTGTGTCCATTGATCCTGTGTTACCAAGTAATGGCGTTAGAAGGTTAGCCTATATCCGATTAGCCTGGGAACAGGCGTCGATATCTTTTGCCTGGTCAGTCAAATAAATATATTTTAACACCGAGACTATTAATTGGGCAATATTGAGTTTGTGATGATATCAACATTGTCATTAGTTTATACAAATTTATTTTAGCTCGATTGCGAAACAAGTTCTTATAACTTATACTAATCACTCTCGAGACCTCATTCCTGATGGAATCCATCGCCACGAGGGAGAGAGAAGAGGAATGTGGAAATTAAATGCCTTGCCTAAGGACACAATCGTAACGGCTCCAGCGGGGCTCGAACTCCGGGCCTTTCGCACGTGAAGCGAACGCGCATCCACTGCGCTATCACGACTTCCACATTGTCATTTTGCCAGAAGTTAAAAAGTGAAAATTCGACAGACTGGAACCCAGACTAATATCCCATGCAAGTTTATCTAATAATAGACTAGGACTAAAACCAATGGTATATGCTGTACTAATATCCGATGCAAGTTTATCTAATACTAGACTAGGACTAAAATCAATGCCATATGTTGTGCTAATATCAGCATTGTGACATATGCACTAACGTTTCAAAGGCCCGTAACTGTTGTAAATATCATGGACTCAGAACACGATGACGATATGCGCAATGAGACTTCATACCGACTAGTACCGGTCAGATTCTACTATTATTGGATTAGAATTAGTATGGATACGATTTTCGTCATGAGAGGCCGTAATTCAAAGAGCAACGAAGCCGGTCTAGGATGATGTAACTTTTGATGAGATAAATTGAATCAGACTGCATTATCTTCTGCACGATTGTGTTGACCTACTTAATTATCACATTCATTGAAAAAATAAACCGTTTATCAGTTTGTGTTAATTCAAGCTTGCCACGAGCAACCTCACTCCTATAAATTCCATCATTCCGATATCTCGAGAGCGTTTAAACTTATGTTGTATAAATTTGCTTCGCAATCGAGTTAATATAAAGATGTATTCGATTAATCATAGTTTATTGCACTGCCAAATCAAATTTTATATGACGTACGCATCTTCCACATACGAAATTTGCATTATGTCAAAATTCTCTTCTGGATATACAGACCAATAGTCCAAATATTTGAAAAACATCAATATATTATAAGAATTTAACAATGATTCGGTTAAATTGAAGATGAGTCTAACCGATACGTATTACGTTTAACCGGGCAAGTAAATTGACCCCCGGGTATTGTAACCGGTGTTGTCACTCTACACTGCCATAGCCCAGTACAATATCCCCACTCTACACTGCCATAGCCCAATACAATATCCCCTAACTACACTACCATAGCCCAGTACAATATCCCCACTCTACACTGCCATAGTCCAGTACAATATCCCCACTCCACACTACCATAGTCCAGTACAATATCCCCACTCTACACTACCATAGTCCAGTACAATATCCCCACTCTACACTACCATAGCCCAGTACAATATCCCCACTCTACACTACCATAGTCCAGTACACTATCCCCACTCTACACTGCCATAGCCCTGTACAATATCCCAACTCTACACTGCCATATCCCAATACAATATCCCCACTCTACACTGCCATATCCCAGTACAATATCCCAACTCTACACTACCATATCCAAGTACAATAGCTCCACTCTACACTACCATAGCCCAGTACAATATCCCCACTCTACACTACCATAGCCCAGTACAATATCCCCACTCTACACTGTCATAGCCCAATACAATATCCCCACTCTACACTACCATATCCAAGTACAATATCCCCACTCTACACTACCATAGTCCAGTACAATATCCCATCTCTACACTGCCATATCCCAGTACAATATCCCAACTCTACACTACCATAGCCCAGTACAATATCCCCACTCTACACTGCCATAGTCCAGTACACTATCCCCACTCTACACTACCATAGTCCAGTACAATATCCCCACTCTACACTACCATAGCCCTGTACAATATCCCCACTCTACACTACCATAGTCCAGTACACTATCCCCACTCTACACTACCATAGTCCAGTACAATATCCCCACTCTACACTGCCATAGTCCAGTACAATATCCCCACTCTACACTGTCATAGTCCAGTACAATATCCCCACTCTACACTCCCATAGTCCAGTACAATATCCCCACTCTACACTGTCATAGTCCAGTACAATATCCCCACTCTACACTCCCATAGTCCAGTACAATATCCCCACTCTACACTGCCATAGTCCAGTACAATATCCCCACTCTACACTACCATAGCCCAGTACAATATCCCCACTCTACACTGCCATAGCCAGTACAATATCCCCACTCTACACTGCCATAGCCAGTACAATATCCCCACTCTACACTACCATAGCCAAGTACAATATCCCCACTCTACACTGCCATAGCCAGTACAATATCCCCACTCTACATTACCATAGCCAGTACAATATCCCCACTCTACACTACCATAGCCAAGTACAATATCCCCACTCTATACTGCCATAGCCAGTACAATATTCCCATAGCCCAATACAATATCCCCACTCTACACTGCCATATCCCAGTACAATATCCCAACTCTACACTACCATATCCAAGTACAATATCCCCACTATACACTACCATAGTCCAGTACAATATCCCATCTCTACACTGCCATATCCCAGTACAATATCCCAACTCTACACTACCATAGCCCAGTACAATATCCCCACTCTACACTGCCATAGTCCAGTACACTATCCCCACTCTACACTACCATAGTCCAGTACAATATCCCCACTCTACACTACCATAGCCATGTACAATATCCCCACTCTACACTACCATAGTCCAGTACACTATCCCCACTCTACACTACCATAGTCCAGTACACTATCCCCACTCTACACTACCATAGTCCAGTACAATATCCCCACTCCACACTACCATATCCCAGTACAATATCCCCACTCTACACTGCCATAGTCCAGTACAATATCCCCACTCTACACTGTCATAGTCCAGTACAATATCCCCACTCTACACTCCCATAGTCCAGTACAATATCCCCACTCTACACTGTCATAGTCCAGTACAATATCCCCACTCTACACTCCCATAGTCCAGTACAATATCCCCACTCTACACTGCCATAGTCCAGTACAATATCCCCACTCTACACTACCATAGCCCAGTACAATATCCCCACTCTACACTGCCATAGCCAGTACAATATCCCCACTCTACACTGCCATAGCCAGTACAATATCCCCACTCTACACTACCATAGCCAAGTACAATATCCCCACTCTACACTGTCATAGCCAGTACAATATCCCCACTCTACATTACCATAGCCAGTACAATATCCCCACTCTATACTGCCATAGCCAGTACAATATTCCCACTCTACACTACCATAGTCCAGTACAATATCCCCACTCTACACTACCATAGTCCAGTACAATATCCCCACTCTACACTACCATAGTCCAGTACAATATCCCCACTCTACACTACCATAGCCCAGTACAATATCCCCACTCTACACTACCATAGTCCAGTACACTATCCCCACTCTACACTGCCATAGCCCTGTACAATATCCCAACTCTACACTGCCATATCCCAATACAATATCCCCACTCTACACTGCCATATCCCAGTACAATATCCCAACTCTACACTACCATATCCAAGTACAATAGCTCCACTCTACACTACCATAGCCCAGTACAATATCCCCACTCTACACTACCATAGCCCAGTACAATATCCCCACTCTACACTGTCATAGCCCAATACAATATCCCCACTCTACACTCCAACCAACAAACCCAACCACACACCAACCAAACAAACCCCACAACACACCAACCAACAAACCCACCACACCATATCCCAGTACAATATCCCAACTCTACACTACCATAGCCCAGTACAATATCCCCACTCTACACTGCCATAGTCCAGTACACTATCCCACTCTACACTACCATAGTCCAGTACAATCCCCACTCTACACTACCATAGCCGTACAATATCCCCACTCTACACTACCATAGTCCAGTACACTATCCCCATCTACACTACCATAGCCAGTACACTATCCCCACTCTACACTACCATAGCCTACAATATCCCCACTACACTACCATACCAGTACAATATCCCCACTCTACACTGCCATAGCCAGTACAATATCCCCACTCCACACTCCATAGTCCAGTACAATATCCCCACTCTACACTACCATAGTCCAGTACAATATCCCCACTCTACACTACCATAGCCCAGTACAATATCCCCACTCTACACTACCATAGTCCAGTACACTATCCCCACTCTACACTGCCATAGCCCTGTACAATATCCCAACTCTACACTGCCATATCCCAATACAATATCCCCACTCTACACTGCCATATCCCAGTACAATATCCCAACTCTACACTACCATATCCAAGTACAATAGCTCCACTCTACACTACCATAGCCCAGTACAATATCCCCACTCTACACTACCATAGCCCAGTACAATATCCCCACTCTACACTGTCATAGCCCAATACAATATCCCCACTCTACACTGCCATATCCCAGTACAATATCCCAACTCTACACTACCATATCCAAGTACAATATCCCCACTATACACTACCATAGTCCAGTACAATATCCCATCTCTACACTGCCATATCCCAGTACAATATCCCAACTCTACACTACCATAGCCCAGTACAATATCCCCACTCTACACTGCCATAGTCCAGTACACTATCCCCACTCTACACTACCATAGTCCAGTACAATATCCCCACTCTACACTACCATAGCCCTGTACAATATCCCCACTCTACACTACCATAGTCCAGTACACTATCCCCACTCTACACTACCATAGTCCAGTACACTATCCCCACTCTACACTACCATAGTCCAGTACAATATCCCCACTCCACACTACCATATCCCAGTACAATATCCCCACTCTACACTGCCATAGTCCAGTACAATATCCCCACTCTACACTGTCATAGTCCAGTACAATATCCCCACTCTACACTCCCATAGTCCAGTACAATATCCCCACTCTACACTGTCATAGTCCAGTACAATATCCCCACTCTACACTCCCATAGTCCAGTACAATATCCCCACTCTACACTGCCATAGTCCAGTACAATATCCCCACTCTACACTACCATAGCCCAGTACAATATCCCCACTCTACACTGCCATAGCCAGTACAATATCCCCACTCTACACTGCCATAGCCAGTACAATATCCCCACTCTACACTACCATAGCCAAGTACAATATCCCCACTCTACACTGCCATAGCCAGTACAATATCCCCACTCTACATTACCATAGCCAGTACAATATCCCCACTCTACACTACCATAGCCAAGTACAATATCCCCACTCTATACTGCCATAGCCAGTACAATATTCCCACTCTACACTACCATAGTCCAGTACAATATCCCCACTCTACACTACCATAGTCCAGTACAATATCCCCACTCTACACTACCATAGTCCAGTACAATATCCCCACTCTACACTACCATAGTCCAGTACAATATCCCCACTCTACACTACCATAGTCCAGTACACTATCCCCACTCTACACTGCCATAGTCCAGTACAATATCCCCACTCTACACTACCATAGTCCAGTACAATATCACCACTCTACACTACCATAGTCCAGTACAATATCCCCACTCTACACTACCATAGTCCAGTATAATATCCCCACTCTACACTGCCATAGTCCAGTACAATATCCCCACTCTACACTACCATAGTCCAGTACAATATCCCCACTCTACACTGCCATAGTTCAGTACACTATCCCCACTCCACACTGCCATAGTCCAGTACAATATCCCCACTCTACACCGCCATAGTCCAGTACAATATCCCCACTCTACACTGTCATAGCCCAATACAATATCTCCACTCTACACTGCCATTGCCCAGTACAATATCCCCACTCTACACTACCATAGTCCAATACAATATCCCCACTCTACACTACCATAGTCCAGTACAATATCCCCACTCTACACTACCATAGCCCAGTACAATATCCCCACTCTACACTGCCATAGCCAGTACAATATCCCCACTCTACACTGCCATAGCCAGTACAATATCCCCACTCTACACTACCATAGCCAAGTACAATATCCCCACTCTACACTGCCATAGCCAGTACAATATCCCCACTCTACACTACCATAGCCAGTACAATATCCCCACTCTACACTACCATAGCCAAGTACAATATCCCCACTATATACAGCCATAGCCAGTACAATATTCCCACTCTACACTACCATAGTCCAGTACAATATCCCCACTCTACACTATCATAGTCCAGTACAATATCCCCACTCTACACTACCATAGTCCAGTACACTATCCCCACTATACACTACCATAGCCAGTACAATATCCCCACTCTACACTACCATAGCCAAGTACAATATCCCCACTCTACACTGCCATAGCCAGTACAATATCCCCACTCTACACTGCCATAGCCAAGTACAATATCCACACTCTACACTACCATAGCCCAGTACACTATCCCCACTCTACACTACCATAGTCCAGTACACTATCCCCACTCTACACTGCCATAGTCCAGTACAATATCCCCCACTCTACACTGCCATAGCCAGTACAATATCCCCACTCTACACTGCCATAGCCAAGTACAATATCCACACTCTACACTACCATAGCCCAGTACACTATCCCCACTCTACACTACCATAGTCCAGTACACTATCCCCACTCTACACTGCCATAGTCCAGTACAATATCCACACTCTACACTACCATAGCCCAGTACACTATCCCCACTCTACACTACCATAGTCCAGTACACTATCCCCACTCTACACTGCCATAGTCCAGTACACTATCCCCACTCTACACTACCATAGCCCAGTACACTATCCCCACTCTACACTACCATAGTCCAGTACAATATCCCCACTCTACACTGCGACAGTCCAATAAAATGTCCCCACTCTACACTGTCATAGTCCAGTACAATATCCCCACTCTACATTACCATAGTCCAGTACAATATCCCCACTCTACACTACCATAGTCCAGTACAATATCCCCACTCTACACTACCATAGTCCAGTACAATATCCCCACTCTACACTACCATAGTCCAGTACAATATCCCCACTCTACACTACCATAGTCCAGTACAATATCCCCACTCTACACTACCATAGTCCAGTACACTATCCCCACTCTACACTGCCATACTCCAGTAAAATATCCCCACTCTACACTACCATAGTCCAGTACAATATCCCCACTCTACACTACCATAGTCCAGTACAATATTCCCACTCTACACTACCATAGTCCAGTACAATATCCCCACTCTACACTGCCATAGTCCAGTACAATATCCCCACTCTACACTACCATAGTCCAGTACAATATCCCCACTCTACACTACCATAGTCCAGTACAATATCCCCACTCTACACTGCCATAGTTCAGTACACTATCCCCACTCCACAATGCCATAGTCCAGTACAATATCCCCACTCTACACTGTCATAGCCCAATACAATATCCCCACTCTACACTGCCATAGCCCAGTACAATATCCCCACTCTACACTACCATAGTCCAATACAATATCCCCACTATACACTACCATAGCCCAGTACAATATCCCCACTCTACACTACCATAGTCCAGTACACTATCCCCACTCTACACTACCATAGTCCAGTACACTATCCCCACTCTACACTGCCATAGTCCAGTACAATATCCCCACTCTACACTACCATAGTCCAGTACAATATCCCCACTCTACACTACCATAGTCCAGTACAATATCCCCACTCTACACTACCATAGTCCAGTACAATATCCCCACTCTACACTACCATAGTCCAGTACAATATCCCCACTCTACACTGCCATAGTCCAGTACAATATCCCCACTCTACACTGCCATAGTCCAGTACAATATCCCCACTCTACACTGTCATAGCCCAAAACAATATCCCCACTCTACACTGCCATAGCCCAGTACAATATCCCCACTCTACACTACCATAGCCCAGTACAATATCCCCACTCTACACTACCATAGTCCAGTACACTATCCCCACTATACACTGCCATAGTCCAGTACAATATCCCCACTCTACACTACCATAGTCCAATACAATATCCCCACTCTACACTACCATAGCCCAGTACAATATCCCCACTCTACACTACCATAGTCCAGTACACTATCCCCACTCTACACTGCCATAGTCCAGTACAATATCCCCACTCTACACTGTCATAGTCCAGTACAATATCCCCACTCTACACTACCATAGTCCAGTACACTATCCCCAATCTACACTACCATAGTCCAGTACACTATCCCCACTCCACACTGCCATAGTCCAGTACAATATCCCCACTCTACACTGCCATAGTCCAGTACAATATCCCCACTATACACTGCCATAGCCCAGTACAATATCCCCACTCTACACTACCATAGTCCAGTACACTATCCCCACTCTACACTACCATAGCCCAATACAATATCCCCACTCTACACTGCCATAGTCCAGTACAATATCCCCACTCTACACTGCCATAGTCCAGTACAATATCCCCACTCTACACTGTCAGCCCAATACAATATCCCCACTCTACACTGCCATAGCCCAGTACAATATCCCCACTCTACACTACCATAGCCCAGTACAATATCCCCACTCTACACTACCATAGTCCAGTACACTATCCCCACTCTACACTGCCATAGTCCAGTACAATATCCCCACTCTACACTGTCATAGTCCAGTACAATATCCCCACTCTACACTACCATAGTCCAGTACACTATCCCCACTCTACACTACCATAATCCAGTACACTATCCCCACTCCACACTGCCATAGTCCAGTACAATATCCCCACTCTACACTGCCATAGTCCAGTACAATATCCCCACTCTACACTGCCATAGCCCAGTACAATATCCTCACTCTACACTACCATAGTCCAGTACACTATCCCCACTCTACACTACCATAGCCCAATACAATATCCCCACTCTACACTGCCATAGTCCAATACAATATCCCCACTCTACACTGCCATAGTCCAGTACAATATCCCCACTCTACACTACCATAGTCCAGTACAATATCCCCACTCTACACTACCATAGTCCAGTACAATATCCCCACTCTACACTACCATAGTCCAGTACAATATCCCCACTCTACACTGTCATAGTCAGTACAATATCCCCACTCTACACTACCATAGCCCATTACAATATCCCCAATCTACATTGCCATAGTCCAGTACAATATCCCCACTCTACACTACCATAGCCCAGTACAATATCCCCACTCTACACTACCATAACCCTGTACAATATCCCCACTCTACACTACCATAGCCCAGTATAATATCCCCACTCTGCACTACCATAGCCCAATACAATATCCCCACTCTACACTGTCATAGCCCAGTACAATATCCCCACTCTACACTACCATAGTCCAGTACACTATCCCCACTCCACACTGCCATAGTCCAGTACAATATCCCCACTCTACACTGTCATAGTCCAGTACAATATCCCCACTCTACACTGTCATAGCCCAATACAATATCCCCACTCTACACTACCATAGCCCAGTACAATATCCCCAATCTACACTACCATAGCCCAGTACAATATCCCCACTCTACACTACCATAGCCCTGTACAATATCCCCACTCTACACTGCCATAGCCCTGTACAATATCCCCACACTTCCCTGCCATAGCCAGTACAATATCCCCACTCTACACTGTCATAGCCCAGTACAATATCCCCACTATACACTGCCATAGCCCAGTACAATATCCCCACTCTACACTACCATAGCCCTGTACAATATCCCCACACTTCACTGCCATAGCCCAATATATCCCGGCGATCCTGCATTATATGTAGCTGCTATTAGACCTATTTCACACACAGGACTTCCAAAATTCCACGAAAAACATGTGTCTGCCTTTGCTGACTCAACGTACATAATCACTGGCAACCTGACGTCAGTTCGTATCTGTGGGGAGTTCTTACAGGTAGGAAAGCCTGATGGGCTTATCAGTTCGTGCACTGATAAAGGCGGTATGATTGATGTACAGGTATAAAATACACTCTGACTCATGCCACGGTTACTAAGATTAGCATCAAAGGTAACTGATCGTGGGAAATGGTTGAGTAAACAACGAGTAATTAATACAGATGTAATACACTTTCTAAAAATAAGTTTATTTTCGAGAGAAGCGACACCACATCAATAATCTAATTTTATTCATACATATAGGATCTAAGTTTATATAAATATATCATAGCTCGATTGCGAAACAATTTATTTCAACTTATATAAATCACTCTCGAGACCTCATTCCTGATGGAATCCATCGCCACGAGGGAGAGAGAAGAGGCAACGTGGAATTTAAAATGCCTTGCCTAAGGGCACAATCGTAACGGCTCCAGTGGGGCTCGAACTCCGGACCTTTCGCACTCGAAGCGAACGCGCATCCACTGCGCTATCACGACCAAAGAGTGGTGATTTCATATCATATTTTATGAAACTAGTTTTGGAATTTCGCTATTAAGCTAGTCTTTTGGCGAGCTAAATAGCGACATTTCAAAACGAGTTTCATAAACATGGTATGCAATTACCACGAGTGTAAGATCCTTTTTATCACAATACCACAATAACAACAACCATAAATGGGAAGCCTGCACGTATGTTTTTGAGCCTTATTACATCTGAAGGAAATCAGAAAGGTGCATCATAACGCTGTGTAAATAGTATGTGGAAGTCGTGATAGCGCAGTGGATACGCGTTCGCTTCAGGTGCGAACGGTCAGGAGTTCGAACCCCGCCGGAGCCGTTACGATTGTGCCCTTAGGCAAGTCATTTAAATTCCACGTTGCCTCTTCTCTCTCCCTCGTGGCGATGGATTCCATCAGGAATGAGGTCTCGAGAGTGATTAATATAAGTTGTAAGAACTTGTTTCGCAATCGAGCCAAAATACATTTGTATAAACTAAATAGTCCCCGATAACCAAACAACTCCACGCAAATAATGGACACACTACTTTTAATCACTATACTCTACATGATTCCTATACATAGTCCCCGTGTGGTTTAACTATTCTAATATCGCAAGTTATTCTTGGAAGAAATTCTGGTTGTTCGATTTGAGAATTTCTATTCTCAGAAGTAATTCTTTCTCTTGCGGATTTCGAGCAGAATGGGCAATTCTTATGTTCCAACAGTCACGTATTAGTGATCGTATACACTACGGTTATGTTTAAATTGAGCATGCATTCATATCACAGGGATTCGGCACGTTTGGGGGTACTAATATATATATATTTAAGTATATATACTAGTACCCCCAAACGTGCCGAATCCCTGTGCTTCATATAGCATAGATATAGGTTCATTTTGTAAAAATTGTAATAACACGAACTACAGTTGCGGTGTTTAAGAGCACATTCATATTTATTTTCGAGGTTGTGGGCGCAGCCATTTTGATTTCTTCATCTGTGACGAGTTTTCCACAAGCGACGATCGATTTAATAGGAGTAATTCTGTCAAATTACTTTCTTATTCTGGAATAGGGTTTATAGCGTAATCGCACCGGGCTCATGTATCCGTGATTTCTGCAAATAAGTTTGCTGTCTACAAGAAAAGCAGCCATCATTCGATCTATCCCCCCCTCGCGGGGATGTAGTCATATTCCTCCGATTCCTCCTATGATGTCTAGTTCAGTAATTGATATCGGCTTTCCCCGTTGCTATTTAGTGCCTAGTTCATATTATATAAACACGCGGAGTGATATAAATCACGTGGCTCGATATCCCTACCTAAGGGACACACGCTCCAGCACCGCTGTTCTACAGACGTGTTGGATGCATGTCCTGTCCCTTAAGCGACATAGACGACCAGGTGACCAGGATGTGTCACCATGACGAAGAAGATACCTCTTCCAGTTTCATGCACCATCACCAGAAGCGTCAAGGCCATTATCATGCAAGCCAACATGCAATAAATCTACCACCCGTCACGAACAACCGACGGTGCTAGGAGGAACGCACGAACTCAATCTTCATAGAATGCTCACCAGATGCTTCGCCGATGGCGAGTGTAAATACACACACAATCATCATCGGTCAGTGGCCAAGTGGTTAACACGTGGACTGTGAACTATGACCCAACGATAGCAGGTTCGATTCCCCGCCTGACTCTAATAGCAGTCTTTCAGTGGGACTATGAATATGAATCATCATGGTCTCATGTATCGGTGCTATAGCTTACCCCGGGCATGCTAACGAGCCAGGGAGCTAACGAACCAGGGAGCTAACGAATCAGGGAGCTAACGAGCCAGGGAACTAGCGAACCAGGGATGCTCCTGGAATTGGAGTTCTTCTGTATCCCCCACTAAAATAATATGACTACATAATATAATATACCTATACCTGTCTTTACCAGCTTTGAAACGAGCGTTCTGATTGGATTATTAGAATGTAACAAGATGTTTTTTTATATATGAAGAACAATCATAATCCAATCAGAACGCTCGTTTCAACGCGAATTGCGCCGCTTTAGAATGTTTCAAAACAAATTGAAAATGCTACGAAATCTCTTTTACAGGTTAGTGGAAACACATTTTATTGATAATGTTATTCACAGTTAAAACTCTCCCGTCGAAGATTTTTTTTTGTTGCTGACAGAACCCGTGTCCTAGTATGGAAATGTGACCTGCTATGGCCAATGTATGTGGCAATTGTTTGCAAAGTATACATGCATGCAGCTTAAAGTTGTGTTTTATTTGAAGAACAATATAAAGACTCGGGATAGGCGTTATATTTGGACAGCTTTGTACAAAATTGTTTCAGATAGGGCCATTTTACTGATCGATGCGAAATCTGACATCCCACAGAGTAGAATCCCTGTACTTAAATATATATACTAGTACCCCCAAACGTGCCGAATCCCTGTGGTCTTTACTTGCCAAATTCTAACCGAGGCGAGTGCCTCATTTCCTCAGTGTGGCTACGGGCCTGAGTTCATGTGATAAAATAAACTAGACATTTGCTTGACGTAAATATATTATGTTGGTTTGTAGGCCTACTTGTGGTTTTTCTATTCTTCATCATAGTCCTATTCAGGAGCTATATAGTCACGCATACGTTGTTAGCCCTATGGGCCTTCTATATTTAGTACCAAATATGGATTATTTTAAAAAGCTTATATGACTCAAACATGTGTTTGTGACTAGCACATATGAGTGGGTCAACCGGAAAATAAATCCCAGTGAAACTACGTTACCTATGACATTTATAATACATTCAAGGGTGAATTCAAAATAATATTTCTCTATATGGCTGCAAATAGGTCAGCACATGTAGACATTTTCCTACATTCACTTATTTAGGTAATAACCACCGTGCTAAACGGTCAAGTATTGTCAAATATAGACCACTCATCAGTCACATATTTAGGCGATAGGCCTGGTCCAACGGCCAAGTATTGTGAAAGATATAAGTTGATGTCATGCCAAAATTCACATTGTTGTTGTTGTTGTAGTTTTATTATGTATACATATATATGTGAACACAATGTAAAACTACGTAAATAAGCGAAACTTTATGGTTTCACCCCACCCCCCTCCCATATGTTACCTACAATATAAACGTCACATGGGCGGCATTGAACACACTAGTGTACCGTCACAATGTTGAGACCATTCAGGGGTGTAGCCAGGAGCAAATTATGTGCAGGCCCGGGTAAAGCATGTTGAGTGAGCGTAGCGAACGAGGTTGCTAGGGGGCATGCACCCCCGGGATATTTTGGTTTTTAGGATGCATTTTCCCGCATTCTGCTGCATTTAAAAGACAAATTCGGACATGTTTTTATAACAAATAATCATGTTTTTTTGGGTCAAAATGATGTGCAGGCCCGGGCCTTTTGGCTTAATGGCAGCTACGCGCCTGCCATTGATTGCCATCCAAATATTATCTGTACATTTGCTGTGGTACAAACCCGCATCTCAACAAACCCGCATATCAACAAACCCGCATAAGTACCATTTACGCACATTATCTCACGAGCATTTTTTAAAACTTAGGTACTGGTGCATTGTTGTATGTCTTGAATTCAGACATTTTATACAGCCTCTGTGCACCTCTCTAATGCGTCTTGTTGCAGAGCCAACTGTGCATACATTGATCAGTCCGCATTTTAGTTTAAACTTTATTTATATTACAACGATTGCGAAGCAAGTTTGAACAACTTATATTAATCACTCTCGTTGGCGCGGATGAAAGCGTCAATGTGGTCATTCGTGAGGGAGGAAACCGGAGTACCCGGAGAAACCCCACCTGTCCGATCTGGCGACCACCGTACCATCTCACCTACTGCCCGGGCCGAGGATCGAACCCGGGTTGCATTGCTGAGAAGCGAGCGCGCTAATCGGAGAGCCAAAGTATTGACGAGTATTGCACGTGCACGAGTTCTACTTTCTTTCGGTTTCAACATTAAATGAAGCGTAATATATACATATGAGTTATGGCGGATTATGACAATACTGTTTTCTTAAAAATCATTTTCCCAATACCATGAAGTAAAACCCAGAACGAGAAATAGGGGTTTAACTAGCAGATGTGAGAAGTAGATCTGAGATTATAAATATATATTATAGGCATAGCTTGTTGTAGTCATGCCAAGTACTCACAGTCTCTGCCCTACATGGATCAACCTCAACTACGGATAAACCAAGTCCACGATAGAACAGTAGACCGACGAGTACTCACAGTCTCTGCCCTACATGGATCAACCTCAACTACGGATAAACCAAGTACACGATAGAACAGTAGACCGTCGAGTGCTCACAGTCTCTGCTCTACATGGATCAACCTCAACTACGGATAAACCAAGTACACGATAGAACAGTAGACCGCCGAGTGCTCACAGTCTCTGCCCTACATGGATCAACCTCAACTACGGATACACCAAGTACACGATAGAACAGTAGACCACCGAGTGCTCACATTCTCTGCTCTACATGGATCAACCTCAACTACGGATACACCAAGTACACGATAGAACAGTAGACCACCGAGTGCTCACAGTCTCTGCTCTACATGGATCAATCTCAACTACGGATACACCAAATACACGATAGAACAGTAGACCGCCGAGTGCTCACAGTCTCTGCTCTACATGGATCAATCTCAACTACGGATAAACCAAGTACACGATAGAACAGTAGACCACCAAGTGCTCACATTCTCTGCTCTACATGGATCAATCTCAACTACGGATAAACCAAGTCCATGATAGAACAGTAGACCACCGAGTGCTCACAGTCTCTGCTCTACATGGATCAATCTCAACTACGGATAAACCAAGTACACGATAGAACAGTAGACCACCGAGTGCTCACATTCTCTGCTCTACATGGATCAATCTCAACTACGGATAAACCAAGTACACGATAGAACAGTAGACCACCGAGTGCTCACATTCTCTGCTCTACATGGATCAATCTCAACTACGGATAAACCAAGTACACGATAGAACAGTAGACCACCGAGTGCTCACATTCTCTGCTCTACATGGATCAATCTCAACTACGGATAAACCAAGTACACGATAGAACAGTAGACCACCGAGTGCTCACATTCTCTGCTCTACATGGATCAATCTCAACTACGGATAAACCAAGTACACGATAGAACAGTAGACCACCGAGTGCTCACAGTCTCTGCTCTACATGGATCAACATCAACTACGGATACACCAAGTACACGATAGAACAGTAGACCACCGAGTGCTCACAGTCTCTGCTTTACATGGATCAACATCAACTACGGATAAACCAAGTACACGATAGAACAGTAGACCACCGAGTGCTCACAGTCTCTGCTCTACATGGATCAACATCAACTACGGATACACCAAGTACATGATAGAACAGTAGACCACCGAGTGCTCACAGTCTCTGCTTTACATGGATCAACATCAACTACGGATAAACCAAGTACACGATAGAACAGTAGACCACCGAGTGCTCACAGTCTCTGCTCTACATGGATCAACATCAACTACGGATACACCAAGTACATGATAGAACAGTAGACCACCGAGTGCTCACAGTCTCTGCTTTACATGGATCAACATCAACTACGGATAAACCAAGTACACGATAGAACAGTAGACCACCGAGTGCTCACAGTCTCTGCTCTACATGGATCAACATCAACTACGGATACACCAAGTCCATATCATGTATAATTTTACAAATTCTGCCTGTATACAATATATAATTTATGAAATGTATCTGGGAATCGTTTCCTGGAACTGTTTGTAAAGTGGGTCTAAGTGCTATGATTTCTGTATCAGTGAAATGAAGATGTATATGTATTATCTAGGCAAGTTGGATACAATTTTGCTTTATATCAGTAAAATAGTTGGCGTGTGGCGTCCGTGGTCCAGTGGTAGAGCGTCGGATTTGGAATCGAACGGTCCCGGGTTCGATACTCGGAAAGGTCACGTATGTAATGTCATTGAGCAAGGCACCTCACACACATTGCTTAGTACTGGTTAATCGCTTAGGTCGGCTAAGCCTGCCCAGGAAAAATGTCTAGGTCCCCGAGAGGGGTTTGACATTAATGGAACATACATACATAGTTTATTTTTCGCAGTCTTTACTCTATGGCTGCGGGAACATGACTTCATACTTATATTGCGAACTATGACGAGTTGTCCTCCTACACCCAGTGATTTCCTCTTCTCTCTCTATATATAACTGATGTTGGCAGTTACACCACCAGTTGGCACGCTCATCTGATTGTCGCCGGCAGCGAGATTTCGGTAGATAGATGATGATGACTTGGAGAGACGATATGACCGCGAGCGAACAGAGCACATGTTTTTGAAGTCACAGTAGTAGATAATCAAGAACAAGTCTTTACTTTACACCACCCACTCGTCTATGCAAAGTTCTCAAATTAGATAATTGTTACATTTTTCATTACTGTTTTTCGCAAAATAGCAAACATTTAGATAAAGTTCGAATTTTTATCATTTATAAATGTGTTGAAACTTCAAACTCCAGTGAAATAACGCGCGATATCAGATGGAAGACAAACCTTAATGACAACGTCGATGACGGACGTTTGTAACTGAATTTGAATGTTCTTTTCGATGTGTTTTTGCGTGTGGTGGCTAAGCTAGCTATTTTAAACAAAATAATGGCCCCACTCCAAACACACTCCTTAAAAAAAATCTACATTTCCGTCATATATGTATAGAGCAGTACAGGGAACAATTCATAAAATTAATTTTAAGGGGATCATGAACAAAATGATAGCTTCATGACCGCTAAATCGGAAATTAATATACAGGAAATAAAATATATGTATCATTTGGGAAATTGCGTCATATATACACAGAATCGAACCAAACGTTGATATTTGTATCAGTTTATAGCGACAGCGTATGTGTTACAACTTAGAAATACATGACTGTGTGTTAACTACACCTTTGAAATATTTAGTTTCCATCCATACGTTCCGAATATACATGTCAAAATACTCGACTCATTGGACTATTTTGTATTTAATATTTTTGACAATATCCAATATTTCTTAACACATGTACACAGATGTCGGTGCCCGTCCGTACCTGAAATACTGCTCGGAGTGTACGAACCAACAGTAAAGGAAACACCTGTTCTACACTAGAAACATACGCGTGCGTGCGTGCGCACGTGAGTGCGTGCGTGTGTTTTACGTTTATTTATCGTCGCTACCGGTTAACCATATGAGCGACGCCTCCTGAAGAGATTAGCCATTTAGATTTTTGGAGGATAGTGCAATGATACAGACAGAGACTCATTCCAGAGTCCCCTCTGGTTCTTTTACGAGCACGGTGTAAAGCACCGACACGATACCACGGTTTAACGTCCCATCTGAAAGACTGTTAATTTTATTAGGGTCAGACGAGGTCCAGCGTGTAACCACTGGACTACAGATCCGTCTGTGATACACGTGTACAAAGATGGATGTGAAAGATGGATGTACTAAAGAGTCTACTATTAAAAATAACACCTAGTGGCTAGCGTTTACTGCATCGTCCATGGCGCATGACGCTTATAAGGCACTGAAGGCCCTTGCAGAAAATGAAAAATCATATACACCAAAATGCAATAAAAAGTGGAGGGGATAACATATATTTGAGTGATATTTAAATCTCAGAATCACTCCCTAATAACCCGTTTGCCGTGATATGGCTTAGAGGTTATAAAACCTTTCTCCAATCTCAAACTCGGTCTCAAGCTTCTGATTGGTTCAGCCGACAGTAAAACTCAGAATCAGCCAATCAAATAACTGGAGCTTGAGATCTGTGAACAGTTTTATAACCTAGGACAATGGTGTCGCTACAGAAGGATATGTAGTCCAGTCGTTAACACGCTGGTAATCCAGGGATCACAGGTTCGATCCCTCGGCTGACCCTAATAAAATTAACAGTCTTTCAGATGGGACTTTAAACCGAGATATCGTGTCAGTGCTTTACATCGTGCACGTAAAAGAACCAGATGAGACTCTGGAATGAGTCTCTGTCTGTATCTAAATAAACGTAAAACACACACATGGTGTCGCTATGTTCAAGCTGTACGTTGCAGTGTGTTATCGGAAGAAGTTTCATCATGGAAGCTATTTGTCGGTCAAGTGTAGTCGAAACGGCATCATGGAAGTCGTGATAGCACAGTGGATGCGAGTTCGCTTCAGGTGCGAAAGGTCCGGAGTTCGAGCCCCGCTGGAGCCGTTACGATTGTACCCTTAGACATGGCATTTAAATTCCACGTTGCCTCTTCTCTCTCCCTCGTGGTGATGGATTCCTCTCAGGAATGAGGTCTCCAGAGTGATTAATATAAGTTGTAAGAACTTGTTTCGCAATCGAGTTAAAATAAATTTGTATAAACTAAACGGCACCAACTCTCTGTCGCTAGCTATAGCATATCTCGGCAAACATGAGATCTAACATAACTCGACAAACTGAGGATCTAACATAACAAGCCATACTGAGGATCTAAAACAATTAAGAATATTGAGGATCTAACAAAACTCTGCAGACTGAGGGCGTAACATAATTCGGCAAACTGAGGATCTAAAATAAAAACGACAGAGGATCTAACACAGCTCAGAAGACTACGGACCCAACAGAACACGACATATTGAGAGTCTAACAAAACACGACAGATTGAGGGTCTAACATAACACGACATACTGAGGATCTAGTCTAACTAGGAAGACAGAGGAGTTAGCACTCAAACAACCGAGGATCTAACATATGTCTCCATACTGAGGATCTAACGTAACATGGTAGACTGAGGATCTAACATAGCTAGGCAGACTGATGATCTAACATAACTCGAGACACTAAGGATCTAGCATGATTTAGCATACTGAGGATCAATCATAACTCAGTAGACTGAAGATCTAACTTAAATCTCGACAGACTGATAATCTAACACAACTCGCAGACTGAGGACACGACACAATTCTGCAGACTGTGTATCTAACATACTTCGGCAGACTGAGGGTCCAACATAACATGGTATACTGAGGATCTAACACAACTCGGAAGACTGAGAATGTAACATAACTCGACAGACTGAGGGCATAACATAACTCGACATACTGAGGATCTAACATAAAGCAGCAACAGCAGACTGAGTATCTAACGTGGCTCCACACCCAAGGATCTAGCATAATTCTCCAAGACTGAGGATCTAATAAAATTCGACAGGCCGAGGATCTAACATGACTCGGCATACCGAGTGTAACTCGACAGACCGAAGATCTAACTTAGACCCTCTGAATCAATTAATCACCACTAGGCCAGTTCACATGCCCTTTTCCCATACATGTATATACATGAACAGGTAAAATGACCAGAAAGGCGAAGTGAGAGAAATAACCACTAGGCCAGTTCACATGCCCTTTTCCCCCATACACGTATATACATAAACAGGTAAAATGACCAGAAAGGCGAAGTGAGAGAAACAACAACTAGGCCAGTTCACATGCCTTTCCCCCCATACATGTATATACATAAACAGGTAAAATGACCAGAAAGGCGAAGTGAGAGAAACAACAACTAGGCCAGTTCACATGCCTTTTTTCACATACATGTATATACATGAACAGGTAAAATTACCAGAAAGGCGAAGTGAGAGAAACAACAACTAGGCCAGTTCACATGCCCTTTCCCCATGTATATACATGAACAGGTAAAATGACCAGAAAGGCGAAGTGAGAGAAACAACAGCATCTACAAATTGACCTTTAATATAACAATATACATATTTCGTGCTGTACAATACTTAATGTCATCCTTAATTGTGTGTAATTAATAACACAAATCTTATACTAGTATTCTTCCCTATGCAAACATGAATGTACATACCGGTATATAACGATACGCCTAGAGGTAATTAGTATGTGAAAATGCAAACAGTTACATTGTATGTATACAAGAAAAGTAATATATAGGAAGACTAGACTATGATTGATTGGAACGGTGTCCGCCTACGTGGTCGAGTGGTTAAGGTCGCTGACTTGTATACCAATGTAACCTATCATCTCTGATGGTCACGGGTTCGAGCCCCGCTCAGACCGTGTCTCATTGATATTGATGAAACAGTTGGCGGTTTCTTACGGAGGTTGGTGCACCAAGTACTGGTTAACCGATGGAGCCTGCCCAGGAAAGGTGTTGTTAGGTAAACTGCCCGTCGCTCAAATGGGAAACCGGTAGCGACGTTAAATACACTTAAAGAAAAAACAGAAAAAAAAGACTGGAACTACAGACGGATCTGTAGTCCAGTGGTAACACGCTGGACTGGTAATCATCACAGGTTCGATCCCCCGTCTGACCCTAATAAAATTAACAGTCTTTCAGACCCTAATAAAATTAACAGTCTTTTAGATGGGACGTTAAACAGAGGTCTCGTGTCGGTGCTTTACACCGTGCACGTAAAAGAACCAGAGGAGATTCTGGAATGGATCTCTGTCTGTATCATTGCACTATCCTCCAACATATACAATTACTAATCTCTTCAGGAGGCGTCGCTCATATGGGCAACCGGTAGCGACGATAAATAAACGTAAAACGCACACAACTGACTGGTACTACACCGATCATAACCGGCTCGATATATATACAGAGGTACACATTATATATAACCGATATAAATTCAGCCATTAACGGCTCTACACTCTCCATGGTCGACAACTTCAGATATCTAGGATCACTGATATCCAACAACCTGTTCCTCGATGCTGAGATCAATGCACGCATCGGGAAAGCAGCCACCGTCATGTCAAAACTCACCAAGAGAGTCTGGGAGTACAGAAACCTAACGCTGAACACCAAGTTGAAGGTCTACCAGGCCTGCATACTCAGCACGCTCCTCTACGGCAGCGAGTCATGGACGACATATGCCAGACAAGAGACAAAGCTGAACTCATACCATATGAGGTACCTTCGCAGGATCTTGGGAATCACTTGGGAAGATAGGGTCACCAATATAGAGGTCCTCAGCAGAGCGAGTTCAACAACAATCTATGCAATGCTTAGTGAACGCCGTCTGCGCTGGCTAGGTCATGTCCGACGCATGGACAAAGGACGCATCCCCAAAGATCTACTGCACGATCAACTTGAACAAGGATCACGTCCAACTGGTCGCCCCCACCTAATATACAGGGACGCTTGTAAGAGGGACCTGCGTTCAGCGCACATCGACATGTAGTCTTGGGAAGACACAGCATCAAATCGGTCATCATGGAGACACGTTGTGAAAGCTGGGGTCAGACGAGCCGAGGCTGAGCGAACTCGGCTTCGTGAGCAGATAACGACAAAAATGAAAGGCATCAATCAAACGGGATGACTCGATCTTCACCTGCGATGACTGTAAGTAGTATGGTCAGCTCTTTGCATGTAAACAAACGGGCGCCATTTTGAATACGCTTTATAGTAACTCATTTGCATATAAGGTAATATAAAGTAGGTCACGCGCGTGCGCGTATATTTTTAGTCTATTGATGACGTATCGCGCAACTACCGAGTTACGTGTACGAAGGCGTATCGGACGATATAGTAACAAGTCTCTACGCGGCGTCCATTTTGGATGACCTCACGATTATGTCCGGGCTTATCGGATAATGTACATCTTATTATTCGCGCATAATGCGACATATGTACGCTATTACATATCCGGAGCGTTGTCGCATTTCTTCGAAGACACGTACGTCAGAATAATAGGTACCCGGTGGCCCCGCCACGTACCCGGATGACACCCTACGTCTCATGCTTCCAGTCGGATCCGTTCTCGGGTCAATAACATCCATACAGAGCCGCTTCCAATTGGTCCGTACTGGGGGGTTCCGTACCTACATTCTCCGCCCACACACGGATTCAGATCCAGGCTTACCGCTGGCCGGGGTAGAGTTATCGCTGCATCGGCCATCATGTACGGTACGCGCTATGTGAGGCCGTGTACCGAGGTCGTGTAGCGAGTGGTTGTCGCGGGACAACGACTGGATGTCACGGATGTACCGAGCTCAGGTTACCTGATGGTGACCAAATCCAGCTCGCAATCATGGGACAGGCACCTCCGTACGACAGGAAGTCGCGATAGCGCAGCTTCAGGTCCGGAGTTCGAGCCCCTCTGGAGCCGTTACGAGCGTTGGCATTTGAATTATCTCTCCATCAGGAACGAGGTCTCGAGAGTCGGAATAACTCGTTTCGCGATCGAGCTAAAATAAATTTGTATAAAAACAGGATGAAGTTAAGCGAAGCGAAACGACGTTCTTTTCCGACATCGGTATACTGATCGGTACAGTAAAAGAGTGAAAGTGGTAGGGGTGTAACGATGCATCGAAATATCGATGCATCGCAATAGACAGCGTCACGATAGTCAACCATCGATGGTAAATATGACCATCGATAGTATTGACTATTGCGGCAGTACTATCGCAATAGTTTCGATAGTTGCCAGGGATGGCGAAATCGGTCATTTGTTACGCCGGGCAAGTAGATTTTCGAATGTAACTTGTCCGTGGACAAGTAAAAATACCGGCGAGTGCATTTACTTTATGTTCCCATGGCATTTAAATCGTATTTTAATGAGAAAGCATCGGCAAATGTTCTTGTTTATTTTCCTGCGGAACTTCCGCAATAAACACAAGCCAGCCGACAACGGTGGCGGACAACATTTCCAGCCGACAATAACCTGAATAAGAACCGGAAATGTCAAGAGTTATCGCCCGTCACATAAAAACTGTGTAAAATGCGGTGGGTATGTAATGTATTTTCCGCTCAAAACAAGCCAGCTGTCAATAAGAATAACTACTGTCGAAAATGGCTTCTTTGGTACTGAATAGTGAGCAAAGTAGGCGATGTGACCCCCATAATCCCGGGTATGGGTAATTTAAAGTGCTATAGCGCATGCGTCAGTTACAAGTATACTACGCGGTCGCTAAATCGATATACGGGAACGGGTACGTGACGCAGCCTTATTATTGAAGACGACAGGTAAACAATCATGTAACTTAGCGGGACTGTGTATCGATTTTTAAATAAGGTTGGTTTATATTATTTAAACATATAAAGTTCGGATATACGGGCAAGTGGGTTTTCAACTTTTCACTACGGACAAGTAAATTAGTGCAGTGTGTTCGATGTCATGATAATAAAGAAAACATTGCATGCTAATAAATAAATACACAGAACTTGTGTATTCCATGCGAAACAGAATATTTTTTTAATTAATATGTATTTACACAATACTATTGCAATAGTCCTACAACTATCGCAATACTATCGCAATACTATCGCAATAGTATTTTAACTATCGCAATACTATCGCAATAGTAAAATTGACCCCAATAGTCACCCCTAGAAAGTGGTGTATAAGAAAACGAAGCGTACGTTATTACTACATACACGATTGCACCGACCAATGGAAACGAACCGCTCTATAAATAGCGAACGCGTACGTTTCTATATATAACGACTACGAACCGCTCTATAAATAGCGAGCGCGTACGTTTCTATAAATAACGACCGATTAAGGTATGAACTCGTAAAAATAGCAACCAATGGGCTACAAGTTCTAAAAATAATCACCAATCGCAAACGTTGAAGTTGTATATAATTGGGCCGTTTTTCGATAACACCTCACTTCCGAAGTCAGTGGCTAACCATCAACATGAACATTATCGATCAGAGCGATTCAACCAAAGTGTCTCAGTTTTCCGTGTCTGAGATGATGTTTTACGAAGATCGACTACAGAGTTTTGAACACTGGTCGAAACAGATCGAACCGAATAAAATGTCTTTGGCTAAAGCGGGCTTCTATTATACCGGAAGCGCCGATAAAGTTACCTGTTTCTCTTGCGGTGTGAAGGTGATGTTGTGGGAGCCCTCGGATCAGCCGTGGGAAGAACACGAAAAATGGTCTCAGGCGAGTATATACTTGAAAATGACTAGCTACAAAAATGGAGATACCGGCTCGTTCGCTCCCGGATTTATCCCGGCCAGTAAGAACGCACCAGTTACATTTGGACACAATACTGGATTTGGTACACAGGCTCCCTCATGCGGCCATGGAGCGTTTGCGTTAGATGGACAGCAAACTAACAAAACTTCATCATTCGGACCAAACAGCGTTACTGGAGCTAATTTGTTTGTTAGACGTTAGACATGTTTGGACTCGTGTGCGTGACAATGTCTTTAATTAATGACTTGGAATGGTGGCTTAGATATAGACAGTTGAGGAGAGAAGCCGCGGAGGGCGCGGATAGACTTATCGAAATATTAGAAATATATGTAGAACCATTGTATGCAACTGTGTTATAAAATAATGTACATATAATAAAAAGGTAAATTTACGCGCACCTTTGTTGTATTTGTAGGAATATTATATATATTGTATACAAATTATAGATTGTGGACGTCCAAATTATACCGAGATTCTGATTACTTTAGACGCTACCGTTCCCTTCTTAGGTCGCTAAATATACAAACATAATATTTACTTTGCGCGTTACATACAGTTTCATAGGAGATGTCGGCTATTTATAGTAAACGTCATCGTTTATTACTAGGAAGAGGTGACATAGCTAAAGTCCGTACACAATTACCCCCCTTTACAATGTTCTCATAATATCGTTATTTTATATCATTTCAATGGTAACTGTTATCGTTTCAATATTTGCCATTGTTACCAAATTATGAATATGTATTGTTAGAAACTTTCGTGTCATTTCAATATGTGTCATTGTTGTTTTTCCGTTATAATTGATTATAAATTTGATTTATGTAAATAAAAGTATATCGGAATACAATGTATTACGTATTTTCTGAACTTTAACAATACCGCGATTGCGGGGTAATGTTAGTTAACTATGACCAACACACGATCAACTATCCTACAGTTTATAAGACGATGCGTAATAAGTTAAAAAACGCACAAAATGATGGTATGGTATTTCAATATTGTTTTTGAAGACTAGATACTATACGAAGACATTATATAGTGAATCATAATACGCTCCAGTTGATAAGAAAATATCTAAACCACCACCATACGCGATAAAACCCCATCACCATAACGCTGAAACATACGCGATACAACATCCCCACCAGAACACTCAAACATTTCATTATTTATTATTCTACATAGAGGTACAACAAATAAAATAAAAAATTCAAACATTTACGGATCTACACGAAATAATTACCAAAGTATAGCTCTCATTATTTCGATTAAGAAAATATAAACTTATATATATGTACTACGTATACTTTTCCAGATATTGATGATTGAAGATTTTGCATTAAAGGGACATTGTCATAAAAAAATTGTTTTAAAGGGACACATCAATTTTTTTAAAAATCGGATTAACGACACAAAAATGCGATTGTAGCGTCGCATATCGAAACGACGGAGACAAAAACTGAAATAACAATGACAAAAACTGAAACGCGCGTGTCAGAAACTGAAACGCTAGTGTCAAAAACTGAAACGGACTCTACGGAGAAATACGTGTTAACGGGTAAAAACTGAAACGCTAATGACAGAAACTGAAACGCTCGTGTCAGAAACTGAAACGCTACTGTCAAAAAATTGAAACGTTACGGCATAATACATGTTCTGACGACCTAATGCTATGGTAAGGTCCATGTTTTGTGTTGGAGTATGCGGGATGTACGTAGATATGGTGCGATAGTGCGTATATCTTGTAGTAATATACGTATATATGGTGATATAGTGCGTATATCATGTAGTAATGAATGTATATACGGTGCGATAGTGTGTAGATCTCGTAGTAATGAATGTATATATGGTGAGGTAGTGAATAATGTCTTGTAGTAACGTACGTAGATATAGTGAGATACTGCGTATATCTTGTCGTAATGTACGTAAATATTGTGAGATAGTGGATATATCTTGTAGTAATGTACGTAGATTTGGTGAGATAGCGCGTATATTTAGTAGCAATGTACGTATATATGGGGAGATAGTGCGTATATATTGTTGTAATATACGTAGATATGGTGATCTAGTGCGTATATATTGTAGTAATGTACGTATATATGGTGAGACAGTGCGTATATCTTGTAGTAATGTACGTAAATATGGTGAGATAGTGGATATATCTTGTAGGAATGTACGTAGATTTGGTGAGATAGTGCGTATATTTAGTAGCAATGTACGTATATATGGGGAGATAGTGCGTATATCTTGTAGAAATGTACGTAGATATGGTGAGATAGTGGATATATATTGTTGTAATGTACGTAGATATGGTGAGATACTGTGTATATCTGGTAGTAATGTACGTAAATATGGTGAGATAGTGGATATATCTTGTAGTAATGAATGTATATATGGTGAAATAGTGCGTAGATCTTGTAGTAATGAATGTAGATATATTGAGATGGTGTATATATATATATTGTTGTAATATACGTAGATATGGTGAGATAGTGCGTATATCTTGTAGTAATGTACGTAGATATGGTGAGACAGTGTGTAGTTATTGTAGTAATGTACGTAGATATGGGGCGATAGTGCGTATATCTTGTAGTAATGTACGTAGATATGGTGACATACTGTGTATATCGTGTAGTAACGTACGTAGATATGGCGAGATAGTGTGTATATTTTGTAGTAATGTACGTAGATATGGTGAGATAGTGTGTATATCTTATAGTAATGTATGCAGATATGGTGAACTAGTGTGTAGATCTTGTAGTAATGAATGTAGATATTGTGAGATAGTGTATATATATATATTAGTAATGTATGTAGATATGGTGAGATAGTGGATTTATATTGGTGTAATATATGTAGATATGGTGAGATAGTGTGTATATCTTGTAGTAATGTACGTAGATATGGCGAGATAGTGTGTAGTTATTGTTGTAATATAACGACACAAACATGCGATTTTAGCGTCGCATATCGAAACGACGGAGACAAAAACTGAAATAACAATGACAAAAACTGAAATGCTCGTGTCAGAAACTGAAACGCTCGTGTCAGAAACTGAAACGCTCGTGTCAGAAACTGAATCGCTAGTGTCAAAAACTGAAACGGACTCTATGGAGAATTACGTGTTAACGGGTAAAAACTGAAACGCTAATGACAGAAACCGAAACGCTAGTGTCAAAAACTGAAACGCTCGTGTCAGAAACTGAAACGCTCGTGTCAGAAACTGAATCGCTAGTGTCAAAAACTGACACGGACTCTATGGAGAATTACGTGTTAACGGGTAAAAACTGAAACGCTAATGACAGAAACTGAAACGCTCGTGTCAGAAACTGAAACGCTAGTGTCAAAAACTGAAATGCTCGTGTCAGAAACTGAAACGCTCGTGTCAGAAACTGAAATGCTACTGTCAAAAAATTGAAAAGTTAGATACAAAAACTGAAACGCTACGGTGTAATACATGTTCTGACGACCTAATGCTATGGTAAGGTCCATGTTTTGTGTTGGAAGATGCGGGATGTATGTAGATATGGTGCGATAGTGCGTATATCTTGTAGTAATATACGTAGATATGGTGATATAGTGCGTATATCTTGTAGTAATGAATGTATATACGGTGCGATAGTGTGTAGATCTCGTAGTAATGAATGTATATATGGTGAGATAGTGAATAATGTCTTGTAGTAATGTATGTAGATATAGTGAGATACTGCGTATATCTTGTAGTAATATATGTAGATATGGTGATATAGTGCGTACATCTTGTAGTAATGAATGTATATATGGTGCGATAGTGTGTAGATCTTGTAGTAATGAACGTATATATGGTGAGATAGTGAATAATGTCTTGTAGTAATGTATGTAGATATAGTGAGATACTGCGTATATCTTGTATTAATGTACGTACATATTGTGAGATAGTGGATATATCTTGTAGTAATGTACGTAGATTTGGTGAGATAGTGTGTATATTTAGTAGCAATGTACGTATATATAGGGAGATAGTGCGTATATCTTGTAGAAATGTACGTAGATATTGTGAGATAGTGGATATATATTGTTGTAATATACGTAAATATGGTGATATAGTGTGTATATCTTGTAGTAATGTACGTAGATATGGTGAGACAGTGTGTATATCTTGTAGTAATGTATGTATATATGGTGAGATACTGTGTATATCTTGTAGTAATGTACGTAAATATTGTGAGATAGTGGATATATCTTACAGTAATGTACGTAGATTTGGTGAGATAGTATGTATATTTAGTAGCAATGTACGTATATATGGGGAGATAGTGTGTATATCTTGTAGTAATGTACGTATATATGGTGAGATAGTGTGTATATCTTGTAGTAATGTACGTAGATATGGTGAGACAGTGTGTAGTTATTGTAGTAATGTATGTAGATATGGTGCGATAGTGCGTATATCTTGTAGTAATGTACGTAGATATGGTGAGATACTGTGTATATCTTGTAGTAATGTACGTAAATATGGTGAGATAGTGGATATATCTTGTAGGAATGTACGTAGATTTGGTGAGATAGTATGTATATTTAGTAGCAATGTACGTATATATGGCGAGATAGTGTGTATATCTTGTAGAAATGTACGTAGATATTGTGAGATAGTGGGTATATATTGTTGTAATGTACGTAGATATGGTGAGATACTGTGTATATCTTGTAGTAATGTACGTAAATATGGTGAGATAGTGGATATATCTTGTAGTAATGTACGTATATATAGTGAGATAGTGTGTATATCTTGTAGTAATGTACGTAGATATGGCGAGATAGTGTGTAGTTATTGTTGTAATATAACGACACAAAAATGCGATTGTAGCGTCGCATATCGAAACGACGGAGACAAAAACTGAAATAACAATGACAAAAACTGAAACGCTCGTGTCAGAAACTGAAACGCTCGTGTCAGAACCTGAAACGCTCGTGTCAGAAACTGAATCGCTAGTGTCAAAAACTGAAACGGACTCTATGGAGAATTACGTGTTAACGGGTAAAAACTGAAACGCTAATGACAGAAACTGAAACGCTAGTGTCAAAAACTGAAACGCTCGTGTCAGAAACTGAAACGCTCGTGTCAGAAACTGAATCGCTAGTGTCAAAAACTGAAACGGACTCTATGGAGAATTACGTGTTAACGGGTAAAAACTGAAACGCTAATGACAGAAACTGAAACGCTCGTGTCAGAAACTGAAACGCTAGTGTCAAAAACTGAAACACTCGTGTCAGAAACTGAAACGCTCATGTCAGAAACTGAAACGTTACTGTCAAAAAATTGAAACGTTAGATACAAAAACCGAAACGCTACGGTGTAATACATGTTCTGACGACCTTATGCTATGGTAAGGTCCATGTTTTGTGTTGGAAGATGCGGGATGTATGTAGATATGGTGCGATAGTGCGTATATCTTGTAGTAATATACGTAGATATGGTGATATAGTGCGTATATCTTGTAGTAATGAATGTATATACGGTGCGATAGTGTGTATATCTCGTAGTAATGAATGTATATATGGTGAGGTAGTGAATAATGTATTGTAGTAATGTATGTAGATATAGTGAGATACTGCGTATATCTTGTGGTAATATATGTAGATATGGTGATATAGTGCGTATATCTTGTAATAATGAATGTATATATGGTGCGATAGTGTGTAAATCTTGTAGTAATGAACGTATATATGGTGAGATAGTGAATACTGTCTTGTAGTAATGTATGTAGATATAGCGAGATACTGCGTATATGTTGTATTAATGTACGTAAATATTGTGAGATAGTGGATATATCTTGTAGTAATGTATGTAGATTTGGTGAGATAGTGTGTATATTTAGTAGCAATGTACGTATATATAGGGATATAGTGCGTATATCTTGTAGAAATGTACGTAGATATTGTGAGATAGTGGATATATATTGTTGTAATATACGTAAATATGGTAATATAGTGTGTATATATTGTAGTAATGTACGTAGATATGGTGAGACAGTGTGTATATCTTGTAGTAATGTATGTATATATGGTGAGATACTGTGTATATCTTGTAGTAATGTACGTAAATATTGTGAGATAGTGGATATATCTTACAGTAATGTACGTAGATTTGGTGAGATAGTATGTATATTTAGTAGCAATGTACGTATATATGGTGCGATAGTGCGTATATCTTGTAGTAATGTACGTAGATATGGTGAGATACTGTGTATATCTTGTAGTAATGTACGTAAATATGGTGAGATAGTGGATATATCTTGTAGGAATGTACGTAGATTTTGTGAGATAGTATGTATATTTAGTAGCAATGTACGTATATATGGGGAGATAGTGTGTATATCTTGTAGAAATGTACGTATATATTGTGAGATAGTGGGTATATATTGTTGTAATGTACGTAGATATGGTGAGATACTGTGTATATCTTGTAGTAATGTACGTAAATATGGTGAGATAGTGGATATATCTTGTAGTAATGTACGTATATATAGTGAGATAGTGTGTATATCTTGTAGTAATGTACATAGATATGGTGAGATAGTGCGTATATCTTGTAGTAATGTACGTAGATATGGTGAGATAGTGTGTATATCTTGTAGTAATGTACGTAGATATGGTGAGACAGTGTGTAGTTATTATAGTAATGTATTTAGATATGGTGCGATAGTGCGTATATCTTGTAGTAATGTACGTACATATGGTGAGATACTGTGTATATCTTGTAATAATGTAAGTAAATATGGTGAGATAGTGGATATATCTTGTAGGAATGTACGTAGATATGGTGATATAATGTGTAGATCTTGTAGTAATGAAAGTATATATGGTGAAATAGTGTGTAGATCTTGTAGTAATGAATGTAGATATAGTGAGATAGTGTATATATCTATTAGTAATGTACGTAGTTATGGTGAGATAGTGGATTTATATTAATGTAATATATGTAGATTTGGTGAGATAGTGTGTATATCTTGTAGTAATGTACGTAGATATGGTGAGATAGTGTGTAGTTATTGTAGTAATGTACGTAGATATGGTGATATAGTATGTATATCTTGTAGTATTGTATGTAGATATGGTGAGATAGTGGATATATCTTGTAGGAATGTACGTAGATATGGTGATATAGTGTGTAGATCTTGTAGTAATGAAAGTATATATGGTGAAATAGTGTGTAGATCTTGTAGTAATGAATGTAGATATAGTGAGATAGTGTATATATCTATTAGTAATGTACGTAGTTATGGTGAGATAGTGGATTTATATTAATGTAATATATGTAGATTTGGTGAGATAGTGTGAATATCTTGTAGTAATGTATGTAGATATGGTGAGATAGTGTGTAATATTGTAGAAATGTACGTAGATATGGTGAGATAGTGTGTATATCTTGTAGTAATGTATGTAGATATGGTGAGATAGTGG
>CM026397.1:11312994-11418879 GCA_014843695.1 Archivesica marissinica | reverse complement strand
TGTGAAGGTCTATCAGCAAGATTGTTATCCCAATGAAGTTTGTTGTCTCAACCAGGAGAATCCTGTGCCATCACACAGCATAATTCTTCCTCTGAATCCATTCTTGGATGAAAATGGTCTATTGAGAGTTGGAGGTAGGTTTACACACTCTAGATTGTCAGTTTCGGAAACTTTAGCTTTTTTACTATTACCCACTTTTCCTGTAAACCATATGGTAGCTTGTGTACTATTGGAAGAATTCCTTCTGATGAGTCGAAGTATGACAATTGCACTGAATACATGGGATCCTGTTTCAATGCTTCCACTTCCGAGAGAGTGTCAACCATATCATATAGGCGTTTGGGTTCCTTTCCATTGAGCCTTGGTAGACGACCGAGCTTCGTCATTATTGCATGTCTCACAAGTTCTGGTGAGCCATATCGTTCATTCAGACGGTTCCAAATTTGTTCACGCCCCATAGCTGGATCACAGACATATACGGAACGAAGACTAACAGCATGTTGCTTTGATTCTGCACCCAAGTATCTTATGAGTAGGTCAATTTCTTCTGATGGATTTGCACCTAGATCATTAACAACACCCTTAAAACTTGCCTTCCATGAACGGTAAGAATCTGGCCTGTCATTGAAATTTGTTAATCTAGATAACAGCAGATCTTTTTTCAACAAAAATCTTGCAAGATCATTCGAAACTAGATCTTGTTGAATCTGTGGAGCCATTGGAGTTAGTAGTGTAGGTGTTTGATTTAGTGGTTTTCGGTAAAATTCCTTTCATGGGCCCCCCCAACCCCACCGCCACCCCCAAAGGCCCCCCCAAAAAGAAAAAAAAAACAAAAAAAACCCACCACCACTTTTTTACTGTTCGGCGCCCTGAATTGAAAGTCACCCCTCATACAATGCATAATACTGAGGCTAATATTGGTAAATTTAGACTTGGCATAATGTTTTCATGCTGGTCAGGTGATATAGATATCTCACCACTTCATATGATGCCTGTGGGTCACTTTAGAAAGGTCCCTGACTGGAACTTTCAATTCTCACAGCTTCAGCATTTTTCTCCAAGCCATGAGAATTGAAAGTCACCTCAGAAAATGCATAATACCGAGCTAATATTAGTAAATTTAGACTTGACATAATGTTTTCATGCTGGTCAGGTGAGATAACTGTAACTAACCAAAGTAACAAATTTGACATTGACCGGAAGAGGACAGAAGAATATCAGGAGAATATCGATGTCGAAAGGAACAAGAAAAACAAGGTCGAACATCTTCAGAACAGAACTGTCTCTTCCCAAGCGCAGGTGCCAGAAACAAGTAACCAGATTGCCATGGTACAAGCAAGCTGCACAAAGCTTACGACTGAGAACCCCAACAGCACTATTGTTCATGTACCACTACAAACTACACGAGATTGTAACAATGAAGGTCTAGAAACCGTAGCAATATCCTGTGCTGATACAGATCCGGATAGTGTAATGGTACATACAGTTGATGAACTTGATGTATACGAAAGCAGGACTGCCCAAAGCGAACATGCAGTCGATGCACTTACCAACTAGAATCAAGTTCCTGTAATAAGAAATGTTAACGATTCCGATGTAATAACTGATAATGGCGACCTAGACAACGTCGACCATTTACTAGATGCTCCCAATGTAGTACAATCAGACGATGGAAATATAGATAACATTGATCATGTGGAAGAAGTAGATCAGGTTATGGATGTTGGTCAGAATAAGAGACAGAAAGGCATAAACAAACGCACAACGAACAGACAAACCTATAGAATGGTAGTCAAACAGTATGTTAGTTTAATGAAAGATACTAATGGAAACAAGAAAGTTAAACCGGAACGTATACTCACTGAACGAGGTTGTTCAAAATGTTGTGAACGTCGCAATCAATGCGGTGAGTCCTCAGCAGAAGATAGGACGTTACTGTTTGATTCGTTCTGGCGAAATATGTCATGGGATGAGAAGAAAATGTACGTGTGCGAACATACTGACAAACAAGAGTGTCCAAAGAAATCTGACGCTAGCAAAAGAAACTTAACATTTAGATGCAGTCTTCTGCATAACGGAGTGTCCATGAGAGTGTGCAAGAAAATGTTTCTGTCTACACTAGGTATAGGGGAGAAGTCGGTATACCAATGGGTGAAAAAGGTAGATGGAAGAACGGGTATTCCAATTAGAAGCGAAAACGAGAAGAAAATGAAACATCCTTCTGCAAATGAACTCACAGCTAGAGAATATCTAGAAAGCCTACCAAAGGTACCATCTCACTACTGCATATCCGAAAGCAAAATGGAATACATAGAATCTGTCTTTGGATCAATGGCTGAGCTTCACATGGTATACAAAGAGTATTGTGCTGAACATGACAAGCATTCAGTCAGCAAGACAACGTTTTATGAGGTGTTCAATGATATGAACCTGTCCTTATTCAAGACCCGCAAAGATCAATGTGACACTTGCGTATGTTGTTTCGAGGCTGGAAATATAACAGAAGATATATATAGTGCACATATAAAGCGTAAAGACAAAGCTCGAGAATCAAAGGCTAAGGATAAACTACATGCAGAAGATAACCCAACAGTAAAAGTTATTACAGTTGATATGCAGGCAGTATTATTAGCGCCAATGCTAAAGGCCAGTGCGCTTTATTACAAGACCAAGCTTGCGTGTCATAACTACACGGTATATGACGTCGTGACTAAAGATGTAAGTTGTCACTTTTGGACTGAGAGTGACGGGGACCTATCAGCAAATTCGTTTGCCAGTTGCTTGACTGACTATATTAATAACCTGCCTACATCTGTCGAAAAGGTTATTGTGTATAGTGATGGCTGTAACTATCAAAATAGGAACGTAGTGTTAGCCAACGCCTTACTAAAACTATCCAAAGATAGGAATATCCTAATCGTGCAAAAGTTGTTAGAAAAGAGACATACCCAAATGGAGGTGGACAGCGTACATGCCACAATAGAACGCACAATTAAGGATCAGCCGATATATAGTCCAGCGTGTTATGTCAGCAAGATAATCGCTGCTAGGCTGACATACGGTGTCATATACCTCAGCTATGACTTTTTCAAAGACTTTTCTAAGTTGAACTACTACACCAGCATTAGACCAGGAACGAAGGCAGGCGATCCGACGGTATATGACATTCGTTGCCTTCATTATTTGAAAGGGGAAGGCATTCAAGTACAACTGAACTTCGATGAAGTTGAACAGGATTTACCTCGACGAGCCAAGCGAGATAGTCCGAAGCCTGAGGATACTGTTGGACGGCTGCACACAGGAAGACTACCAATTAAAGGTAGCAAGTACAAGCACCTCCAGAAGCTCAAAAGTGTCATTCATAGAGACTACCATGGTTATTACGATAGCCTAAAATATGCGTAATGGCCTCGTAGGCAAGTGTTGGACCGTAGTCACTACTAGTAGACCGTAGTTGACAGAGTTAACCGTGCAGTTAACCGTAGTACAACGCACATGTATATAGTTATACTTAACGTAGTTTGAACTTCTTGAAACCCATGATCTGACTGTGTTTAGCCTAAACATGTTCAAACTATCTCTACGGTGAGCTTGGAACAACCCAGGTCCCGATTGTAAAGGTAGTTTTCAACGTAATTGACCATACTTGACCGTCGAGTACACCGTAGTTGGTCAATGGCTCAATTGCTGATACTGATATGGACTTATTGGCAATCCATCACATTCAAATTTGTTTAATCGTTCTATTGTTTGAGAGCTGGATAATATTCAATTTTATAGAATGTTTTAGTGTGTTCCACGGTTTCACGTTGCAAGTAGCGTTAACTCTGTGTAGTACTGTTCAATATTAATTTTGTTTTGCAGTTCTTTTCTTTCAATAAACGGTTAATATTAAACAAATTAATATGTTTGTGTTTTCAATACAAATGCAAAATGTCGTAAATTGTAAGATTGAAAACTGTTTTCACCAAATCAAAATGTCGTATAATGTTTATGTTGCCAATTTTCGCTGTAAACCTTTACTATTTTCCAAAGCAATACCTCCGTGTCAACGCATTTGCTGATATTGATGTGCCTGCTTAATTTGGTATTGATTGTTAATTTATTGACCAAAAAAATGAATTTTTTGTATTTTCTGAAAAATCTTTTTTTGAGACGGAACAAGTTATACGACATTTTGATTCGGCACCGTCGATATATATGTAACGGTCAGAATTTCAATAAAATTCATTAGTTACATAATTATTATTTTATTTCATTCCTATAATTTCAATCATTTAGTTTCTTTGTATAATGGTGCATTTTCTTAAGCAGATGTTATCTGATATTATTATCCATAACATGTCTTAGAAGAGTTGTCATAGTTGACATTATTTAGAATTTATGGTTTCTTTGATATAAATACCTTTAGTAGCATAAAGCAGCTACTGTTAATACAATGTATCATTTAGTGGCATAATGCTAGCCACATTAAATCTGCTACAGGACTTATGTTAATTTGTAACTAATAGTCTATGAACTATATATGGACACCATTAAAACCCATGCTGGACTGGTAATCCAGGTATCGCAGGTTCTATCCCCCATCTGACCCTAATAAAGTTAATAGTCTTTCAGATGGGACTTTAAACTAAGGTCTCGTGTCGGTGTTGTACACCGTGCACGTAAAAGAACCACAGGAGACTGGAATGGGTCTCTGTCTGTATCATTGCACTATCCTCCAAATGTCTAAGAGGACTAATTTCTTCAGGAGGCGTCGCTCATATGGGCAACCGGTAGCCACGATAAATACACATAAAGCACACACACACACACACACGCACACATTAAAACCACCTACATAATTAACGTGAACTTCAATCTGTGTTAATTATCGTTATTGCTGGACAATTATATATATATTAAATTAGTAACTGGAATCGTCATTGGTTTAATTCAAATTGACCATACACCGTTGACTGACCCCTTCATATGCCACCACTTTGTGTACGCTACTCTGCTGTACCACACTAATTCCCCATTTAGAGTTAACCTGCACACAAGTTCAAACCCTGTGAACTCGAGTCGGTGACATATTGTATACAAAACGAAAATGGATTAAATCGAAAGCTTATAGCTTATTGAGATTATCTCCATTAAATATATAAATGTGTGCACTATCGGCGATTAAGAGATAAACGTATTGTGTAGTAATACCAAAATATATAATACGTGTATGAAAATATAAGTGAAAAACTAACAAAATGGGGATTGGGTGGGGATTGAAAGCGATGAATTAACAAAACAATTCTCAAAGTGAATCACTCTGCCAATGCATCAGTCCATCAAAGACTATTGAATGGGTCTCTCTGCCTGTATCATTGCACTATCCTCCAAAATCTAAAATGACTCTTCAGGTGTCGCTCACTTATGCAACCTGAGTAGCGACGATTACAAAAAGTAATGCATGTTAGTATTTATAAACATATAACATAGCGAAAGACACTGGACCCGCTACACTCTCTAGCATGGTAGCTTGGGCAGGAGCTCGGATTTTATTCCTGTCTGGCCTCTATACCGTGCAATCGTGGGACAAGCCGCCCATGTGTCGAGTACCTAGTCAGTATGTATTTATGTACAGTCATGCACAAAACCACACCCACAGGCAGGCACACACACAATCTTATCTTTATATAAGATCATTATTCAAACTTAAAGCGAGTCGGGTGGGGGGGGTGTACGTTTATATATCGTCGTTACCGGTTGCCCATATGAGCGACGCCTCCTGAAGAGATTAGTCATTATAGATTTTTGGAGGATAGTGCAATGATACAGACAGAGACCCATTCCAGAGTCTCTTCTGGTTCTTTTACGTGCACGGTTTAAAGTCCCATCTGAAAGACGGATAATTTTATTAGTGTCAGACAGGGGGATCGAACTTGCGCTCCCTGGATTACCAGTCCAGCGTGTTAACCGCTAGACTACATATCCGTCTGTAAAAGCGAGTTTCTAGTGACCTTGTTTATCTTTTATATTTAAAATATTGATCTCGTGGCATTGACATTGTGGAAGTCGTGATAGTGCAGTTGTAGCGCATTCGCTTCAGGTACGAAAGGACCCGAGTTTGCGCCCAGCTGTAGCTGTTATGATTGTGTCCCTTAGCAAGCGACTTAAATTGCTTCTTCTCTCCTTTATCGAGATGGATTCTACCAGAAATGAGGCCTCGAGGACGATTAATATAATGTAGTAAACACTTGTTCTGCAATCTAGTTAAGTTAAATTTGTATAAACTAAACTACAAAAATCTATCTTGATTTATCTAACTTTAAATTATTTATGACAGTCAAAAGGCTCATAAACAATATACAGATACGATTTAGCCCAATAATTTTATGTCCATTGGTAGAATTGTGTGAATGATTAATATATTCACATTGTAATAGAACATGTAGGGGTGTCGCATCAACAGCTTAGGTCCTAACTAATACAGTTTCGGTAATGACAACGGCAGTCATATTGTATGATAAAATCTAGATTATTAATCCATAATCGATTTCATAGTGGCATTTAAATTAGCTGGCTAATCTTACAATCAACTTAAAACTGCAGTATTGGGATACACAAGCTTACTTGAGGATGTGTGAAATATCGATAGCTGATTGGATTATCCATTATAGTTTGATTGACGTGATCGATAACAATAAGCTGTTCCATCAATTGACCGCGTATTCTGTAAGTCATGGTTATACACAAACACGAGCGTTTTAAACCTCATATACTGGAAATTGGAGTCTCATTAGTAGCCTTTATCTGTTATCATTTATCTCTGTAAATAATTGAGAAATAAAATCTTTAAACTAAAGTGGAGTAAAGATATTGTTATTGACTTTCAATTCTCACAACTTACGTTTCTTATACCCGTAGCGTGAGCCCCGTAAGCCGCAACTAGCGAACTTACAATCCTCACGGACTTACGGGGCTCACGCTACACCGCGGCTTCAATGTCAGCTCCATTGCCAGCTTCAATGCCAGCTGCAATGCCAGCTCAAATGTCAGGTACCGTAAACCAGTCTAGTATTAGGCGCATATACTCTCCAGGGTCGGAGTCCGAGTTAAATATGGACACGCATCAATCACCCCCATCTCCCCCACGGAGGGGTAGGTCTCGTTCTCGTCGACGGGGTTCTCGCCATCGCATACATAGTCAATCCACATCGAGCCATAGATCGTCACTACCGGTTCTGGCGGATCAGTTAAATTCCGCAGGAAACGCGTCTGCGGCACGCTCTCCAGGACCATCACATAGTGAATCTAGTGATACTGGACAGGTCAAACAAGTTACATAGGACAAGCAGGGGCCAGTGACCCTAGCCTTTCCTCAGGCAGTGTGAATCATTTCAAAACATTGAACATTGGAACTCTGAACGTATGCGGTATTAAGTCTAGATTAAACTATCCAGAATTCATTGAAACTTTTGACATTTTCTGTTGTACTGAGTGTAAACTAGACCAATATGATGAAATTAATATTAATAGTTATCAAACATTGAAACAACCAAGAAAACAGGCATTTGTCCGAAAATCTGGTGGTATTTGTGTATTTTTTAAAAACAATTTGTATGATCATGTAGAAGTAGCTAAATCTGATTCTGATTACATGATGTGGCTTAGGGTTAAAAAATCTGTTTTAAATGCTGAAAATGACTTGATGATTGGAGTAATGTACATTCCCCCGGAGTCTTCAAAATACTTTAACCAAGATGAATTGTTGACTTTTGTAAATGAAATTGTTGATATGTGCAACTTATATGATAATATCTTATTAACCGGGGATGCATCTCTTGATGATTTTACGGAATCTGATGATTTGTTGGCTAAACATTTTAACTTAGATGAAGAAGCTGTTAATTTCTTTAACCAGGCTGAAACCATAGTATGCTTACCATGAGTATCTTACGTACGTCACGTGACAACAAAACCAATGCTATAGGTCGAAAATTAATTGATATCTGTAAAAATTCGAATTTATTCCTTTTAAATGGCCGAGCCGGTCAGGATATGGATATTGGTGACTTTACTTTTAAAAATACGTCGATTATTGACTATTCGATATCGTCTGCTAGCTTGCTCAAAAATGTAATTGATTTTAATATCAAAGAAGTCGACTGTATTTTTTCAGACGGACATTCTCTGCTGTCTTTAAACATCAATTATTCTGTTGAATACGTAAACATCAAATCTGATGACGCGCATACCCGAAGTAAAATACCCAGATGGGATAATAAAAAAAAATAGACGACGTTGTACAAAATGTTGACCTTCATAAGGTTGCAGCTGTTGATGAATTACTAAATAATTTCACATTTAATCATGGCGATCAGAAAACTGATCTGAATAATATCATTGCGAGTATGGTAAATATTTTCGATGAATCGGCAAATTTAACGTTTACATCTTCTCATACATCTAATGAATGTCACAGACAAAATACTCAGGGTCCAAATAAGACCAAACACAAACACTGGTACGGGCCTCGCTGTCGCAACAAACGAATTATTTACAATCGCGCGCGTAAGCAGTTTAGTTTGAATAGAAATGATTAAAATAGATGTGTACTCAACCGAGCGAGCAAGGATTATAAACATACTATGAAATTCTATTTAAATAAACACAATTTTATCAATGAGTCAAAACTTAGACAAATGCAAAAAACAGATCCTAAATCGTATTGGAAACTTTTAAATAACCTTTCTTCAAATGGTCATAGTAAAACACCTACAGTTGATGAGTTCTAAGAGTACTTTAAAACTGCACATTCTAGAGCAAATGATAACGACGATTTACGATAAATGATGACAATATACCTAATACTCCCTTTACAGAAGTAGAACTTTTAAATATTATTAATAAATGTAAAAACGGAAAAGCTAAAATTAACTCTGATATAATTAGTAATGAATATGTAAAATCTACTAAAGACATTATGTTACCTTTATATGTTAAACTATTTAATTTAATTCTGGATACAGGAATTATACCTACTACTTGGTCTGAGGGCTATATTATCCCAATTTATAAAGGAAAAGGTTCTGCTTTGTCACCTGAATCCTTTCAGTATCACAATACTTAGTAATTTAGGGAAACATTTTACTGGTGTCTTAAATGAGAGGCTGACTAAATTTGTAGATACATACAATATAATACATGAAAATCAAGCGGCCTATTTTACAATAGATCACGTATTTACCTTGAACTTTTTAGTAAATCTTCTACAAACCCAGAAACGTAAACTTTTTGTTGCCTATGTAGATATTTCCCGCGCTTTTGATAACTTGCCACTGGCTCAGTTATTTCATAAACTAATAGAAAATGGTATAGATGGACATTTTCTGAGAATAGTTCGCAATATGTACGATAATGTCAAGTCTTGCATTCAGGTAAAGGGAACCTTTTCTCCCATGTTTGCGTGTGACTGTGGGGTGCGTCAGGGGGGAAATCTCTCACCTCTTTTATTTGTTCTGTTTTTGAACGACTTGTTAAGTTTCATGGAATCTAAAGTAATAATGGAATTCGTTTAGAATATCTTTCTGAAGAAATTGTTCGAACACTTTATATCTTTGTTCTCCTTTTTGCAGATGATACTATTCTAATTGCGGATAACCCGGATGATTTTCAAAAATGTCTAAATGAATTTTAATGATTACTGCCAAATCTGGAAGCTACAGATCAATACAGACAAAACAAGTCATGATTTTTGGTTCTAATAGGCGTGGTACGCGCAATATGTCCTTTACTTTAAATGGATTAAATGTGGAAATTGTTGACAATTATAAATATCTGGGGGTTGTTTTCAGCCCTACTGGCAATTATAATAAAGCAAGGCTCCATCTTATTACGCAACCTAGAAAAGCAACGCATCTCTTATACAAACGTATTCAAAATCTAAGTCTTCCTTTAGATCTACAGTTGAAACTATTTGATAACACGATTGTACCAATTCTGACATTTTCCAGCGAAATTTGGGGTATAGAAAATACAAACGACATAGAAAAAATACACTTGGAATGTTTACGTAAAATAACTCATTCTCGTAAACCCGCCCCAGCTTATTGCTTGTATGCTGCACTAAATAGATACCCGTTAGATATTATAATACGCACACAAATTATTAAGTACTGGAACAAACTAGTAATATGTGATACTAACACGTATTCTAAAATTGTCTATAACATTATGTTCAACAGTACACGAACTTTCAAATGGTTTAACTACTTTAGAAACATGTTTGATGTAACTGGGAATAGCGATATATTTTTAAACGAGGAAAATTTAACTTCTAATAGTATTCACCTAATAATAAAGCAAGCATTAATTGATAAGTACTTGTCGTCACGTATTATCTACTAAACGCAAGGTTTGTTGCTATGTATCTTATAACTACCAGTAGTTGTATAATCATTGTAGCGCTTAAAATCAACATACTATGGTATATGTCAGTGGACAAATTGGACATACTTGTTTTCAAACAATCGTTATAATTTATGGCCCGCACGGGGTATAAAACCAAGACATATTTGAGAAGGAAGACTTTATCGCCTATATATTTTAGTAAATACCAAATTGGTTGTGCTTATAATACATTTGATATTCCAAGTAACAATGAATGTATTTGTTTTTACAGTTAATACGCTATTAATTCTAAATTTAATATATACATGCAGGAGACAAGTTATAAATTTATAATGCCTGCATGACCATTTAATAGTTTATTCTATTGACTGTATATAGATACTTTGGACAATATATAACCCTCCTCAAAGGGTCGTGAATATGCCATCACCTAAAGAAATGTTCATATAACTTGGAGAATGTAATTTGTTTTTTCCATCAATCAATAATTAACCATGCGATAGGAATGGGAGCTAATGTTTATAGCTATGTCTGTCTGGGGACAGGGTATCTCAAAAATATGTTGATAGACTTTGTGGATGTTTGCTGGTGTAACAGAAAGTGGGTTGATTGTGTGTGAATTCGGTCAAATGTCTGTGTGATCAGCGACGGGTCCACTCCAATTGATTTCTATAGTAGGAAACCTCGTATGAACTGTCAAATAAACAATACCATGTTTTTGACCTTTCAATGTAGAATCGGGGTCATGCTAATGTCAAATACCAGCAATCCAAGTGCTATTCCCTTGTCTTATAGTTGTATTTGTGACATTTTGTAAAACACTGTTTACAGGCATATCTAGATTGTATGGTCATTCAGATAGTGGATGTAGCATTCTGTCAATAGCTTCATATAAACTTCCCAGTTAAAATGGGATCATTGTGTAAAACTAGCCCAGCTTACAATACTGAATTGTGTCATAGCTCATTTACACAACAGTTGCTTCGTACAAAACCAGATCAGCAGTTTGACGATAATGTTAACCATTGTCTTGTTTGTCAGGGTAAACTGGCTCTAGTTTGGTTTAGTACCAGTATTATTGATACTGTATTTTATTTACAGGCTATGTAGAATATAGCAACAACTGGACACATTATGTTGTAAAAGAACCGAAGTAGTATGGATATATATGAGATATATGCCAATCATTTCCAGACACTATGTAGTGTGAAGAAATACTGACAGAACAAACTGTGATGACTCAACATGATTCGAGGATTACTGACTGTAACCTATCTCCCCTCAAGCTAAAACTTTATTTGAAACAAAGAAATGAAAGAGAACAATTGTCATTTAATGCACTATTATTTCAGATGATTATACAGCAATTCATTTCATTAAGATCCATAATATCAAATATTGAACTTTTATTTGGTTATTAGTTTGTTTCATTGCGTGCCAACATTTCCATGTATGTTCCATTGCGTGCCAACATTTCATGTAGTACCGAAGACACTTTCAGAACCTGTCCGTCTAGGACCAACCGTTATATCTGAAACAAGAGTAAATTATCATCAAAGTCTGAATGTATTAGTGACATTTGAGGTTAGTAATTTCTATGATGCAAATTAATTTAAACAAGAGCACCATGAACTTTAGAAGGCCTCAGTGTGCTCACCAGTGTTCAAAGGGTTATACAAACACAGTATCTGGAACGTTTGAGTAGTACGGGCATCTCTTTGCATGTAAACAAACGGGCGCCATTTTGAATACGGTTTATAGTAACTCATTTGCATATAAGGTAATATAAAGTAGTAGGTCACGAGCGTGCGCGTTTATTTTTAGTCTATTGATGACGTATCACCCTTATATTTTTAGCAACCATGACGTAACATAATCAAGTACAAATACGTTCGTTCCGTCTCGAGACGAACCATTTTACCATAGGCGTGAAGATGAAAACACCGTTTATACTTTCGACCCACGCGGTCGAAAAACACCTGAATGTGTACGATTTCGACATCTCCGTGTTTCTTAGCGGGCGACTCATATACGATTGCGTACAAAAATGCCTGGATAAGCCGGATGAAGTTAAGCAAAACGGGAAACGAACTGAACTGACAAAAACGTTCTTTTAAGACATCGGTATACTGGGATATACTGATAGGTACAGTAACAGAGTGAAAGTGGTGTATAAGAAAACGAAGCGCCTACACTACGTTATTACTACATACCCGATTGCACCGACCAATGAGAGCTATAAATAGACACCAATGGGAACGAACCACTCTATAAATAGAGAGCGCGTACGTTTCTATAAATATCGACTACGAACCGATCCATAAATAGCGATTACGTACGCTTCTATACATATCGACCAATTAAAAGGGACTTAAATCTATAAAAGACGGCGTAACTTTAGTTAGTGTCATTAGAGTTTCTACGCTTGAACAACCAACATGATTAGATGCGAACTAAGTCTTGGCAACGGTCGTTACGTACGGGTGAACGAATGGAAAGGGGAGCTTAGAGTCGACTTACGAGAATGGCGAGACGACAAACCGACGAAAAAGGGCATTAGTTTAACCTTGATGCGATGGAAGAACTTGGTTGATCAGATAGAGTTTGTGGACAAGGCCTTAGAGAACAGAGAAGCGTTTGAAACGCATTTGGGCGGAAACGTAAACCTTACCGCGAAGGAGGGGAACGTGTGCGTGGATATCAGACAGTACTGGAAGCCCGAGACGGAGGTGGTGCCTACAAAAAAGGGGCTATGTATAAACGATTGAAGGAACTGATACCCGAGATTGGAAAGGCGTTACCCGAATTGGACGCTGTGGTACCGTGCGACCTAAGGAGCGATCACATGAACCAATTAGGAGCGGCGCAGTGTCCGGAATGTAACCCGAATGACTTTATAAACTGGTAAATAACGCTCTAAAATGGTATGAACTCGTAAAAATAGCAACCAATGGGCTACAAGTTCTAAAAATAATCACCAATCGCAAACGTTGAAGTTGTATATAATTCGGCCGTTTTTCGATAACACCGCACTTCCGAAGTCAGTGGCTAACCATCAACATGAACATTATCGATCAAAGCGATTCAACCAAAGTGTCTCAGTTTTCCGTGTCTGAGATGATGTTTTACGAAGATCGACTACAGAGTTTTGAACACTGGTCGAAACAGATCGAACCGAATAAAATGTCTTTGGCTAAAGCGGGCTTCTATTATACCGGAAGCGCCGATAAAGTTACCTGTTTCTCTTGCGGTGTGAAGGTGATGTCGTGGGAGCCCTCGGATCAGCCGTGGGAAGAACACGAAAAATGGTCTCCGGCGTGTATATACTTGAAAATGACTGGCTACAAAAATGGAGATACCGGCTCGTTCGCTCCCGGATTTATCCCGGCCAGTAAGAACGCACCAGTTACATTTGGACACAATACTGGATTTGGTACACAGGCTCCCTCACGCGGCCATGGAGCGTTTGCGTTAGATGGACAGCAAACTAACAAAACTTCATCATTCGGACCAAACGGCGTTACTGGAGCTAATTTGTTTGTTAGACGTTAGACATGTTTGGACTCGTGCGCGTGACAATGTCTTTAATTAATTACTCGGAATGGTGGCTTAGATATAGACAGTTGAGGAGAGAAGCCGCGGAGGGCGCGGATAGACTTATCATCGAAATATTAGATATATATGTAGAACCATTGTATGCAACTGCGTTATAAAATAATGTACATATAATAAAAAGGTAAATTTACGCGCACCTTTGTTGTATTTGTAGGAATATTATATATATTGTATACAAATTATAGATTGTGGACGTCCAAATTATACCGAGATTCTGATTACTTTAGACGCTACCGTTCCCTTCTTAGGTCGCTAAAGATACAAACATAATATTTACTTTGCGCGTTACATACGGTTTCATAGGAGATGCCGGCTATTTATAGTAAACGTCATCGTTTATTACTAGGAAGAGGTGACGTAGCTAAAGTCCGTACACAATTACCTCCCTTTACAATGTTCTCATAATATCGTTATTTTATATCATTTCAATGGTAACTGTTATCGTTTCAATATTTGCCATTGTTACCAAATTATGAATATGTATTGTTAGAAACTTTCGTGTCATTTCAATATGTGTCATTGTTGTTTTTCCGTTATAATTGATTATAAATTTGATTTATGTAAATAAAAGTATATCGGAATACAATGTATTACGTATTTTCTGAACTTTAACAATAGTGATTGAGGGGTAATGTTAGTAAACTATGACCAAAACGCGATCAGCTATCCTACAGTTTATAAGACGATGCGTAATAAGTTAAAAAACGTACACAATGATGGTATGGTATTTCAATATTGTTTTTGAAGACTAGATACTATACGAAGACATTATATAGTGAATCATAATACGCTCCAGTTGATAAGAAAATATCTAAACCACCACCATACGCGATACAACCCCATCGCCACAAGGCTGAAACATACGCGATACAACATCCCCACCAGAACACTCAAACATTTTATTATTTATTATTCTACATAGAGGTATAACAAATAAATAAAAAAATTCAAACATTTACGGATCTACACGAAATAATTACCAAAGTATAGCTCTCATTATTTCGATTAGAAAATATAAACTTATATATATGTACTACGTATACTTTTCCAGATATTGATAATTGAAGATTTTGCATTAAAGGGACATTTTCATAAAAAAATTGTTTTAAAGGGACACATCAATTTGTTTTTTAAATCGGATTAACGACACAAAAATGCGATTGTAGCGTCGCATATCGAAACGACGGAGACAAAAACTGAAATAACAATGACAAAAACTGAAACGCGCGTGTCTGAGACTGAAACGCTAGTGTCAAAAACTGAATCGATAGTGTCAAAAACTGAAACGGACTCTATGGAGAATTACGTGTTAACGGGTAAAAACTGAAACGCTAATGACAGAAACTGAAACGCTCGTGTCAGAAACTGAAACGCTAGTGTCAAAAACTGAAACGCTCGTGTCAGAAACAGAAACGCTCGTGTCAGAAACTGAAACGCTACTGTCAAAAAATTAAAACGTTAGCTACAAAAACTGAAACGCTAAGGTGTAATACATGTTCTGACGACCTAATGCTATGGTAAGGTCCATGTTTTGTGTTGGAAGATGCGGGATGTACGTAGATATGGTGCGATAGTGCGTATATCTTGTAGTAATATACGTAGATATGGTGATGTAATATACATAGATATGGTGATATAGTGCGTATATCTTGTAGTAATGAACGTATATACGGTGCGATAGTGTGTAGATCTCGTAGTAATGAACGTATATATGGTGAGATAGTGAATAATGTCTTGTAGTAATGTACGTAGATATAGTGAGATACTGCGTATATCTTGTAGTAATATATGTAGATATGGTGATATAGTGCGTATATCTTGTAGTAATGAATGTATATATGGTGCGATAGTGTGTAGATCTTGTAGTAATGAATGTATATATGGTGAGATAGTGAATAATGTATTGTAGTAATGTATGTAGATATAGTGAGATACTGCGTATATCTTGTAGTAATGTACGTAAATATTGTGAGATAGTGGATATATATTGTAGTAATGTACGTAGATTTGGTGAGATAGTGTGTATATTTAGTAGCAATGTACGTATATATGGGGAGATAGTGCGTATATCTTGTAGAAATGTACGTAGATATTGTGAGATAGTGGATATATATTGTTGTAATATACGTAGATATGGTGAGATAGTGTGTATATATTGTAGTAATGTACGTAGATATGGTGATATGGTGTGTATATCTTGTAGTAATGCATATAGATATGTTGAGATAGTGTGTATATTTTGTAGCAATGTTTGTAGATCTGGTGAGATAGTGTTTATATCTTATAGTAATGTAGGTAGATATGGTGAGATAGTGTGTATATATTGTTGTAATGTACGTAGATATGGTGAGATAGTGTGTATATCTTGTAGTAATGTACGTAGATATGGTGAGATAGTGTGTAGATATTGTAGTAATGTACGTAGATATGGTGATATAGTGTGTATATCTTGTAGTATTGTATGTAGATATGGTGAGATAGTGGATTTATATTGTTGTATTGTATGTAGATATGGTGAGATAGTGTGTATATCTTGTAGTAATGTACGTAGATATGGTGAGATAGTGTGTATATCTTGTAGTAATATAATGTATATATGTGCGATTGTGTGTAGATATTGTAGGGGTGTTGTGGTGTGTGTGGTGTGTGTGGTGTGTGTGTGTGTGTTGGGTTTGGGTTGTGTTGGGTTGGTTGTGTGGTGTGTTGGTGTGTGGGTGTGTGTGTGTGTGTTGGGTTTGGGTTGTGTTGGGTGTGGTTGGTGGTGTGTGTGGTGTGTTGGTGTGTGTGTGTGTGTTTGGTTGTTGGTGGTGTAATGAATGTTTGAGTATGTATGGTGAGGTATGTTTTGTGTTGGAAGATGCGGGATGTATGTAGATATGGTGCGATAGTGCGTATATCTTGTAGTAATATACGTAGATATGGTGATATAGTGCATATATCTTGTAGTAATGAATGTATATACGGTGCGATAGTGTGTAAATCTCGTAGTAATGAATGTATATATGGTGAGATAGTGAATACTGTCTTGTAGTAATGTATGTAGATATAGTGAGATACTGCGTATATCTTGTAGTAATATACGTAAATATTGTGAGATAGTGGATATATCTTGTAGTAATGTACGTAGATTTGGTGAGATAGTGTGTATATTTAGTAGCAATGTACGTATATATAGGGAGATACTGCGTATATCTTGTAGAAATGTACGTAGATATTGTGAGATAGTGGATATATATTGTTGTAATATACGTAAATATGGTGATATAGTGTGTATATATTGTAGTAATGTACGTATATATGGTGAGACAGTGTGTATATCTTGTAGTAATGTACGTAAATATTGTGAGATAGTGGATATATCTTACAGTAATGTACGTGGATTTGGTGAGATAGTGTGTATATTTAGTAGCAATGTACGTATATATGGGGAGATAGTGGATATATCTTGTAGTAATGTACGTATACATAGTGAGATAGTGTGTATATCTTGTAGTAATGTACGTAGATATGGTGAGATAGTGTGTATATCTTGTAGTAATGTACGTAGATATGGTGAGATAGTGTGTATATATTGTAGTAATGTATGTAGATATGGTGAGATAGTGTGTATATATTGTAGTAATGTATGTAGATATGGTGAGATAGTGTGTATATTTTGTAGTAATGTACGTAGATATGGTGATATAGTGTGTATATCTTGTAGTAATGTATGTATATATGGTGGATAGTGTGTATATCTTGTAGTAATGTATGTAGATATGGTGATATAGTGTGTAGATCTTGTAGTAATGAATGTATATATGGTGAAATAGTGTGTATATCTTGTAGTAATGATTGTAGATATTGTGAGATAGTGTATATATCTATTAGTAATGTATGTAGTTATGGTGGATAGTGTGTTTATTTGTTGTAATGTATGTAGATTTGGTGATATAGTGTGTATATTTTGTAGTAATGTATGTATTATGGTGAGATAGTGTGTATTTTTGTAGTAATGTACGTAGATATGGTGAGATAGTGTGTATATCTTGTAGTAATATACGTAGATATGGTGCGATAGTGTGTATATCTTGTAGTAATGTATGTAGATATGGTGATATAGTGTGTATATCTTGTGGTAATGAATGTATATATGGTGAAATAGTGTGTATATCTTGTAGTAATGGACGTAGATATGGTGAGATAGTGTATATATATATATATATATTTTAGTAATGTACGTAGATATGGTGAGATAGTGGGTATATATTGTAGTACTATATATAGATATGGTGAGATAGTGTGTATATCTTGTAGTAATGTACGTAGATATGGTGATATGGTGTGTATATCTTGTAGTAATGCATGTAGATATGGTGAGATAGTGTGTATATTTTGTAGCAATGTTTGTAGATATGGTGAGATAGTGTGTATATCTTATAGTAATGTATGTAGATATGGTGAGATAGTGTGTATATCTTGTAGTAATGTATGTAGATATGGTGAGATAGTGTGTATATATTGTAGTAATGTATGTAGATATGGTGAGATAGTTTGTAGATATTGTAGTAATGTAAGTAGATATGGTGCGATAGTGTGTATATCTTGTAGTAATGTATGTAGATATGTTGAGATAGTGTGTATATATGGTAGTAATGTATGTAGATATGGTGCGATAGTGTGTATATTTTGTAGTAATGTTTGTAGATATGGTGAGATAGTGTGTATATCTTATAGTAATGTAGGTAGATATGGTGAGATAGTGTGTATATATTGTAGTAATGTACGTATATATGGTGAGATAGTGTGTATATCTTGTAGTAATGAATGTATATATGGTGCGATAGTGTGTAGATCTTGTAGTAATGAATGTATATATGGTGATATAGTGTGTAGATCTTGTAGTAATGAATGTATATATGGTGAGATAGTGAATATTTCTTGTAGTAATGTATGTAGATATGGTGATATATTGTGTATATCTTGTAGTAATGAATGTATATATGGTGAGATAGTGAATAATTTTTGTAGTAATGTATGTAGATATGGTGAGATACTGTGTATATCTTGTAGTAATGTATGTAAATATTGTGAGATAGTGGATATATCTTGTAGTAATGTATGTATATTTGGTGAGATAGTGTGTATATTTAGTAGCAATGTATGTATATATGGTGAGATAGTGTGTATATCTTGTAGAAATGTATGTAGATATGGTGAGATAGTGTGTATATCTTGTAGTAATGTATGTAGATATGGTGATATAGTGTGTATATCTTGTAGTAATGTATGTATATATGGTGAGATAGTGTGTATATCTTGTAGTAATGAATGTATATATGGTGAAATAGTGTGTAGATCTTGTAGTAATGAATGTAGATATTGTGAGATAGTGTGTATATCTTGTAGTAATGTACGTAGATATGGTGAGATAGTGGATTTATATTGGTGTAATATACGTAGATATGGTGAGATAGTGCGTATATCTTGTAGTAATGTACGTAGATATGGTGAGATAGTGTGTATATCTTGTAGTAATGTACGTATATATGGTGAGACAGTGTGTAGTTATTGTAGTAATGTATGTAGATATGGTGCGATAGTGCGTATATCTTGTATTAATGAATGTAGATATGGTGAGATAGTGAATAATTTCTTGTAGTAATGTACGTAGATATGGTGATATACTGCGTATATCTTGTAGTAATGTACGTAAATATGGTGAGATAGTGGATATATTTTGTAGTAATGTAGGTAGATATGGTGATATAGTGTGTAGATCTTGTAGTAATGAATGTATATATGGTGTAATAGTGTGTAGATCTCGTAGTAATGAATGTAGATATAGTGAGATAGTGTATATATCTATTAGTAATGTACGTAGATATGGTGAGATAGTGGATTTATATTGTTGTAATATATGTAGATATGGTGAGACAGTGCGTATATCTTGTAGTAATGTATGTATATATGGTGAGACAGTGCGTATATCTTGTAGCAATGTATGTAGATATTGTGAGATAGTGTGAGTATATCTTGTAGTATGGTATGTAGATATGGTGAACATACATAAATTTGAGACCTTCGTAAATTTATATATAGGATTTAGAAAGCAGACTATTAAAAGCAGTGCAATATTATAATATAGTACTGCGGATGAGGATATGCATACATCGTGTGCGGGAATACAATATCTAATTTTGTGTTCTTTACGTTTATTTATCGTCGCCAGCGGTTGCCCATATGAGCGACGCCTCCCGAAGAGATTAGTCATTTTAGATATTTGGAGGATAGTGCGATGATACAGACAGAGACCAAATCCAGAGTCTGATATGGTTCTTTTACGTGTAAAATAGCAATACCGGTTCTAACTAGTTTTCTATTTATAGTAACTTAGTTCATTTATAGGATAGGTCTATACGTGTCTGGGCATGATTTCGTGACGTCAACGACTGACTGATGCAATAATCCGGAAACTATAAACACGCTCAGTCCTTTGATATTTAAGTACGTATACGTATTATATAATAGAGTATCGCAGTCACCAACATCTTACGATCGAAATGACGATAATAAATATAATCATTTTATCGATATAATGAGAATGTGTAGAGGGGGGTAATTGTGTACGAACATTAGCTACGTAATTAGAATTAAGGGTAGATACGGACAGAAATGGAGCGACACACACCGAGTCGAATGGATCATTAATAAGAGAGATAGTGTTTTCCCGCCATTTTTATCCTCCATTTTGAAAATCGTAGGCGCTGAACGTATAATCGTTTAGTACGATTATCGAAACCTCCGGATAGATAGGACCTATAATAAAGCTTATATAACTTATTTATATCGGTACTTACGGTTTTTCGGATAACTACTTCCGGTATGAGGTCGGACCATTAATTGAGTCGCGGATTCGTCATTGTCTCTTCGAGATCTTTCCGACGATACCAAACACGGCCAGTTTCATCGAAAGTTCATTTTTCTTCAAACTTATTTACGATTAAAGGGAGATAATCAGTATTATAGATATATCGACTAATGATAGATCAAAATGAAGGGTAGCGTCGAACTCGTGACGTCGATACTCGTATATTAGAACTAACGTTACTTACGTTTAATATTTTTTTCATTTTCATTAATGGGACTTTAAGGATATATAAAATCTTTAAACCGCGATATCTCGAAAACTACTCGCCGTATAAATAAAGGAAAGATATCGTCTGATCGGTCTCGCCGAGCTACGTCGAATTATACAGATTTCTAAGCTCTAACGCCGATCCGAAAAATTGATGACGTCAGATTCGTAGGCCAAGTCTTTTAGCTCCATTATAAATAGCGTAGATCGTGCTCATACGCGGCGCTACCCCTATATCTAATAATCGAATTATGGATATCCGTATAAATACTAAAGAAATAGCGAAACGTCGCCCCATAATTGTTGCTGTTTTTAGATTGTTTTGAGTACCTCTGTAGGCCTACATACAGCATTTACATACATGTACATCTTATAATTCGAACATAATGCGACATATGCACGCTAAATGACCATTACATATCCATCATGAAAACATCAAAGCCGTTGTTTTGGAGGACAGTGCACAAGGCAGATGATGCTCCACCGACAGAGAGACCGCCATACGGACGGACAGACGGACGGAACAGACAGACAGACAGACAGACAGACAGACAGACAGACAGACAGACAGACAGACATACAGACGGACGGACGGACTGACGGACAGATTGTAAATATGATATGACGTTATGTTTACATGTTTTAAATATTCTTGCTATAATGAAGCGTTACAGCCCAATTTATGCTAATGTTTATATTTGCCCTTAATTATACACTAATTGAGCGAACTCTCACGCGGAGATACAACGTGGGGTTTACGCGTCAAAATGTACGCGTGTCAAGATGTCAAATAAATCAAACTTGAAACGAGTCGAATAATGTTCCCTGGAAAATACCTTTGAGTTGATAAGCAGACATGGGGGGTTTATAGCGAAATAAATATTTCGTTCTCATTTTTGACATTGCATTTTCTAGACATTCCGTCTGCTATTCATATAAACCAACACGTGTTATATCTCTGTGTTGCATATGTATAGGCTATATTGATAGTTTGTTTTGAAATATACATTCATAGTTTCAAACTCAGGTGTTGAAGCATCCATTTATAGTTTCAACCGCTTGTGTTGAAAAATACATACACCGTCTCCGTGGCCTAGTGGTTAAGGTGTCCGCCTACGGAGCGGGAGGTGGTCGAACGTTCGAACCTCGTTCGGGGTTTGTTCTGATTTGGCCGGTTGGTGAGCCGCCAGCTAGTTAAATAATGGTTACCGATTGCCCACCAGCATGGCGCCAGGCATACGAGCATAGGATTCGGGAAGTACTGATGTTCATAATAAGTGGTGTATCATAAGTCAGAAATAAAATAGGGTGACGCTATAATAAACAAACACAATGCATTGATAATTTCACACCACTGCGTTGAATAATTCGTCGATAGTTTCTGTGCGTTTTACGTTTATTTATCGTCGCTACCGGTTGCCCGTACGAGCGACGCCTCCCGAAGAGATTAGTCATTTTAGATTTTTGGAGGATAGTGCATGGACGTACGGACGGACGGAAGGACGGACAGACAGACGGACGGACGGACAGACAGGCAGACAGACAGACAGGTAGGCAGTGATTACAAGAATTCCCCACGGCAAGTACGCATACATTTAGCGAACGAAAGCGATTTTAATTATTTGCAGATACGTCTTAAAGACAATCTTGGTTGGGTGTTAATAAAATAATGTCCATTAATGACTCATCACAGCCGGTTCTTGTCTTATGAAATAGCGTAGTTGTGATAACTCAGAAGCAAGCCCTGTCTTCAACATCATTGGGATATCTCCGCATCAATTAGGACCAATTAGCTGCTGATGACCTCCCGATTAAGTTATGTACGCACTCTGGGCTTATCAATTAATCCTCTATGTTGCAGTTTAGAGAAATGTTATTGGTCTTACCTTTAGCTTTTACAGGCTGGCATTGACAAACTCGGTATGTAAACGTATTAATTACTTCGATGTGCTTAGAATCATGAAACAATTTGCCATGCGATATTTATAATTACCTGTATGAATGTGTCAGTGTTTGGTTCCATGCTGTTTTCTCGATGCTTAAGTATTTCTATGGCATTCCATGACACTAATGACGGATTTTGTAGTAAATACTGTTGCAAACGGCTTTCGCCTTCATTTTCTGTACTGATGGTGTTGGGTGAGGTGCCTAAACTGAGATGTATCGTGCGGTTGTAGCTGTGCTCCGTGTCTTGAAGACGGGCATGGAACATCGAGTATTACACATTTATATTAATCGTTCCATCCCGCGTCTCATATTGGATGGATAATATTATTTTATTACAAAATTATATTTGCTCGATCGCGAAACAAGTTCTTACGACTTATCGCTCTGGATATCTCATTCCTGATGGAATCCATCGCCCTCTAAAACGTACATTACGGATTATTAATAATTTATCGCGCTTTTATGGAATTATACGTAACGAGATAAGATATATATTATTCATTTTCGCTAAAGTACATAGGTTAAGTTTGCGTATAATTAGGATTTCTTACGCGATAAAAACGTACGTCGAGTTTGAATAATATAATGAACTTACCCGTTGACAGCATGGTTGAAGTTCGTGAAGCTTATGAAACGATTGAGGCCTAAGTCCATTCTAATCGGTCTATATTTATAAAAGCGTTCGTAATCGTTATTTATGGATCGGTTCGTAGTCGTTATTTATAGAAACGTACGCGCTCGCTATTTATATAGCGGTTCGTAGTCGTTATTTATAGAAACGTACGCGCTCGCTATTTATAGAGCGGTTCGTTTCCATTGGTCGGTGCAATCGGGTATGTAGTAATAACGTACGCTTCGTTTTCGTATACACCACTTTCACTCTTTTACTGTACCGATCAGTATACCGATGTCGGAAAAGAACGTCATTTCGCTTCGTTTAACTTCATCCGGTTTTTATATAAATTTATTTTAGCTCGATCGCGAAACGAGTTATTCCGACTCTCGAGACCTCGTTCCTGATGGAGAGATAATTCAAATGCCAACGCTCGTAACGGCTCCAGAGGGGCTCGAACTCCGGACCTGAAGCTGCGCTATCGCGACTTCCTGTCGTACGGAGGTGCCTGTCCCATGATTGCGAGCTGGATTTGGTCACCATCAGGTAACCTGAGCTCGGTACATCCGTGACATCCAGTCGTTGTCCCGCGACAACCACTCGCTACACGACCTCGGTACACGGCCTCACATAGCGCGTACCGTACATGATGGCCGATGCAGCGATAACTCTACCCCGGCCAGCGGTAAGCCCGGATCTGAATCCGTGTGTGGGCGGAGAATGTAGGTACTGAACCCCCCAGTACGGACCAGTTGGAAGCGGCTCTGTATGGATGTTATTGACCCGAGAACGGATCCGACTGGAAGCATGAGACGTAGGGTGTCATCCGGGTACGTGGCGGGGCCACCGGGTACCTATTATTCTGACGTACGTGTCTTCGAAGAAATGCGACAACGCTCCGGATATGTAATAGCGTACATATGTCGCATTATGCGCGAATAATAAGATGTACATTATCCGATAAGCCCGGACATAATCGTGAGGTCATCCAAAATGGACGCCGCGTAGAGACTTGTTACTATATCGTCCGATACGCCTTCGTACACGTAACTCGGTAGTTGCGCGATACGTCATTAATAGACTAAAAATATACGCGCACGCGCGTGACCTACTTTATATTACCTTATATGCAAATGAGTTACTATAAAGCGTATTCAAAATGGCGCCCGTTTGTTTACATGCAAAGAGCTGACCATACTACTACTGTAACAGAGATTGCCACTCAAGAATAGGCCTACTCAGTCACCGCAGAAGATGTTCCTCAACAAGAGCGCAATCCATCGTCTCATAAGACGGACGGAGGCTGATGATAAATTCAGAGTACATGCATTTATTGCTGTGCGATATAACTATATAGCAGAAGTAAAAGGTTGATGTAGATCATCAAGTCGTCCGAAGTTGTGATAGTGCTTTGGCCCTGAGTGGCACCCCAGCTGTAGCCGTTACGATTGTGCCCTTAGGCAAGGCATTTAAATTCCACACAGCATATTCGCTCTCCCTTGGGGCGATGGATTCGATCAGGAATGAGGTCTCGAGAGTGATTACTATAAGTTGTAGGAACTTGTTTCGCAATCGAGCTAAATAAATGTGCATGTATTAAGTTGCTGGAGATAATGTGTGTGTACACTGTTGAAGTAGGAAGTTGGACAGGTGGATCTGTAGTCCAGTGGGTAACATGTTGGACTGGTAATCCATGGATCGCAGGTTCGACCCCCCGTCTGACCCTAATGAAATTAACAATCTTTCAGATGGAACTCTAAACCAAGGTCTCGTGTCGGTGATTTGCACCATGCACATCAAAGAACCAGAGATGATTCTGGAATGGGTCTCTGTCTGTATCATTGCACTATCCTCCAACAATCTAAAATGACTAATCTCTTCAGGAGGCGTCGCTCATATGGGAAACCGGTAGCGATGATAAATAAACGTAAAATACAAGGTATTGAAAGAAGCAGTATATGTTCATAGTATCACTTTGTATTTTAAGATTATTTATGTTCACTGTAACAAATATATGAAACAAGTAAATGTCACAGGGCGAGACAAATGTGTAGCCTAACCGTGGTTCGAACACGGAACCTTACGCTTACAGGGCAAACACTCTACCGACTGAGCTAGCCTGGCTGCTTACACATAATCCCCCTATTGAAGCTTAATGACTACGGTATTAGCTACATGTATATTCACGTACGGGGATATATTGTTAAACGAAACGAATTTATTTTAAAAGTAATAAATAAATGTAAAAATAAGAGAGATATCAAGAAACATATACACAAACTTGGCCGAAGTAGAAACATATAATTGAATGCTTCGTTATGTATGACAAACGTTTCCATTTAATCGCAATTGCGATAAATTGATCATGTTCTGATTTTAATGCCTTGTCTTAAGGATCAGCTTTTTTTTTGATTTTCGTGCCGCGAAGGACACCAATTATTTACATAATGTTAACCCTTTCCCTCATAGAAGCACCTCTTGACGCCATTACCAATACGACATACATTGACAATGAAGTAGCCAAACCAATGTTCATAATTAACCCTTTCCCTCGTGGAAGCACCTCTTGACGCCATTACCAATACGACACACAATGATAATGTAGTAGCCAAACCAATGTTCAAAATAAACCTTTCCCTCGTGGAAGCACCTCTTGACGCCATTACCAATACGACATACGACATACATTGACAATGAAGTAGCCAAACCAATGTTCATAATTAACCCTTTCCCTCGTGGAAGCACCTCTTGACGCCATTACCAATACGACATACGACATACATTGACAATGAAGTAGCCAAACCAATGTTCATAATTAACCCTTTCCCTCATGGAAGCACCTCTTGACGCCATTACTAATACGACATACGACATACATTGACAATGTAGTAGCCAAACCAATGTTCATAAACCCTTTCCCTCATGGATGCACCTCTTGACGCCATTACCAATACGACATACATTGACAATGAAGTAGCCAAACCAATGTTCATAATTAACCATTTCCCTCACAGAAGCACCTCTCGGCGCCATTACCAATACGACATACATTGACAATGTAGTAGCCAAACCAATGTTCATAAACCCTTTCCCTCATGGATGCACCTCTTGATGCCATTACCAATACGACATACATTGACAATGTAGTAGCCAAACCAATGTTCATAATTAACCCTTTCCCTCATGGAAGCACCTCTTGATGCCATTACCAATACGACATATATTGACAATGTAGTAGCCAAACCAATGTTCATAATTAACCCTTTCTCTCATGGAAGCACCTCTTGACACCATTACCAATACGACATACGACATACATTGACAATGAAGTAGCCAAACCAATGTTCATAATTAACCCTTTCCCTCATGGATGCACCTCTTGACGCCATTACCAATACGACATACATTGACAATGAAGTAGCCAAACCAATGTTCATAATTAACCCTTTCCCTCGTGGAAGCACCTCTTGACGCCATTACCAATACGACATACGACATACATTGACAATGAAGTAGCCAAACCAATGTTCATAATTAACCCTTTCCCTCATAGAAGCACCTCTTGACGCCATTACCAATACGACATACGACATACATTGACAATGTAGTAGCCAAACCAATGTTCATAAACCCTTTCCCTCATGGATGCACCTCTTGACGCCATTACCAATACGACATACATTGACAATGAAGTAGCCAAACCAATGTTCATAATTAACCCTTTCCCTCACAGAAGCACCTCTCGGCGCCATTACCAATACGACATACATTGACAATGTAGTAGCCAAACCAATGTTCATAAACCCTTTCCCTCATGGATGCACCTCTTGACGCCATTACCAATACGACATATATTGGCAATGTAGTAGCCAAACCAATGTTCATAATTAACCCTTTCTCTCATGGAAGCACCTCTTGACACCATTACCAATACGACATATATTGACAATGTAGTAGCCAAACCAATGTTCATAACAAAGGCCAGAATCGCATGTAGTCCCAGTAATATCTATGGAGATATACATTGGCAACTACTGATCCACTGCATGATAGCTAAATGGCAGTCGTTTGTATGGAGATACAATAGTATATTAACCTAAATCTCTATGAATGAAATGGTTAAATAAGATATGTAGAAACATAACAATTAATAATGTGAAATAAGACATATAGAGACAAAATAACCTGTAACACCATCATGATGTATTCATTCTTTATATTTGTAATGTAAATGCTTCGCTTAAATTTAAAAATCTTGTTTTGAGATTTGCCAATTTTAATGAGGTAGCTACCATATGACATTTCCTACAGCGTATCAAATATATGTAGTACGTGGCTTTCTTACCAGCGACTAATATTTGCTCTGCAACAAGACGCATTAGAGAGGTGCACAGAGGCTGTATAAAATGTCTGAATTCAAGATATACAACAATGCACTAGTACCTAGGTTCTTGATGAATGGTGGACAGAGTAAGAATACAATGGAATAATAGAGTTGTGCAATAAGTAAATAACATTGTTGCCAGTGCGACCAGCTCATATAGATCTTAGTTGACAAAGGTCTACACTGCACGTTAGAGACTATGTATGTTTTACATGTGTTTATCATCGCTACTTGTGACCCATATGAACGACGCCATTCCTCTGGTTATTTTACGTGTATTGTGTAAAGCACCGACACGAGAACTTCGTTTAAAGCTTCAAAGACTATGATATGTGTCATTTTAGTATGGTATAACTTGGTATCGAACTTGCGACCCCTGGATTACAAGTCCAGCGTATTAACCACTGGACCACTGAGCCGCTACTTCAACAAACAGTGTTTACGTATATATATCGTCACTACCGGTTGCACTCCGGAATAGATCGTTTAAAGCTTCAAAGACTATGATATGTGTCATTTTAGTATGGTATAACTTGGTATCGAACTTGCGACCCCTGGATTACAAGTCCAGCGTATTAACCACTGGACCACTGAGCCACTACTTCAACAAACAGTGTTTACGTATATATATCGTCACTACCGGTTGCACTCCGGAATAGATTAGTCATTTTAGATGTTGGCTGATAGTGCAATATTAAAGACAGAGACACAATCCCGAGTCTCCTCTGGGTCTTTTACGTGCACAGTGTAAAGCACCGACACGAGACCTAGGTTTTAAGTCTCATCTGAACATCGATACAATACCTCGGCTTAAAGCTACATCCGAAATACTATGATATGAGTCATTCAGTATGATATAGCGGGTGATCGAACCTGCGAACCATGGATTACAAGTCCAGTGTGTTAACCACTGGACCACTGATCCGCTAAGCTACAGCTGGGAGGGAACTACGGGCATTTCGCACCTAAAGCGGACGAAGGAACTATTACCGATTGGTTGACACTCACCATGATACAAGTTTTCCTGCGACATTTTTTCAATGTCGGGTATCGTGTTGAGATGTGCCCATATTAATTGTGTGTTTGTGTTTTAATTAGAAATAGTAGAATATATTCCCGCACCCCCGTACGTGTTGCATGTAGAGGACAATGATGAAGACACATATGCACGCATGCGCGTTAGAAACAAAGATGTCTGGGTACATCCGGCTTCACCTTGACGACGTCACGTCAGTATTTCACTGATGTTCATTGTCTCTTGACGTACAACACAACCACTTATTTCTTAGCTGTAAGTTGATTATTTATTTATTTGTTCTACTTTACAAGATCAACAATACAATATTACTAGATGTATGGATGCTCTCCTCAAAATAATAGTATTTGAAATATACAAAAATGATCTATTTGAAATATATATGTATGGTGTATATTGTGTAGTTTGGAATCGTATATACAGGCAGTGTACTATCTATTATCTAATCCAATGACTGATTAATCAAATCGAACACAAGCGCAGATGCTCCAATGGTTGTTAATGCTAGATTAAGTTAATACAAATTTATGATAACTCGTTTGCGAACTTAGTTCTTACAACATTAGTTTGATCGTCAAACAGACGGATATGTAGTCCAGTGGTAACACGCTGGACTGGTAATCCAGGGATCGCAGGTTCGATTCACCGTCTGACCCTACAGACGGATCTGTAGTCCAGTGGTAACACGCTGGACTGGTAATCCAGGGATCGCATGTTCGATTCACCGTCTGACCCTACAGACGGATCTGTAGTCCAGTGGTAACACGCTGGACTGGTAATCCAGTGATCGCAGGTTCGATTCACCGTCTGACCCTACATACGGATATGTAGTCCAGTGGTAACACGCTGGACTGGTAATCCAGGGATCGCAGGTTCGATCCCCCGTCTGACCCTACAGACGGATCTGTAGTCCAGTGGTAACACGCTGGACTGGTAATCCAGGGATCGCAAGTTCGATCCCCCGTCTGACCCTACAGACGGATCTGTAGTACAGTGGTAACACGCTGGACTGGTAATCCAGGGATCGCAGGTTCGATCCCCCGTCTAACCCTAATACAATTAACAGTCTTTCAGATGGGACGTTAAACCGAGGTCTCGTGTCGGTGCTGTACACCGTGCACGTAAACGAACCAGAGGAGATTCTGGAATGGGTCTCTGTCTGTATCATTGCACTATCCTCCAAAAATCTAAAATGACTAATCTCTTCAGGAGGCGTCGCTCATATGAGCAACCGGTAGCGACGATAAATAAACGTAAAACACACACACATTGATCATTCTCGGGACCTCATTCCTGATGGAATCCATCGCCACGAGGGAGAGAGGCATTGTGGATTTAAGAATCTTGCCACAACACAACGGTTCTGGCGGGGTTCGAACCTCTCGATTACGGGGCGAAAACATCTTAATTGTTAATGATATGAATGACAGCTATTGTCATTAAACAATTGAGGAATACATATAAAGTCGTTTATAGTTTGAAGTAGGTATGTGTATAAATAACTCTATAAGTGTTAGATCTATCTAAGAGAAAGTTGTATAAGCTTTATTTATTTTGCAACGATTGCGAAACAAGTTGTAACAACTTATAATAATACTCTCGTTGGAGTGGATGAAAGCGTATTAATATCTTAATATTCAATGCAACAATTGCTTTCAGTGTTTTACCATTCCAAAGTCTCGTCTGGTTCTTTTACGTGCACAGTGTAAAGCACCGACACGAGACCTCTGTTTAAAAGTCCTGTCTGAAAGACTGTTAATTTTAGCATGGTCAGACGGGGAATCGAAACTGTGATCCCTGGATTACCAGTCCAACTGTTTGCTTTCAATGCATAACACAAGTCTATATACAAAATCAAAGTATCGCACAATGTAAACAACTTACTACAAACCAGGGTATTACTTTCCTTTCTTTGCACGTGTATTCTCAGTCTGATCAGTAGCCGAGTGTTTAACATGTTGGACTGCGACTCCAGGTTCGATTCCCCGTCTGACCCTAATAATATTAACAGTATTTCAGTTGGGACTTTAACCCGAGGTCTCGTATCGGAGCTTTCAAGGTACACGTAAAAGAACAAGAGGAGACTCTGGAATGTGTCTCTGTCTTTCAAAGTAAAATACATAACACATTTGTCTTTCTAACCTATGAAAATAACTAGTTCGATAGTTATGCAGCAGAACACAACATTTTACATACGATGTGTATTGTTCTTTCTGCTAAATTGGACCCTTCTGACCATACTTCAACCATTGTCTTAAGGGCCATAATTATGATTCAAAATGGCCGACACTGAACTATAATTTATATAGCATCGCTAATAATGGACATTGAACCATTCATTTATGTGGCAGAATGCATGTTGTCATATATAATGAATACAATATAATGCTCTTAAAGAATGTGTGAATATGCCATTATTAATAGTATGGCTTATTTGTGGAACATATTGCAATACCAGCAAACTAGTATTCATAAGCGTATTAGTTGCGTCCCCTGCATCAAAACACATCCATGCTGCCTTTATACTGATAATTGTAAGTTTCAGGTCCATGGTGTACTTAAACGGTGAACATAAATTATTTGAGAAACATATCTCCTATGGGCATTATAAGTAATGCAGTCATACCTACGATCCTCACTATTTCCCTATCCTATATGTGCATTATAAGTAATGCAGTCATACCTACCATCCTCACTATTTCCCAATCCTATATGTACAACATGTGCAACATACTCTATTTGTAGAATCGTATCAAGTTATAAGAGCAACCAAACATTGACATGAACGTACTATAACAAATATGCTACATAATATGTTTCATTTCTCCTTCAACAATGTCATCTTCAGTCTCAACATCCGCAGCAATACATGCAGCTCGGGACATTCCATTTTAGACATTCAAAGTATACATGACAGCTGCAAAACATGATATTGATGTAAGTGAATGAAACACATTATATAACATATTTTTAGCGGCGGCCATTTTGAATTATGGCCCTAAACAAATTGCTCAAAAGCGTCATCTTATCATCCGGCCTTTAGCATATGTGGCATGTAGATTTATTTTTGGAATCCTTAGCTTTTTGTAACCAGCCACCAAAATATCCGACAAACATATTCAAGACGAAGCTATGTTATATAGAACTTTATTATGGATTAAGCATAAGTTTGGTTTAGCCCAAATGCAGTGATGATTTTATGTTTAATCATATTTTATTTCTTGTTTATATACAATACAATTATAAATATAAACATGATAAATATATAAGCAAAATGATACAACTGCAATGCTATGCTTATACTTGCACAGTGCACGAATACAATCTAGAAGCAAATGGGTTGCTGGGCAACAAGTTTTACCAACATTAGCGAGTGCCCTCCCCATACATTTAGCAATTCTTAAAATATATAGAGGTTACAACGACTTACAATTAACATTTAATTAGTTAGTTGAACATCTTCAATTTAACAATTCTTAAAATATATAGAGGTTACGACGACTTACAATAAACTTATTTAGTTAGTTAGTTGAACATCTTCAATTTAACAATTCTTAAAGTATATAGAGGTTGCGATGACTTACAATAAACATACTTAGTTAGTTAGTTGAACACATTCAACTTAACCTATGTTAAGTATGAACTATTTGTCAGATGGGGGTGGTGTCCTGCAATACAGGCATATTTGTCCGATACAGATACAGATCAAAGGTCGATCACCCAAGGTCTTAACCATTCGGCCACGGAGGTGCCTCACTTACCTATGCGATCGAAGTCCTGGAAGCCAGCTCTCATAATTCACTGTAATTGGTATGAGATATTTTATTTGTTTTCTTTCAGATATTCACAATAATGACCATTGGTTCTGATGGAGACCACGTTGGTGTTGGTTATGGTAGATTGGATCCAAGAGCTATCCAAGCAGCTTTCGGAGGCATCTTTGGAGCAGGCGGCATTTCCAATGCTGCCGCTGCCGCAGTCGCTGCCCACATCATTGCCGCGCAAGCAAATGCGGTCGCCCATTTTGCTGCAAACGCTTCCGCCTATGCTGCCGCCGCTGGGGCCGATGCCACTGCACACTCCGCTGAGGCCGACGCCGCTGCTTTCGCCGCCCAAGCTTCCTCCAGCGCTGCAGTAGCCCACATGCAAGCCGCAGAACTCTATATCGACGCTCAGGACGCTCATTATGCTGCCATGGACGCCGCTGCGGCCCTCGCCGCTGTCGCAGATATCCAAAATGTCGCTGTTCCCGTTGCAGACACACCTCGCCGACACCGCCGCAACCGCAGGCTGCGGAGGCGGCAGCGACTAAGGATTGTGCGGCGGGATGTTTAAGATGTGGTGGGTGGGATTGGGTGGTGTGGTTGTATCGTGGCTCTGGCGGTGGTAGTAGTGGTGGTGATTGCGAGACGGATATGGTGACGACGTCGACTGTGACGACATTTGACAATTCGTAAGAGCAGCCTCCACAACCAATGTAAGTTATTTTTACATGTTTTCAACGCACGCATGTTTTAATAATTGTTTTAATTCTGTTTAATTTAAATGGGTTAAATCTATTATGGTATGAAAACATTCCCCATTGGAAGCAATATGGAATTAGCCACGCCCCTTGTGTACATGTATTGATATTTGTACAATAGTCTAGTAATACAGAACAATTTCGAGTGTCGGATTGGTGCAGCATTTGGCAAAAATCTCGCCACTCAATTCTATTCTGTTGTGAAATATTAACAAAATGGCACCGTTTCAAATCTCGTCGTTCGTTGAAGTTTAATCTTCTGGTAATATATGAAAATCACCTTTAGAGTCAAAATCGATAAAGTCGGGTCTGTCTGAAGTACGGCTGTTACAATCACTTTATAATTATGCATAGCTGATTCTAAAATTATATCGAATATGTTTTGTTTACTAATACGTTCAGGCTTAGCATAACATAAACAAATACATACATCATTTTCCAAATAAAACAATCTACCACCAATCTTTAGCCATAAAAAATAACACTCTTCACTTCAAATAACAAGCATTTCTCATTTACAAACTTATCTCTAATATAAATAACAATCTCGCCAGAGTATAACTATTTCCTGCAAAACTGTGTTTCAATTTGAATATCTTTTATGTAAAAATACAATATCATTAAACATTCAAGGAATTTTAGACCGACCTATATCAATCATTTTGTGTATTTATATCATTGCAGGCGTTACGCCCCATATCGGAATACGATCTATTACAGAGCTGATCGAGACAGCATTATCACACAACTCAGTGTGCCCTGTGGCGGCATCAAGACTCAGAGGTTCAGTGCTGGATCGCGACCACATCATCACCAAGCTCAATGTGCCCTGTGGCGACAACAAGACTATGTGGGTACAGTGCTGGATCGCGACCACATCATCACCAAGCTCAATGTGCCCTGTGGCGACAACAAGACTCTGTGGGTACAGTGCTGGATCGTGACCACATCACCACCAAGCTCAGTGTGCCCTGTGGCGACAACAAGACTATGTGGTATAGTGCTGGATCGTGACCACATCACCACCAAGCTCTGTGCCCTGTGGCGACAACAAGAATATGTGGTATAGTGCTGGATCGTGACCACATCATCACAAAGCTCAGTGTGCCCTGTGGTGACAACAAGACTATGTGGTATAGTGCTGGATCGTGACCACATCACCACCAAGCACAGTGTGCCCTGTGGCGACAACAAGACTCATGTGGGCACAGTGCTGGATCGTGACCACATCATCACAAAGCTCAGTGTGCCCTGTGGCGACAACAAGACTCAGTGGTATAGTGCTGGATCGTGACCACATCATCACCAAGCTCAGTGTGCCCTGTGGTGACAACATACTCAGTGGGCACAGTGCGGGATCACTATATGGGCTCTAGTCAAACTCCAGAACAATTTTCAAGAAGAATTTCTTAAACACATGACATTTAAAAATGAACTGTTTCTTCGAATTCGACTCTCTAAGCGCACGCGCCAGACGCGTGTGTATCATTATTACTACTATATAGTAATAATTATGTTTTAATATGACAATAAATTGTTTATTATGTGCACTCTTCTTTAAATATATAATTGTATTCCTTTTATTCCTTTTGAATAAGTGAACCATGTGCAACGCACGATCAAATGCTGTAGAGATGTCACAAGATACCATTCACACATACTTGCTCACGTCAGCAGCCGTGTAGACGTCATTGTTTCTTTATTAGTTGTCGAATCTGCTCGGATAAACCCAGATTGGTATGCTAATTAGGTTCGTTTTCGAAAATATTATTATACAAATGCTTGTGTATGCAACATTCTATCAAGTTTCCAAGACAATTTAGAAGAGATATTGCGAATAGTTGGTTTCGAAGTTGCATTCGTACATTTAAGCGTATGTGTACATACACTAGAATACAGAGATTTATAAATTAAATGTTCAGTCGGCATCAGGCCGGACGCCGTCCGGGGCCCCTAGCTATAATTCTATAAGTATTATCCCCCCCCCCGTGGACACAAAATGCACCGGTGTGTGAAAATTAGAAAAGAAAAACGCCAAATCCTTCACTCTATAGCAGGCGCGCCGCGCGGTCTTAGCGATTGGGGCGGCCCACCGAGCGCCGATTTGGGAGTGTGTGGGAGGGTTTCCCCTTCCCACCAGGGGGGTCTGGGGGATCTCCCCCAGAAAATTTGAAACCCTAGAACGTCTCTGGTGCGTTTTGGCGTATATTTTACACACACGTGAAGCCTCCTATATCAGTATATCATCCCTGTCATTTGGGTATGGTAGGGGTTTCCCCTAAGGGCTCTCCTTTGCTGGAGATTTGTTTGCTGAACCTTGTGACATAACTAGGGCTATCTGCAGGCCTTTGAACCATTTATTCTGTTACTTCTAAATTTTAGACAAAACTAATACAACTACATGTATAAGGCACACAAAGAACTTTAATAAATATGAAAAAGCGAAACTGAATTATGACATATTATAATTTCACAAAACTTCTCAGCTTGAGATTCAACTCAACTCAAAAATTTCCAATCTCATACATGTGGTAACATATTCCATGATTGTCTATATAGCTAAAGCTTTAAGTAATTTTTCAGTGTCGTCCAAACACGCTAGTACGTGATTCCTTTGCCATGACAAACATATTAGCAACACAGTTCAGGTCCATGTCATCAGTAGCCTCTCTGTGCACATGTAACAGCATCAGGTGATTAAGACGTTCCTGTGTCATGTTGGCGCGAAGGTACGTTTTCACCCGACGAAGTGCCGAAAATGAGCGTTCGCTAGTTGCGTTCGTGGCTGGCATTACTAGAATCAGCGTCAGGACAGTCACAACCTCGCTAAACAACATTTTGGTAGCTGACTTCATGCTTCTGACTACACTGACAATATCGTTCAAGGTCTTAACACCGATGCCGTTGTTTTTAATATACACTCGGAGTGTTTCCAGCTGAGTGGAGAGTGACGACTCGATGTCTGACCCATAGAAGTCCACGACGTGAGTCATGTCGTCCACGTAGGTTGGATCACCGGCGACGCACTTGAGAAGCATGTCTTCTAGATGGCGGTAGGTCTTGTAGCCGGGCTGGTCGAAACGCTCAGTAATGCTGGTTGTGACCAGATCAAAAGTTTCAAAGTATTTCTGGCGGTACATGTCCTTGACTGTCGTTGGATATTCACACGGGGCGCTGCCTGTCTCGAACCTCTTTGGCATCTTTCGTTGGCGGGGTAGAACTGGTTCGTCCACGTCGAATTTGTCGAGGTGCTCGTTGACACGTGCCCAGAATGAGTCGTAACGTAACGTGTCGATGGTCATGGCAGAGAGTAACTGTCCTTCGGCTGCAGACATCTCTTTATGTTGCAAGGCTTTGCTGAGGTTGTCCGTATGCCGCAAAATATCGTGTCCAAAACACACACCAAACAGGAAATCATTTCTAGGTCAAGGTCCTCATTTTCGTCTGAACACCAATCACACGCGCACGAAGTTCACTGTCCTTGATGCTCTCATAGCACTCTTCCCACAGTGATTGGAGCACAGTATAGTTAAGTAAAACGCTCTCTAGGCTGGCCGCTCTCACTGTCCACCTAGTCGGACATAGAGTCCGGAAGCCTGGTGTGTCAGGGCACATCTGATGTTTCAACTCTTGTAGTTTGGCGTTACGCTTTGGAGAGTACTTAATTAACTTTGAAATCTCATAGACAGTGTCCATAGTGTCTCTCATTACTTTCGATGCTTTCATTGTATCACCGATCGCCAGGTTCAGGGCATGTCCGTAACAGTGCGTGTAGATAGCTCTCGACTCTACGGCAGAGATGTTTGCTGTCATGCCCTTCTTTGCCCCAGACATATTGCTTGCGCCGTCACAGCATTGTCCACGACAGTTACTGAGCGATAGCGTCATTCTCAGGATGGTGTCTGATCACTGATGTCAATGTATTGGAATCTATGGAGCCGACAGTGTAAAGTCCCATAAATTCCTCGTGCACAACTAATTCACTGTCTACATGTCTTAACACAATCACGACTTGCTCACGATTGGACTGGTCAGCTGTTTCATCTGCCATTATAGTGAAGAAGCCATTCTTCTTGATGTTGCCTGCGACTTCACGTAGGATACCGAGCGCCATGATCTGTATTATCTCGTTCTGTATGTCACCGCACGTGTACTTCTCCGACTTCTTCTCAAGCCACTTCAAGATAGATGTGTCGCTTTCACCTTGTAATTTCAAAAGCTGAATGAAGTTAGATTGCTGGTTGTCATGGCCTCGTAGTGGGAGTCCTTGTCTGGCGAGAAAACGAATACTGCGCAGAATAGTGAGAAGTTGTTGCCTGTTTTCTTTCTTCTCTGAGTGGTGTTCAGCGGATAGTGTTTCACCAATGTCGCGTGTCTGTTTGGGGAGTGTAATTAGGCGCTCAACGGCTTCACGATGGCTGTCGGTCGTCTGATGCTTACTAAATTTGGAAATGGCGTCTTTCCAGTTGTTGAAGCCAGCTGATGTGAAGGCTTTGTCGACCTTTGAGTTGGTGATTTTGCCGTCTTTCGCAGCCGTCATACATACAGAGCATAATGCGCTATCCTTGCTCTGGAAATAAACAAATACACATGCTGTCAATTACATCTGGATATTGATTCATGCAATCACGGTAAAAACATATATCTGAAAATTAGATATGTATAGATATATTATGTTACTGGAAAAAAACAACAAATAACTAAATGGAGACCACAATTGTCTCATATTTAGGAAGCAACTACTGAACTACTTCATACTGTAGTATACTGTTTATAATACTGTTCAAATTAATTTTTGCCTGCCATTTAGTATATTTTCAAATTAAAATGTCTACTTCAAGACGTTTTCAGAAAACGATAATAATAAATGTTCAACGTACCTCATCATAGTGAAGCCACGAGTAGTTCTTAAACTCTATAATAGAGTGGAATTGGACAATAATTCAGTGTTCATTAATTGAAGGTCGTCTCATATATGACTCCATGAATCGACCGCTGCCATTGTTTTTTTCTGGGAACTCGGGTTTTGAAGTATACATATGATAACATATCCTAGTGACGCTTGGTTGAGGTAGGTTCTTTAATAAGGAAATAAAATAATAATAAAAAAATATTAGAACAACAGAAACAACAGTGTACTTCACTGACATATAACACAATATATATATATAAATAATAAAAATAATTTATTAACTTGAAACTCCGATATTTCTTCAATCTTTGTCGTTGGGAGTAACTTGGAGACCATGAGTGTTTTTTCGGTTCTCCAACTGAGTACTTTCGGTTTAATAAAATAGGCTTATCGGGGGAAAAACCCGGGAAAGTACGGAACCGAGATTTGATAGAAAAATCGATATTTCAGTACGCAAACTTTTCTCAGTTCGTGCAACCTGAAGCCTCAGAAAACTCCTAATTTATTATGTTCCTCCTGGTCTTCGGATGCCCCCTGGCTATTAGCCAACCGACCGGCTGCCACTGCAAACAGCTCTACATGTCGACAGGAGCCAAGATTCGCATCTAGCTCATGTTAGTAGCACCAAGCTGTACATGCGCGGTCTGTTTAGACTGGTACCCTGCGCAGTTTCAAACCACAGGGATTCGGCACGTTTGGGGGTACTAGTATATATATTTAAGTGCCGAATCCCTGTGTTTCAAACAGCTTGTTGACAGGCACTATTCGGATAGTTCCGCCAATCTAGGTCCGTGTGTGCGCATGCTCGGATCGTATGGATCTCCATATATATATATATCTGCTGGTCGACGTCGTGTTGCATTTCTATGAACATGACTGGATTTTGGATTTTATTCGGCTTAATGTGAACATCCACACTTCGGATTGACGTAACACGGGGATTCGGCACGTTTGGGGGTACTAGTCAGTATATATACTTAAGTCAGTATATATACTTATATATACTAGTACCCCCAAACGTGCCGAATCCCTGTGACACGGAACTGTGAACTGGTCGGAAATTGCCGAATATGTAGCAGCTACACCAGCGATGATACCAACAAATACAATCTCGTAAAGCAGAACCATAATGTGGAGTGGTACACATCTGAAAGTACACCGTGTGTTTTACGTTATCGTCACTACCGGTTGCCCTGTGTTTTACGTTATCGTCACTACCGGTTGCCCTGTGTTTTACGTTATCGTCACTACCGGTTGCCCTGTGTTTTACGTTATCGTCACTACCGGTTGCCCTGTGTTTTACGTTATCGTCACTACCGGTTGCCCTGTGTTTTACGTTATCGTCACTACCGGTTGCCCTGTGTTTTACGTTATAGTCACTACCGGTTGCCCATATGAGCGACGCCTCCTGAAGAGATTAGTCATTTTAGATTTTTGGAGGATAGTGCATGATACAGACAGAAACCAATTCCAGAATCTCCTCTGGTTCTTTTACGTGCACGGTGTAAAGCACCGACACGAGACATCGGTTTAACATCCCATCTGAGACTGTTAATTTTATTAGGGTCAGACGGGGGATCGAACCTGTGATCCCTGGATTACCAGTCAAGCGTGTTACCACTGGACTACAGATCCGTCTGTTGAAAGTACACGAAATGATGATCAGTATTTTATTCAAAAAGGGAGGTAATTAAGGCTTGGATTTCGCAGTTCTCAGATAGGTAACACTACACTCAACTGAACACGAATATTTAGGAGCTTGACCATCTGCGTAGTAATATTGAGGTCCTGAGGTTCTAGGAGCTTGACCATCTGCGGGATATACGTTAAACATTGAGGTCCTGAGCTTGACCATATGTGGGGTAATACGTGTAATATTGAGGTCCTGAGGTTCTAGGAGCTTGACCACGTGCAGAGTAATATGTTAAACATTGAGGTCCTGAGGTTCTAGGAGATTGACCATCTGTGGGGTAATACGTGTAATATTGAGGTCCTGAGGTTCTAGGAGCTTGACCACGTGCGGGGTAATATGTTAAACATTGAGGTCCTGCGGTTGTAGGAGCTTGACCATCTGCGGGGTAATACGTGTAATATTGAGGTCCTGAGGTTCTAGGAGCTTGACCATCTGCGGGGTAATACGTGTAATATTGAGGTCCTGGGAGCTTGACCATCTGCGGGATATACGTTAAACATTGAGGTCCTGAGGTTCTAGGAGCTTGACCATCTGCGGGGTAATGCGTGTAATATGGAGGTCCTGAAGTTCTACGAGCTTGATCATCTGCGGGGTAATACATGTGTAGCCCAGGCCTTATTTATATGTTGGTGGAAAAAGTATAGTGTGCTCTCTTATCTGTATATGTACGGTAGTTGTTCCTTCCTCTTCTATAACAGTTACCCATGTGTGTCCAGTCTATTGTGTTATCTACTGTGGTGTAGCGTCATGTAATTATGTCAAATCCCTAATCCACTATTAACCCCAACTAAATCGGTTTTGCCGCCCTTACACACGCACTGGAGAAAAAGAAGTCAAGATGTACACATCGACGCAAATAAAATAGTGTATGCTATCTTTCCTTTAGATCTACCTCTGATCTCTTAAATAAATATTTGTAAGAGTGAATATTATACTGTTGATTCTGGTAAGAAACCATTTATTAGTAATCTATGGCATTTATAATATGATATGAAATCTGTGATAGCGATTCCCTGTCTGACCCTAATAAAATTAACAGTCTTTCAGATGGGACGTTAAACCGAGGTCTCGTTTCGGTGCTTTACACCGTGCATGTAAAAGAACCAGTAGACTCTGGAATGGGTCTCTGTCTGTATCATGCACTATCCTCCAAAATCTAAAATGACTAATCTCTTCAGGAGGCGTGGCTCATATGGGCAACCGGTAGCGACGATAAATAAACGTAAAACACACAAAGTGATAGTGGCTGTGATATTTTGCGGGTGGATTAGTGTATATATTTAATATTCCGGGTGGATTAGTGTATATATTTAATATTCCGGGTGGATTAGTGTATATATTTAATATTCCGGGTGGATTAGTGTATATATTTAATATTCCGGGTGGTTGTGTTTTTTTTGGGTGGTTGTGTTTTTTTTTGGGTGGTTGTGTTTTTTTTTGGGTGGTTGTGTTTTTTTTTGGGTGGTTGTGTTTTTTTTTGGGTGGTTGTGTTTTTTTTTGGGTGGTTGTGTTTTTTTTTGGGTGGTTGTGTATATATTTAATATTCCAGGTGGATTAGTGTATATATTTCATATATTATGTTTCTATTAGTTGTTATTGTTATTACATGTCTTTTTATGTATTGATGCGATGTATAAACTATGTTGAATCTCGGATACGGGTTCTGGTTGATTTATTTACTCCATGAAGACCCGGTGACAAATGGCTCCCCGTCGGGGAATTGAACCCCGGTCTCCCGCGTGACAGACGGGGATACTCACCACTATACCAGAACCCGTGGCTCCCTGTCAAGGAAACATATCATGATAACGGACCGGGATCGGCGAATCACTGGCAGGAGAAACCAAGGATCAATCTACAGATACATAGAAGTATCTTCACGGCTTCCAGGACGCTGGAATGTACAGTTACGTAGAAGTATCTTCACGGCTTCCAGGACGCTGGAATGTACAGTTACGTAGAAGTATCTTCACGGCTTCCAGGACGCTGGAATGTACAGTTACGTAGAAGTATCTCCACGGCTTCCAGGACGCTGGAATGTACAGTTACGTAGAAGTATCTCCACGGCTTCCAGGACGCTGGAATGTACAGTTACGTAGAAGTATCTCCACGGCTTCCAGGACGCTGGAATGTACAGTTACGTAGAAGTATCTCCACGGCTTCCAGGACGCTGGAATGTACAGTAACGTAGAAGTATCTTCACGGCTTCCAGGACGCTGGAATGTACAGTTACGTAGAAGTATCTTCACGGCTTCCAGGACGCTGGAATGTACAGTTACGTAGAAGTATCTCCACGGCTTCCAGGACGCTGGAATGTACAGTTACGTAGAAGTATCTCCACGGCTTCCAGGACGCTGGAATGTACAGTTACGTAGAAGTATCTTCACGGCTTCCAGGACGCTGGAATGTACAGTTACGTAGAAGTATCTTCACGGCTTCCAGGACGCTGGAATGTACAGTTACGTAGAAGTATCTTCACGGCTTCCATGACGCTGGAATGTACAGTTACGTAGAAGTATCTTCACGGCTTCCAGGACGCTGGAATGTACAGTTACGTAGAAGTATCTTCACGGCTTCCAGGACGCTGGAATGTACAGTTACGTAGAAGTATCTCCACGGCTTCCAGGACGCTGGAATGTACAGTTACGTAGAAGTATCTCCACGGCTTCCAGGACGCTGGAATGTACAGTTACGTAGAAGTATCTCCACGGCTTCCAGGACGCTGGAATGTACAGTTACGTAGAAGTATCTCCACGGCTTCCAGGACGCTGGAATGTACAGTTACGTAGAAGTATCTCCACGGCTTCCAGGACGCTGGAATGTACAGTTACGTAGAAGTATCTTCACGGCTTCCAGGACGCTGGAATGTACAGTTACGTAGAAGTATCTCCACGGCTTCCAGGACGCTGGAATGTACAGTTACGTAGAAGTATCTCCACGGCTTCCAGGACGCTGGAATGTACAGTTACGTAGAAGTATCTCCACGGCTTCCAGGACGCTGGAATGTACAGTTACGTAGAAGTATCTCCACGGCTTCCAGGACGCTGGAATGTACAGTTACGTAGAAGTATCTCCACGGCTTCCAGGACGCTGGAATGTACAGTAACGTAGAAGTATCTCCACGGCTTCCAGGACGCTGGAATGTACAGTTACGTAGAAGTATCTTCACGGCTTCCAGGACGCTGGAATGTACAGTTACGTAGAAGTATCTTCACGGCTTCCAGGACGCTGGAATGTACAGTTACGTAGAAGTATCTCCACGGCTTCCAGGACGCTGGAATGTACAGTTACGTAGAAGTATCTCCACGGCTTCCAGGACGCTGGAATGTACAGTTACGTAGAAGTATCTTCACGGCTTCCAGGACGCTGGAATGTACAGTTACGTAGAAGTATCTTCACGGCTTCCAGGACGCTGGAATGTACAGTTACGTAGAAGTATCTTCACGGCTTCCAGGACGCTGGAATGTACAGTTACGTAGAAGTATCTTCACGGCTTCCAGGACGCTGGAATGTACAGTTACGTAGAAGTATCTCCACGGCTTCCAGGACGCTGGAATGTACAGTTACGTAGAAGTATCTCCACGGCTTCCAGGACGCTGGAATGTACAGTTACGTAGAAGTATCTCCACGGCTTCCAGGACGCTGGAATGTACAGTTACGTAGAAGTATCTTCACGGCTTCCAGGACGCTGGAATGTACAGTTACGTAGAAGTATCTTCACGGCTTCCAGGACGCTGGAATGTACAGTTACGTAGAAGTATCTTCACGGCTTCCAGGATGCTGGAATGTACAGTTACGTAGATGTATCTTCACGGCTTCCAGGACGCTGGAATGTACAGTTACGTAGAAGTATCTTCACGGCTTCCAGGACGCTGGAATGTACAGTTACGTAGAAGTATCTTCACGGCTTCCAGGATGCTGGAATGTACAGTTACGTAGAAGTATCTTCACGGCTTCCAGGACGCTGGAATGTACAGTTACGTAGAAGTATCTTCACGGCTTCCAGGACGCTGGAATGTACAGTTACGTAGAAGTATCTTCACGGCTTCCAGGACGCTGGAATGTACAGTTACGTAGAAGTATCTTCACGGCTTCCAGGACGCTGGAATGTACAGTTACATAGAAGTATCTTCACGGCTTCCAGGACGCTGGAATGTACAGTTACGTAGAAGTATCTTCACGGCTTCCAGGACGCTAGAATGTACAGTTACGTAGAAGTATCTTCACGGCTTCCCGGACGCTGGAATGTACAGTTACGTAGAAGTATCTTCACGGCTTCCAGGACGCTGGAATGTACAGTTACGTAGAAGTATCTTCACGGCTTCCAGGACGCTGGAATGTCCATCATTTCTCGTCAGCAATAATCATCTCTTGTGATGTGAAATATGTGTAAAATCTACAAGTGTTTTAAAATAATCTACAAGTGTTATTAGCATCTAAGGGAAATTAGTATTAAATTCCGATTATGCAACCAAATAACATACGCTGGATGTGTTCTGCTGATGTGTGTGAATTCGTCGCGGAGGAGTTTGTGAATTCGTCGCGGAGGAGTTTGTGTTTTATCTGTGTGTGTAAATATATATGTGTAACAGTGTATACTTTAATGGATGAATTGATTGTGTATATTTTGGATAACAATAACAATTTCAGTGCTTATTTTCCTTGTTGAGTTTATATATTGAGTTGCATTTCCATTGTACATTGTATATACTAAGTATAAAAATGAAAAATACATGTACATATATATATAGTTCATCTTTTTGTGAACTTAAGGTTACAAATAATATCAAAATTCACATAGAATAAAAACGTAACACAGATAGTTAAAACATACCACAAAATAAATAGAATACAAGAAACAAAGATAAAAAAAAACATTTCTAAAATAATAAATTTTATGGATTTCTAAAATACTAGTAGGTTGTTTAAAAACATCCTATGCATAACATTCAAACTGAAATAAACAAAAACAGTAAAATAACTGTGATTATAACTCAGTAACATGCACAGTCATATATTCATGATACAAGTTTTTCAATAAGGTTTACCACAACACACACACATCTACTAATTGAAACAGAAAAATGTGGACAGAAACATCATAGTCTCAAAGTTTAGTTATGAAGCCTCATTTCCAATTTTATGTTTGCTAGGATTTTGTATACATATTCACATCCTGCTAAATGACTGATTTAACCCTGCTAACTGATGTTTCATGCTACTAAATGACTCTGATTTAATCCTGCTAACTGATGTTTCATGCTGCTAAATGACTCTGATTTGATCCTGTTAACTGATGTTTCATGCTGCTAAATAACTCTGATTTGATCCTGTTAACTGATGTTTCATGCTGCTAAATGACTCTGATTTGATCCTGTTAACTGATGTTTCATGCTGCTAAATGACTTGAGAGTTAGTTAGTTTATACAAATTTATTTTAGCTGGATTGCGCAACAAATTCTTTCAACTTCTATTAATTACTCTCGAGACCTCATTCCTGATGGAATCTATCGCCAGAAGGAGAGAGAAGAGGTAATGGGGAATTTAAATGCCTTGCCTAAGTGCACAATCGTAACGGCTCTATCGGGGCTCGAACTTCGGACCGTTCGCACCTGAAGCGACCGCGCATCCACTGCACTATCACGACTTCCACTGAGAGTTAATCCTGCTAACTGATGTGTCATGTTGCTAAATGGCTTGATAGTTAATCCTGCTAAATGATGTTTCATGCTGCTAAATGGCTTGATAGTTAATCCTGCTAAATGATGTTTCATGCTGCTAAATGGCTTGATAGTTAATCCTGCTAAATGATGTTTCATGCTGCTAGATGACTTGAGAGTTAATCCTGCTAAATGATGTTTCATCCTGCTAAATGATGTTTCACAGGGATTCTTACAAAACACTTTTATCCTGATATTTGCTGTAACGGTATCATGCTAAATGACAATTACATGGCATCCTGCTAAATGACCATATATGGCATCCTGCTAAATGACAAGTATAGGGTATCCTGCTAAATTACCATTACTATGGGATCTGCCAGGATATAAACTTAGGGGTGGGTGGAGTAAGTGGGAGGGAGGGGGAGTCTGAGCTCCCAACGTTACACAGACCTTCAATTCGAACACCCTCCCACCACAAGAGAATTTGAACCCGCATTTTTTAATATGTCCCCCACCCCCACGATAAATAATAATCTGTTGTTCCAATCATAGCATGTGTTATTTTCCTTGACACAGCCCAAAGTAACTGTTACACACACTTCTACCCTTCCAGGAATAGGTCACACTAATTGTTGTTCTTCTTCTACTTTCGTCACCTGGAATTTCACCTTCTGTTTTCTCCTGTGAAACAACAAACTTCTCGGCTTCGACAACCCTAGATATGACTTTGACTGTCCTGGTATTTTATCATTTGTACCTAAAGTTGTTGGTTCAATATACATGCTTTTTCTTGATTTAAATGTGTTTCTAAGTTCCGCAATCTCGGGGCGAACAGTGGGCGGCAGATGATGAATCGTCTGATAGACTTTCTGTAACTGCTTGTCTCTGATTGGCCGGTCGGCGAGATATATACCAGGGTTTCGTGCCATTCTGTTAGATATATGCTCGGCAGCTTCATTGAATTCATAGTCCAATTCTGCACTAACTTTCTGAAAAACAGGACACGAATGTTAACCAGAGTGCGATTCAAGGAATTACCAACAAAGTGAACCATCCATCAATACATAAAAGCATATAGTAGATCTATGTATGAATATAAACTTGATTTATGCAGTACCTACTTATCACCTAAAACATGCTAGAACTATAACATAATTTAAAGAAATACATTTTAGCTCAAACAGTGGTAACACGCTGGACTGGTAATCCAGGGATTGCCGGTTCGATCCCCCCATCTGACCCTAATAAAATTAACAGTCTTTCATTTCAGGTGGGACTTTAAACCAAGGTCTCGTGTTGGTGCTTTACACCGTGCACGTAAAACAACCAGAGGAGACTCTGGAATGGGTCTCTGGATGTATCATTGTACTATCCTCCAAATATCTAAAATTACTAATCTCTTCAGGAGGCGTCGCTCATATGGGCAACCGGTAGCGACGATAAATAAACGTAAAACACACAAGTACGTTTAAGAATAATTTGATCCTGTGTTTTGTGTATCTCTCCGCTAGTAATTTGATAATAGATTTTGAATACAGCAGGGTGTGTTCCGAAAGAAATCTAAAGCTAAAATGCCTGTTTCTCTCTGAATTAATAATAAAATAATAACAATTTCGATCAAAACTAATAATGATTCCCTCCTGAATGTTGAAATAATAATGATTCCCTCCTGAATGTTGAAATAATAATGATTCCCTCCTGGATATTGAAATAATAATGATTCCCTCCTGGATATTGAAATAATAATGATTCCCTCCTGAATGTTGAAATAATAATGATTCCCTCCTGAATGTTGAAATAATAATGATTCCCTCCTGGATATTGAAATAATAATGATTCCCTCCTGAATGTTGAAATAATAATGATTCCCTCCTGAATGTTGAAATAATAATGATTCCCTCCTGAATGTTGAAATAATAATGATTCCCACCTGACACATGTTTGACTGTACTTAGTTGTAAGATACTAAATATAATACAATACAACATAAAATCAATAATCCATACATGTGCCAGTCTTCATCTATCCATAACGCTATTCATATTATTGTGGTGTCAATCTATTCTTGAGTTTGGAATGACAAGAACTTTCGCATTATTCTATTTACCTTGACTGGCTGTCCGATTAGCGCAGTGGTTAGCGCGCTCGCTTCTCACCAATGCGACCCGGGTTCGATCCTCGGACAGGGAAGTATGTGAGATGGTACGATGGTCGCCAGATTGGACAGGTGGGTTTTCTCCGGGCACTCCGGTTTCCTCCCACATGAATGACCACATATACGCTTTCATCCGAGCCAACGAGAGTGATTAATATAAGTTGTTCAAACTTGCTTCGCAATCGTTGTAAAATAAATAATGTTTAAATTTTACCTTGACGGGAGCATTATTCTATTTACCTTGACGGGAGCATTATTCTATTTACCTTGACGGGAGCATTATTCTATTTACCTTGACGGGAGCATTATTCTATTTACCTTGACGGGAGCATTATTCTATTTACCTTGACGGGAGCATTATTCTATTTACCTTGACGGGAGCATTTGTAAGTTTGGAACACACAGCTTGACAGTCAGGTGAATTTTCCACGTCCTAAAATGGAATTATACTACATGTTTATGGCAAACAAAGCGCATACATGTATTTATATTGTTATTATGCCTGTAATGTTGACCCCTTTCCAGTCTACTACGCTTACATTCCGGTAACGTGAGTGGCCTATGGGCAGTTGCTGATTGGTTAAAGTTCCCATATTGCAGAACTCCAGATGGTTCCCATATTGTAGAACTCCAGATGGTTCCCATATTGCAGAACTCCAGATGGTTCCCATATTACATGACTCCAAATGGTTCCCATATTGCAGAACTCCAGATGGTTCCCATATTGCAGAACTCCAAATGGTTCCCATATTGCATAAATCCAGATGGTTCCCATATTGCAGAACTCCAAATGGTTCCCATATTGCATAACTCCAAATGGTTCCCATATTGCATAACTCCAGATGGTTCCGATATTGCATAACCCCAAATGGTTCCCATATTGCAGAACTCCAGATGGTTCCCATATTGCAGAACTCCAAATGGTTCCCATATTGCATAAATCCAGATGGTTCCCATATTGCAGAACTCCAAATGGTTCCCATATTGCAGAACTCCAGATGGTTCTGATATTGCATAACCCCAAATGGTTCCCATATTGCATAACTCCAAATGGTTCTCATATTGCATAACTCCAGATGGTTCCGATATTGCATAACCCCAAATGGTTCCCATATTGCAGAACTCCAGATGGTTCCCATATTGCAAAACTCCAAATGGTTCCCAGATTGCATAACTCCAAATGGTTCCCATATTGCAGAACTCCAGATGGTTCCCATATTGCAGAACTCCAAATGGTTCCCATATTGCATAACTCCAAATGGTTCCCATATTGCATAACTCCAGATGGTTCCCATATTGCATAACCCCAAATGGTTCCCATATTGCAGAACTCCAGATGGTTCCCATATTGCAAAACTCCAAATGGTTCCCAGATTGCATAACTCCAAATGGTTCCCATATTGCAGAACTCCAGATGGTTCCCATATTGCAGAACTCCAAATGGTTCCCATATTGCATAACTCCAAATGGTTCCCATATTGCATAACTCCAGATGGTTCCCATATTGCATAACCCCAAATGGTTCCCACATCCCATATATTTTACTTACTGGACACTACAGGACAAACCAAATCACATTGTTGACTTCGCTAAGCATTTACATCATAGAAAACAGAACAAATTCATATCTAAGAAGTATTTTACAGTAATTTAATAGAATTTGAAGGTTACTCTCAGGTTGTGATGATGTATACCTGTAAGAAGCCATGGATTTTTAATGCATCCATATACTTGTCATCAGATTCCACACAACTGGTTGCCTCGGATTCTGTACTTTCATCTCCCTTCTTGTCTTTCTTCTTCTTTAGATCTCGTGTATTTGCGAGCAACTTCTGGTATTCTTCCAAGATTGTTTTACCCAGGGAAATGGAACTTTCGCCCTTTGATGTACTATAATATCCCCTGGCAACCTGCATGATTGGATTAAATATGACATGTTTTCCTGCAAAGTCTCAGAGATTACAGGTTGACCATAATTTGGATATCAACTTGGCTTATTGAACTGTTACTAAAATATATACATCATGACAAATGTGTGAAGAAACTCAGGTAAAATTTGATGATGTTCAAGTGAAAAAGAAAACATCTTAATTTGACCTTCGACTGATGCTATACTCAACAAAATCTGCTATGCAGACATCTATGTCAAGGGTGGATGGATGCTATACTCAACAAAATCCGCTATGCAGACATCTACGTCAAGGGTGGATGCTATACTCAACAAAATCCGCTATGCAGACATCTACGTCAAGGGTGGATGGATGCTATACTCAACAAAATCCGCTATGCAGACATCTACGTCAAGGGTGGATGGATGCTATACTTAACAAAATCCGCTATGCAGACATCTACGTCAAGGGTGGATGGATGCTATACTTAACAAAATCCGCTATGCAGACATCTACGTCAAGGGTGGATTAAAAGTGTGTGCATATGGAACATCGGACGCTACGCAAATGGTGACCGGATGGATTAAAAGTCTGTGCATGTGGGATATCGGACGCTACGCAAATGGTGACCGGATGGATTAAAAGTGTGTGCATGTGGGATATCGGAGGCTACGCAAATGGTGACCGGATGGATTAAAAGTGTGTGCATGTGGGATATCGTATGCTATGCAAATGGTGACCGGATGGATTAAAAGTGTGTGCATGCGGGATATCGGACGCTACTTAAATGGTGACCGGATGGATTAAAAGTGTGTGCATGTGGGATATCGGACGCTACGCAAATGGTGACTGAATAAGTTTTTGTAGATGGGATCCCAGTTTTCATCATGATCTACATTGTAATGGGGGGCGGGAGGGGGGGTTGCTTATAAGTGCTTTGGTATCCAAGATATTTTGTATATTTTTATGTGGGATACACAATAAATGTTATATGCCTGAAAATTATAAACATTTTTCTCCAATCGCAAACTCAGAATTGAGCTTTCTCATTGGTTGAGGCAAGAGCATTGCAAGCTCAGAATTGAGCTTTCTCATTGGTTGAGGCAAGAGCATTGCAAGCTCAGAATTGAGCTTTCTCATTGGTTGAGGCAAGAGCATTGCAAGCTCAGAATTGAGCTTTCTCATTGGTTGAGGCAAGAGCATAAATCTCAGACTCAAGCTTTCTCATTGGTTGAGCAAAGAGTAAACCTCAAACTCTCAACTGATCATATCATTTGAGTTTGAAAAAATGTTCATAACATAATATTCCTCTGAAACCAAAAAACAACTTGAAATAGTGGCATATAAATAAAAACAACTTGAAATAGTGGCATATAAATAAAAACAACTTGAAATAGTGGCATATAAATAAAAAACAACTTGAAATAGTGGCATATAAATAAAAACAACTTGAAATAGTGGCATATAAATAAAAACAACTTGAAATAGTGGCATATAAATAAAAAACAACTTGAAATAGTGGCATATAAATAAAAACAACTTGAAATAGTGGCATATAAATAAAAACAACTTGAAATAGTGGCATATAAATAAAAAACAACTTGAAATAGTGGCATATAAATAAAAACAACTTGAAATAGTGGCATATAAATAAAAACAACTTGAAATAGTGGCATATAAATAAAAACAACTTGAAATAGTGGCATATAAATAAAAACAACTTGAAATAGTGGCATATAAATAAAAACAACTTGAAATAGTGGCATTTAAATAAAAACAACTTGAAATAGTGGCATTTAAATAAAAACAACTTGAAATAGTGGCATTTAAATAAAAACAACTTGAAATAGTGGCATTTAAATAAAAACAACTTGAAATAGTGGCATTTAAATAAAAACAACTTGAAATAGTGGCATTTAAATAAAAACAACTTGAAATAGTGGCATTTAAATAAACAACAACTTGAAATAGTGGCATTTAAATAAAAACAACTTGAAATAGTGGCATTTAAATAAAAACAACTTGAAATAGTGGCATTTAAATAAAAAACAACTTGAAATAGTGGCATTTAAATAAAAACAACTTGAAATAGTGGCATATAAATAAAAACAACTTGAAATAGTGGCATATAAATAAAAAACAACTTGAAATAGTGGCATATAAATAAAAACAACTTGAAATAGTGGCATATAAATAAAAACAAAAAAACAACTTGAAATAGTGGCATTTAAATAAAAACAACTTGAAATAGTGGCATTTAAATAAAAACAACTTGAAATAGTGGCATTTAAATAAACAACAACTTGAAATAGTGGCATTTAAATAAACAACAACTTGAAATAGTGGCATTTAAATAAACAACAACTTGAAATAGTGGCATTTAAATAAAAACAACATACATGAACATCTTCCCTCCAAAATATGTCAATACCAGCCGCCTGTGGGGCAACTTCTTTAATCTGCAAAATAACAAAATATAGGTACATATAGCAACATAATTTTTGCAGCAATGTCAAACATACAGTACATAAAATGCATGTGCTAATAATGTAAATAGTAGCAACATTCATGCATAACAACACGCGTATCCTGAATAACAAGATTTATGGTACAGATTTACCGTTATATCTCACATTTGTGCTTGTGCATAATTATTTTAGACTGATCAGATTTAGATTATCTCTAAACCACAGTATCACGCGTATTGCATAGATTGCAATAATAAAGAAACGTCACTACAGGAGCGTGGTTAACTGCTATATGATATCCAACTTTCACCTTTGAGAGTATGTAGACTGCAATAATCAATAAAGTTGAGTGTTTTATTTTAAACTTTATTTATTTTACAACGATTGCGAAGCAAGTTTTAACAACGTATGTGAGTCAGAGTGAGTATTTGATTTAACGGAGCATCAGCACAGTTCAGGCTATATCACGCCGGGTTAAGTATATTGTATACAAGATATCTACAATTAAAAATATTATGTAGATAACATACTGTATATATTAAAATTGTAATGACGAATGGTCAATTGCAACAAAATTTATCAAGCTGTAAAAATGATAATAAAACATCAGTTGTAAAACTTACAATTTATGGAAAAGATGTGATTCTTTTAAAAATGCAATAATGTATTTAAAATCAAGTGTCGAAAAGCTCCATCATTGTCACAACTGTATAATATTTTCGACGAATGAGTGCTAAATCTACACAGTGAATTAAGATGTGTACAACATTTATAGAGGAATGGCATGGCATACACCATGGTGGATCCTCTCTTTTCAATAAAAATGAGTGTGTAAGACGGGTATGTCCAAGTCTCAACCGTGACATTAATGTTTCCTCTCTACGGTTGGAGTGATAAATAAAAGATGATTTACCAATGCTTGGCTTAATTGGTTGTAGTTTATTGAATTGTATGTTATTCCAAGTGGTTTGCCACTTTGAAGTAATGTAAGAAGTCGATTGCCTAGCATCAGTGTATGGTACATGTATTTTAGAATTTATACAGTCTAGTTTAAGTGCATCTTTTGCACTTTGATCAGTCATTTCATTGCCACGAATACCAATATGACTTGGTATCCAGCAATATATAACATGTTTAGTCGATGTAATATCTGTGTGCTTAATAAGTAATTTGTGAATAAGGTTTTTTTTAACGTTCATGTTGTCTACTGATTGTAGTACAGATAAAGAATCTGAAAGGATCATAAATTTTCTATCACGTGATGCATCAGCAAAATTCCTAAGGTATGTAAACAAAGTACCTTGAACACGAGAATTTCTTATATTTTTTAAATATAGAAAGAGTACCTTTAACACAACAATTCCTAGAGTATATAGAAAGAGTACCTTTAACACAACAATTCCTAGAGTATATAGAAACATCACCTTTAACACAACAATTCCTAGAGTATATAGAAAGAGTACCTTTAACACAACAATTCCTGGAGTATATAGAAAGATACCTTTAACACAACAATTCCTGGAGTATATAGAAAGAGTACCTTTAACACAACAATTCCTAGAGTATATAGAAAGAGTACCTTTAACGCAACAATTCCTAGAGTATATAGAAAGAGTACCTTTAACACAACAATTCCTAGAGTATATAGAAACATCACCTTTAACACAACAATTCCTAGAGTATATAGAAAGAGTACCTTTAACACAACAATTCCTGGAGTATATAGAAAGATACCTTTAACACAACAATTCCTGGAGTATATAGAAAGAGTACCTTTAACACAACAATTCCTAGAGTATATAGAAAGAGTACCTTTAACGCAACAATTCCTAGAGTATATAGAAAGAGTACCTTTAACACAACAATTCCTAGAGTATATAGAAACATCACCTTTAACACAACAATTCCTAGAGTATATAGAAAGAGTACCTTTAACACAACAATTCCTAGAGTATATAGAAACATCACCTTTAACACAACAATTCCTAGAGTATATAGAAAGAGTACATTTAACACAAGAATTCTTAATTTGTTTTAAATATAATCATCACCTTTAACACAACAATTCCTAGAGTATATAGAAAGAGTACCTTTAACACAATAAATCCTAGAGTATATAGAAAGAGTACCTTTAACACAACAATTCCTAGAGTATATAGAAAGAGTACCTTTAACACAATAAATCCTAGAGTATATAGAAAGAGTACATTTAACACAAGAATTCTTAATTTGTTTTAAATATAATCATCACCTTTAACACAACAATTCTTAGAGTATATAGAAAGAGTACCTTTAACACAACAATTCCTAGAGTATATAGAAAGAGTACCTTTAACACAACAATTCCTAGAGTATATAGAAAGAGTACCTTTAACACAATAAATCCTAGAGTATATAGAAAGAGTACATTTAACACAACAATTCCTAGAGTATATAGAAAGAGTACCTTTAACACAACAATTCCTAGAGTATATAGAAAGAGTACCTTTAACACAACAATTCCAGAGTATATAGAAAGAGTACCTTTAACACAATAAATCCTAGAGTATATAGAAAGAGTACATTTAACACAACAATTCCTAGAGTATATAGAAAGAGTACCTTTAACACAACAATTCCTAGAGTATATAGAAAGAGTACCTTTAACACAACAATTCCTAATGAATGAATGGTGTTTTACGGCGCATCGACATCTAAGGTCATGTAGCGCGCATTAAAGTTATGTTTATTGTCGAGTGTATGAAATAAAATTCTATATAAGTATATGCATTACGTAAAAATTAATAATAAGAAGTTATAAAGACGTAAGATTAATTACAGGTAATATATGAATGAATGATTACTACAAAGGCATGATTAACAATTGATATCACAGCTTATTATAAATTCCTATTGCCTTGATAAATGATATGATGGACTCTACTCTGATAGAGTCGAAGAGTTTTTTAATGTTGTCCACAGTGTAGTACTGCAACCGGATTGGTTGAAGGTCAACACAGTGTATTAAGATATGCTCCACCGTGAATAGAGTATTGCATGGGATACATTCTGGTGCATCATCTCGTGACAACAGCCATGAATGTGATATTCGAGAATGACCAATCCTGAGACGGGCAAGAATGACTTCTTCTCGACGAATAGGCCTGTAAATTGGGCACCATTCGCCAAGTGTTGGTTTGACCGAATGAAGTTTGTTAAAAATTTCACCATCCCATTGGGCCTGCCAAGAGGATTGAATTAAGGTAAAAATTGTAGATTTAAAATCGGTATAACACACTTTAATCCTAGAAATTGATAATGACAAAGCCAGCTTTGCATTCTGGTCAGCCATTTCATTACCTTTTATTCCCATATGACTCGGAAGCCAGCAGAACACAAATGTATTTGTTTCTGAAAGGGAAGAAATCCTTTCAAGCAAAGTACAAACAATAGGATTTTCAAACTTTTCATAATACAAAAGCCTGTAAAACAGACAAGGAATCAGAGAAAATGATATATTGAACATAGTGTGATTCCACTGCAAGATCTAGAGCGAGATCTATGGCCTTCAGTTCGGCAGAGAAAATTGAGGACTTGTTTGGAAGTCTACATTTCCGATTTTTATTCCCAAAGATTGCTGCTGACGCAACAGTGTCACCAGCTTTTGAACCATCTGTGTATATATGGCTTTGAAGTCAGAATAAAATTCCCTGATTTCATGATATTTTGTTTGAAACTGGCTCCTGTCTGTAATAGACTTTTTATCAGAAGTGAGATCAAAGCGAAACTCGGCAGTTTTAAGGGTCCAAGGAAGAGAATCTGGGATTTTATACTGTGCAATAGATTTCATGTCAATATGTAGGTCATCTAGACATTGTTCCATGCGTATACCTAGTGGGGCAATAGCTCTCGGTTTTCTTTGAAACTGCACTTTAAATTGGGGTTGAAAGACCACTTTGTGAGCTGGGTTTAGAGGATTTGACTTGAGTTTCAGAAGGTATTGAACAGCTAGCTTCTGTCGTCTAGCATACAGAGGGTTCATTTGCTTCAGCATAAAGACTTTTAACAGGGGAAGTTCTGAAAGCTCCAAGGACTAATCGTAGACCGTGATTATGTATAGGATCAAGTATTTTCAGGTACGATTTTCGTGCAGATCCGTAAATTATCGAACCATAATCCAGCTTAGAGCGAACCAATGACCGATAGAGCCATAGAAGTACCTTTCTATCAGCTCCCCAATCGGAATGTGCCACAACCTTTAAAATATTTAGAGCTTTTTGACATTTCTTTTTTAAATTATTGATATGAGGAATGAATGAGAGTTTTTTATCAAAGATAACACCTAAAAATTTGTATTCTGAGACTATTTCTACACGTGAGCCATCCAGGTAAATTTCTGGGTCTGGATGAAGTCCACGTAGATTACAAAAATGCATACATTTAGTTTTTGATTTAGAAAATTTAAAACCATTTTCATCCGACCAAGTCTGAAGTTTATTCAGACATTGCTGGAGTATTATGTTCATATTACTAGACCTGAAGCAAATAACAAAATCATCTACATAAAGGGAGCACTCAACCCCTGGATTTATTGATTTAACAATATTGTTTATCTTAATACTAAACAATGTAACGGACAAAATACAACCCTGTGGTACACCCATCTGCTGTTCCCGAGCATCTGATAGGGTATTACAAACACGAACACGAAAAAGTCTTTCATTTAAAAATGCAGAAATAAATAATGGAAGGCGTCCTCTGAGGTTAAAAGTCGTGAAGATCTTTTAAAATGCCATATTTCCAGGTTGTGTCATAAGCACTCTCAAGGTAAAAAAATACTGAAGCAACATGTTGTTTATTGACAAAGCCCTCTCTTATAAATGTTTCGAAACAAACTAGATGATCCAGTGTGCTTCGCTGCTGACGAAAGCCACTCTGGACATTAACAATTAAATGATTTGATTCGAGAAACCATACAAGCCGGTTGTTTACCATTCTTTCCATAGTTTTACATATACAACTCGTTAACGCTATGGGTCTATAGTTGTTTGGATCCTTTTTATCCTTATCTGGTTTTGGTATTGGGATGACTAAAGCCTCCCTCCAAGATGTAGGAAACTCACCAGTTTGCCATATAGAATTAAACATGTCCAATAATATAAAGAGGGAGGAGCTAGGTAGATGTTTTAAGAATTGATAGTGGATTTTATCTGGACCTGGGGATGTATCATGTGCTTTTGACAAAGCAGACTTTAGTTCTTTAAGATTAAATAGTTTTTTGTAATGTTCTTTGTTCTTTGAATTGAAGTTTAGTTTTTTCTTTTCTTTAGTGTCTTTGAATTTCTGAAATTTTTGTGAATAATTATTTGCTGATGATTTTTGTGCAAATGTTTCTGCTAAGGTGTTTGAAATTTCCAGAGGTGTGGTAATTTGTTTGTTGTTTGCAGTGAGGTGGCTAATAGGTGAAGTACCTTTGCCATTAATTTTTCTTATCATGTCCCACGTTTTCTTAGTTGTTGTTCTGTTATTTAGTCTTGAGATGTATTGTTTCCACCATTTGCGTTTGCTGCTTTGTATTGTACGTCGTGCTTTTGCTCTATATATGCGAATGTTGTTTAAATTTTCTGTGGTGGGTCTCAAATTGAATTTTCTTATGGCCGATTTCCTATTTTGGATGGCTTTCTTACAATCATCATCATACCAGGGTTTGTATGGTCTCTTTGGATTAGGTGACGTCTGAGGTATGGATTGTTCTGCTGCTTTTATTAGTAATGTAGTGAATAGCTGTGCTTGATCACGACAATCCTTGAATGTTTCATATGAAATTGTTTGTTCACAAAGTTGTTGGAATTTAGTCCAATTTGCTTTAGAAAGTTTCCATCTTCTGGGTTGACTATAAGCTGTTGGCTGATTTTCAGATATGAGGATGGGGAAGTGGTCGCTTCCGTGGAGATCATCATCGACTTTCCATGAGAAATCTGGAAGTATTACTGGGCTACATAGTGTAAGATCTATTGCAGAATAGGATCCTGTTCCTGGGTGTAAATATGTTTTGGAAGATGGATCGTTCATGTAAGAAAGAGAATTATCAGAGATGAAATTCTCTATCTGGAGACCTCTTTGATTTGTATTATTACAAGCCCAGATGATACTATGTGCATTGAAATCACCTATTAGAATATATGGAGTGGGTAATTGTATTATAAGATCATTCAGCCTATGTTCTTCAATTGGTTTACTTGGGGGAAGATATAGTGAACACAGTGTGATAGTGCTATGTAATGACAGTCTTACAGCAACAGCTTGTAAGTTTGTATTTAACAGTAATTCCTTATGTGGAACACTATTATTGACGATGATAGATACCCCACTCTGGGCTTTATCACCTTCACTGTATATTTTATTGAAAATGGTGTGATGTTTTATAGAAATTGTATCATTTTGTTTCAAAAATGTTTCTTGAAGGCATAACGCAGCAGGTTTATGTTCTTGCACTAAAAGAGAAAGCTCTGCAAAATTAGATTTTAAACCTCGACAATTCCACTGGATAATTCCATTGGCCATTATGGAGAGATTAATTATTAAAAATACTATACCAATATTTACATAATTATTATTCATAGATAAAATATAAAGTTAAAAATATATTAAGTGGCATCCTGCAACGACTGGAGGTTCTTGTTCCAGCCACCCTCGCCATCTTGCCAGGTCATAGACTCGGACTTGTCCGAGTCTGATGCCTCGCCCTCCAGATTGTCATCGTCCGTGTCCAAATCCGAGTATCTAGTGCTTGTAGACACTGGACTGGACACTGTGTGTTTATCTGATTGTTTATCTGATTGTATATGTTTGTTTTTCTGCTGTCTGGAAGTGACAGCAGATTGCTTTTTTGTTGAAGTTGATGCTTGTTGAGTTGTAGGTTCTTTAGTAGGTTTTGATGAAGTTGATGTTGTTTTTGGTTGAATGTGTTTTTCTTGTGTATTGCTGTTTCGTGTGTTTTTTGTTGTTGGATTCTTGTGTATGTTTGTTTTTGCTTGTTTTTGTTTGTCTGCTGTAGGTTTAGGTGTTTGTGGTGTATTTTGATGTGTAAGCTGGTCAAGATGAGATGTAGGTTTAGGTGTTTGTGGTATATTTTGATTTGTAAGCTGGTCAAGATGAGAAGAACTATCAGAACCAGGGAATAACTGCATTATTTCTGTTTTTTTGTCTGGAAAGATTTGGCAAAGTTTGGTTAACAAGTTTTTGCAAGTTTTGCATTCAACAGAAGCTGTTTTAGCAACACTTGCATAGCTTGGCTGATTTTCGGATTTGTATCGAGATTCATAAATCTTTCATGCATCCTGGAATGAAATGTTTTCCGAATATTTGATCTTAACAATTTCTTTTTCTTTTTTCCAGGAGACACAGTCTTTAGAATTGGATATATGATCAGCGCCACAATTGGCGCATTTATTTGTGTTGGGGCAGTTGTTCTCTTGATGTTGTGGATCAGTCTCAGCACACTTGGAGCATACAGACTCGTTCCGACACCTATCCTCATGATGACCATACTTCTGGCATTTAAAGCATCTAAGTGGGTTAGGTACATATATGTCGACGGTGACAATCTGGTAGCCGACTTTGATACGTGACGGGATGACTGGTGTGTCACATGTAATTATATATGTGTTTGTTGTTTTTATTTCGTTGTTAAGTTTTATTGATATTCTCTTCACGTCAATGATCCCTTGACTTGACAAACCTTCTTTGATCTCATCCAAAGAACAGGAAGATAATTCCCTGCACCTGATGACACCTTTGGATGAGTTCAAAGATTTGTGGGGACTGACCTTCACAGAATGTCCAAAGAAGGTGTTCGTTGATAATAAATTCTGAGATTGAGCTTTTGAAGTAATTTCAACCAAAAGACTTCCATTTCGAAGACTTTTAACAGATTTAGGTGTACCTAGGATAGATTTCATTTGCTTTTCAATGACGAAAGGGGAAAGTTTTGTGATAGGTTTTGAACTGTCTACAGCCTCAATGAGAATGAAGCGAGGGAAGTTCACTCTCTGTTGTTCAACAGGATCATCATCGGATTCACTTAGTGCACGCTTGGCTTTTTTTTGAGTGGAACTCATAATAGTAATATATAGTTCATCGTCAATGCTCCCCACCCGTCTCAGAGCCCAACACGGGGACATGATCTGGGGAAATCCATCACAGATCATGACAGGGATACATCAATGATATACTCAGAATGAAAGGACTAGACTGGACAAGTGTATTCCCACAGAAGGTCCTACCAAGTTTAGACTATCCTTGGGAGGTTACAAAAGTCAATCAAACATCAAACTTTCACCCGATTAGCCCATGAGCCACCGCCTTCTAGGGCATCAAAAAGAAGACAATGAATGAGTATAAATATTTAGAGAATCAATATTTGTTTTCAAGATAAATTTTGAAAATATGTGTTTAAGATTAACGATGCCCTAGGGCTCGGCATGACCAGCCGATTGATCAAGGACGGGCTTTCCTGACCTCCCGTTTAACCCAACTTAAGGCCGAAGTGGTGTGTTGTGGAAACGGTATTATTTGCCAACACTGATTCTACTCAACCACCAGGATCCTCTCATCAGGCGACACAGGTCTCCGCCCACGAAAACAGGCAGGCACATTTGGGGGGGTTGTACCCCTCTGTAGTGCGACAGCTGGGATATTCTAACCCCTGCCCAGCTGGGGGGCAACCAATTCCTAGAGTATATAGAAAGAGTACCTTTAACACAACAATTCCTAGAGTATATAGAAAGAGTACCTTTAACACAACAATTCCTAGAGTATATAGAAAGAGTACCTTTAACACAACAATTCCTAGAGTATATAGAAAGAGTACCTTTAACACGAGAATTCCCATAACAATGATACAGCAGATATTTATGAGCGTAAGCAGCAAACTGACAAGTCCTAGCAGTGCTGCCTCCTGAGCCACGTTGCAGAAATACACTTCCTCGTACATGTTGTTCACGAGGGCAAGACAGTTGCCGGGGCTCCGCGAGGATATCATGGTGCTAATTGTGGGCGAAGGCAGAACTGTCGAAGTTATGTTTGGCAAGTCTGATGCATTGACTGGCGAGAGCTGAAACAGCAGAAAGTGAACCATGTACACAGCCTTACGGAGCCATTAACACTTTCAACACCAAGTAACTGACATGGACTGGTGCATTCAACACCAATTAACTGACATGGACTGGTGCATTCAACACCAAGTAACTCACATGGACTGGTGCATTCAACACCAAGTAACTCACATGGACTGGTGCATTCAACACCAAGTAACTGACATGGACTGGTGCATTCAACACCAAGTAACTCACATGGACTGGTGCATTCAACACCAAGTAACTCACATGGACTGGTCCATGATATTTTTAGACCAATAAATTAATAAGAAAATTACATTTGGACCAGTTCATAAATGGGTAATTTTGTCTAAAAATAGTAATACTACTGGCAAAAAGTGCAGATCCTGATGAGAGGGCTCATCATGAGCCGGCGGCTCCATCTGGATCTACCCTTTTTCTAAGCCTATTTAGAGGTCTGTAGTGTTGAAAGTGTTAAATAAAGCGGTAAAGTGCCCCTGGGTTCGTTCACCCGTGACAACTATGAAATTGTTGGATCTAGTCCATCACCAGAATGCTTTGATGATTTTAGTGATTTAGCTAGTGTTTGTCACATAACTTTTGTCAGTCTAAGTTTGAACAACCGATTAAGAATAGAGTTGCTATATTATTTCCAAGAATTACCTTTTTGATGGAATATATTATCCCCATAATTAATGATTTCACAGTAAAATATTATACAAATTATAAGTAAAAGCAACCATTATCAAGACTGCTGACCGGGAAGTATATGAGATGGTACGGTGGTCGCCAGATCCGATAGATGAGTTTGTTTTCGGGTACTCCGGTTTCCTCCCACATGAATGACCACATATACGCTTTTATCTGCGCCAACGAGAGTAATTAATGTAAGTTGTTAAAGCTTGTGTTTTCCCCCGGAACTCGGGTTTCCAAATGACAATATACATGCTTTAATCCATGCCAACGAGAGTGATTAACATAAGTTGTGAAAGCTTGTTACGCAATCATTGGAAAATAAATAAAAGTTTCTACTTTATACCTTAAAACAACTATTGAGTGGTTACCATTACATATTTATTTACAAGTCTAAAACTTTATACAATACTATTGTATCAGAACTGAGGTTATGAATGATACTGAACATTGCTTCAGTTCAGTACTTACTGTTGTTGTTGTTGGTAGTGATGTCATAGCAGTCACTACCATAGTAGTAGCTGCAGACACACCCTCTACAGCGGGAGGTTTGATGGCAGCCAGCAACGAATAGGCCCACAACATACCCTGAAAATAATAACATGAATCATCATAGCTGTCACCATGGTTACAAGTCTCAGACACACCCTCTACAGCGGGAGGTTTGATGGCAGCCAGCAACGAATAGGCCCACAACATACCCTGAAAATAATAACAGGAATCATCATAACAGTGTTTCATAACATTACATCTATTTAGTACATAAAATATGTACTACCGGTATTACTTACAGCATTACAGGCAGATATGACCACGCCCACAAGTGAGGTAGAATAATCTCCCACAAATATACAAGAACTTACAGCATTACAGGCAGATATGACCATGCCCACAAGAGAGGTAGAATAAACTCCCACAAATATACAAGAACTTATAGCATTACAGGCAGATATGACCACGCCCACAAGTGAGGTAGAATAAACTCCCACAAATATACAAGAACTTACAGCATTACAGGCAGATATGGCAATGCCCACAAGTGAGGTAGAATAAACTCCCACAAATATACAAGAACTTACAGCATTACAGGCAGATATGACCACGCCCACAAGTGAGGTAGAATAAACTCCCACAAATATACAAGAACTTACAGCATTACAGGCAGGTATGCCACAAGTGAGGTAGAATAAACTCCCACAATATACAAGAACTTACAGCATTACAGGCAGATATGCCACAAGTGAGGTAGAATAAACTCCCACAAATATACAAGAACTTACAGCATTACAGGCAGGTATGCCACAAGTGAGGTAGAATAAACTCTCACAAATATACAAGAACTTACAGCATTACAGGCAGGTGGGAGGAGTGAGGCAGAGATGGCAACACCCACGAGTGACCCTGCATTTCCACCCAGTACTGATATAGCCACTCCCGCTCCGGATGGCAGGGCTATCATCACACCCACCCATATGCTTCTCACCATACCCCTGCAAGGGAAAATTATGAATCTAAAATAGTTTTGAAACTACAGTCAAACCTGTGTTAGTCATCACCTCCATTAAGCAACCACCCTGTATTAAGCAGCCAGTTTCCAGATTCCTAATATGTTGTTTTTATTATACATTTGCTCTCTATTAAGCAGCCACATGTGCTAAGCAGCTACTTTCTGTGATTCCCTTGGATGGCTGCTTAAGACAGGTTTGACTGTATTTAGTATCAACATTTACGATACATTACGATTGTGCCCTTAGGCAAGGCATTTAAATTTCACATGACCTCTTCTCTCTCCCTCGTGGCGATGGATTCCACCAGGAATGAGGTAATGAGAGTGATTAATATAAGTAAGAACTTGTTTCGCAATCGAGCTAAAATAAATTAGTATAAACTATCATTTTCTTATATGAAGAGACACTTCCTATCAATGATACAATGTTATTGATAAGGAAAAAATGATTTCAAGGATGGTTGTTAGTTTTAAGTGTATGATATAGAGGATATTTGTTTGTTTTGAGTGAATATGGAATATATCTCACTGAGAAGTGAGAAAATATGAACATTTTCCGGTGAGATATATTCCATTTTCTTTTTATTTTATGCTAATTGGTGAAAAAAAACCCACAAAATGAAGAAATTAAAATAGCTGGCCGCGGTGTTTTGCGTGGATGAATACATTGACGACTATACGTCGTGAGTCGATACACAAATCTGCCGCCATCTTGAGTTTAAAGTTGAATCGAGGAAAAATACATGAAAACATTTATTGGATTTATTGTTACAATTTGCAGTGACAAAATTCGAGACATTGTCAGTTGTATCGCTTTTGATTTGTTTCATAACAAAAACAATAATACAGGTAAATAGTGTCATTGAAGCCAGGTAAACGGTGAAACTTAAATGACACATGTGACACTGTGCAAGTTGGTGTATTGGGAAGGGAGATAATAAAAAAATTAGTCCGGCAAAATACAGTGAGTGATATGCAGTGAGTGATATGGATTTTCATTGTATTTCATCAATTAGCATAAAATAAATTAAAATATTACACAAAGTGAAAGTTGAAAGCATTATTATCACACGAGTGAGAGTAATAGTTTTCTTTGTTCATAAGTGAAATATAATATGATCTTTCCCTTAAACAAACAACTTGTCTTTTTATTTTAGGCTTAAAAGTGTTTTTATGCTATAAAACTACGTAACATGCCCTAATTATGCTATAAAACTATGTAACATGCCCTAATTATACTATAAAACTACGTAACATGCCCTAAATGGCGCTGTAGCATCGTGTTTAGATGATGTAATAAATGATGTAACAGGTGGCTTGAATCCGAAAACGTTCACATTGACAATATTTCAAACTGCAGTGGTTGGAAACCACGAGCTTAAAGCAGTGAGAAATGAAATGTTCCTTCCATTCAACTGTTGTTAACACATGTTGTTTCACTGATCAATTTCTATATTTCATTGGAAAGCATAAAATAAATCTTAACCCTTCACCTGCCGAATAAACAGGCGCGTAATGCTGCATCTGATCAGGATCTATGTTGTTTGCTCTTCAGAAAAATGCTTTAGCACGACTATCTGAATAACAAACAGCATAGATTTTGATGAGACGGCTTGTTCTGTGCCTTCTGATCTAGCTCTATGTTGTTTGCAAAAACGTCTTTAGTTGTGATTGTGTTACGGGTTATTCATACGTACTCAAACTCTGTCTCCTAACAAAATTTAACAACGATTATGATTGGTCTGTAATAAATATAGTTTACAATACCGAGATCTCATTTCTGGAGTGGGCCACGAGTCGGTACTGCCCCATATGGCACCGTGCAAACCAACACCACCAGATATCAGGCCAAATGTAAATCCTAAAGAAGAAATATGTCATTATTGTATGACACATGCTCCCATAAAATGGCTTTGACAGAATATATGCTGCTTAGAGTTGTTGTCTTAAAGCAGCATTACATCGTAATAAAGGAATGTTTTGGGTAAAATATAAATACTAATGTGTGTGTGTTTACAAAAATCGAAATAAGTCACTCAGAAATGATAAAATTCCAATAAATTTAAACCGTTGTATACGAGAATTTGTTTATCAACACACGAAATGGAAACACGCACAGCGCGCATGCGTGAAACAACAGAGGATGTAGAAAACAACGTATATATTTTGAAAATGAAATACTATCTATCTTCCTCTAATGTCGAACCCCTGGCGGGGATGTAGAAATGTCCCTAAAAGACTTAGCTAACAGAGGTATGAATCAACATATCAAGTAATTTAATTAAAAAGACAACGTGGGACAAATGGGGACGATGCATTCCGAATGTAAACAAGTGTGGACGATGCGTTCCGGTTGTAAACAAGTGCGTGACCGATCGACTCGGAAAGTCCTACTTTCAGTTTTGAGTTTGTTTTATCGTGCAAAAAACACTGTTTACCAAATGAACATAAGCATACAAAGTATAATGTTAGAATGTGTAACAGCATTGCTACCCATACGTAAAATTTGAATTTTTCAAATATCTTTTATCTCATATGATGTAAATATTAATGATATACTGATCTGAACATTTTCCATTAACACAGTTTCTTCAGATATTATATTGAGATATCCTTCAAATATTAATCTCAATATTCCAAGACCTAGATGTAAAATTTATAGCTACGCGTGGAAACTACAAACATGCTAAGAAACTACCGACCAGTAAAAGAAAGATAAAAATAGACGCCGTCACACACCAACAGTTTGAGGACAACTATTTTCGACTGTTTATATTCGGACATAGTAGTATCTGGCCGACGATCATTTTGATGGGGCGACCCATTTTTCCGTCCACGCTCACAAACGCTTGAATTTTGTTCTCGATCATTTCAGTGCATGCTTCCAATTGAGACAGACGTGAAGATTTTCAAGACATGCGAGCTTAACATTTAAATAAAATTGTTTACTTGAGCTTTAAATTCTCTGTGGACTGCTAGACAACTCATATAAACCCATATTTGTGAGCATGTGAAAACTGTTTATTTTAGGAGGTCCAGCCGAGGTTATAAAACTTTTCTCAAATCTCAAAACTCAGTCTCAAGCGTCTGATTGGTTCAGCTGACAGTAACACTCGGAATCAACCAATCAAATCATTTGAGCTTGAGTTTGAGATCTGAGAAAAGTTTTATAACCTCGAGGCCAGGTTAATTTTCCGTCTAATGTTGTCAACTGACATACAAACTATCATTAAGTTATCTAGTTCTAAACATGATAAAAGTTATTACAAATACATGACACAACAACATAAAACAAATATAAAGCGTGAAATTTGATTATACAAAAGTATATCTACATGTAGTGTATGTATATGTCCATAATGTGTGTTTTACGTTTATTTATCGTCGCTACCGGTTGCTCATATGAGCAATGCCTTCTGAAGAGATTAGTCATTTTAGATTTTTGGAGGATAGTGCAATGATACAGACAGAGACACATTCCAGTCTCCTCTGGCTCTTTTACGTGCACGGTGTAAAGCACAGACATGATACCTCGGTTTAAAGTCCCATCTGAAAGACTGTTCATTTTATTAGGGTCAGATGGGGGATCGAACCTGCGATCCCTGGATTACCAGTCCAGCGTGTTACCACTGGGCTACAGATCCGTCTGTGAATATGTCCATAACTTCTCTGCCGAAATATTTATGCTTTGATCTTTAATGTTTACTTGTTATTTAATCAATACCAAGGTGCACACATAATGTTTTTATTTGTACATGTATTATTGCAGATATAAAGGACCTATGGCGGAAAAGTGTCCAGATTATGGGGTCTTCTCTTGAAGCTTAATTGGCATTTTAATTACTCCTCAATCAGCATTTACTGGTATTTCACTTCATATTAGCTGTTTTGTGTTAATCGTTAAATCAGTAGCTGACATATTTATTGATGTAAAAGCTAAGACGGTGCAGCATAATCTTTTAAAGTTATGATTTTAGTTTAAACTTTATTTATTTTACAATGTTTGCGAAACAAGCTTTAACAACTTATATTAATCGCGCGGATGAAAGCGTAAATGTGGTCATTCTTGTGGGAGAAAACCACCTGTCCGATCTGGCGAGCACCGTACCATCTCACATACTTCCCGGTCCGAGGATCGAACACGGGTTGCATTGATGAGAAGCTAACGTAGCACTAACCACCAAGCTAATCTGACAACCTAGTACGATTAAACACCAGTACGATTAAAATTAATCTTTATGAACTACCAATATGCATAACACGTCTCAGCCATTTTCTAATTATTTAGTGGAAAAATCCGATTTGAAAAAAATCAATAAATTACAAACCCCTCAAAACTGTAATTTTCCTCTAGTCCGATAGTCGATTGGTTAAGAGGGGCTTCACTGTTATCTTATGAAACCACAATAAAGAGATTTACAGAAGTCATTTCTTTTTCAGGCTATAAGAACATGAAATCTCTAAAATATTCATTCAATTATTTTCAAATTGGGCTGTTACATATGGAAGATGTTAAGATTGTGTCTACATGAATCATGCTTACCTACAGCTAAGCAAAGAGCCAACCCCTTCATCTCAGATTTCAGTCCCAGGTCCCTTAAACACTTGTTCGTGATCACCTGACCGAATGTGGCTGCTAGGATCGGTCCCTGCAAAGAAATTATGTATATAACACAACAATCATGAATTGCCCGTCCGTATATGTAGATTGAACAATTACTGCATGACACACATGTGGACTCGTAGACTGAACAATTACTGCATGACACACATGTGGACTCGTAGACTGAACAATTACTGCATGACACACATGTGGACTCGTAGACTGAACAATTACTGCATGACACACATGTGGACTCGTAGACTGACCAATTACTGCATGACACACATGTGGACTCGTAGACTGAACAATTACTGCATGACACACATGTGGACTCGTAGACTGAACAATTACTGCATGACACACATGTGGACTCGTAGACTGAACAATTACTGTATGACACACATGTGGACTCGTAGACTGAACAATTACTGCATGACACACATGTGGACTCGTAGACTGAACAATTACTGTATGATACACATGTGGACTCGTAGACTGACACAGTCTATACATATACACTGGTCCATACACTGCAGACTGGCAGACTGAACAAGTAAAAACATGCAGACTGGTAGGCCGAACAATTAATGCATGGCACAGTCCATACGTGTAGACTGGTAGACTGAATAAGTAAAAACATGTAGACTGGTAAACCGGATAATCAATGCATGACACAGTCAATACATGTAGACTGGTAGACTGAACAATTACTGCATGACACAGTCAATACATGTAGACTGGCAGACTGAACAATCAATGCATGACACAGCCCATACATGTAGACTGGTAGACTGAACAATCAATGCATGACACAGCCCATACATGTAGACTGGTAGACTGAACAATTACTGCATGACACAGTCCATACATGTAGACTGAACAATTACTGCATGGCACAGTCCATACATGTAGACTGGTATATTGAACAATCAATGCATGACACAGTCCATACATGTAGACTGAACAATTACTGCATGACACAGTCCATACATGTAGACTGGTAGACTGAACAATTACTGCATGACACAGTCCATACATGTAGACTGAACAATTACTGCATGACACAGTCAATACATGTAGACTGGTAGACAGAACAATTACTGCATGACACAGTCCATACATGTAGACTGAACAATTACTGCATGACACAGTCCATATATGTAGACTGAACAATTACTGCATGACACAGTCCATACATGTAGACTGGTAGACTGAACAATCACTGCATGACACAGTCAATACATGTAGACTGGTAGACAGAACAATTACTGCATGACACAGTCCATACATGTAGACTGAACAATTACTGCATGACACAGTCCATACATGTAGACTGGTAGACTGAACAATTACTGCATGACACAGTCAATACATGTAGACTGGTAGACTGAACAATCAATGCATGACACAGTCCATACATGTAGACTGAACAATTACTGCATGACACAGTCAATACATGTAGACTGGTAGACTGAACAATTACTGCATGACACAGTCAATACATGTAGACTGGTAGACTGAACAATTAATGCATGACACAGTCCATACACGTAGACTGGTAGACTGAACAATTACTGCATGACACAGTCCATACATGTAGACTGAACAATTACTGCATGGCACAGTCCATACATGTAGACTGGTAGACTGAACAATCGCTGCATGACACAGTCCATACATGTAGACTGGTAGACAGAACAATCACTGCATGACACAGTCCATACATGTAGACTGGTAGACTGAACAATCGCTGTATGTGAGAGACACTAATATTGAAGAGATCAGTCAACTTTACGGAAACACAATTATCAGAAGTTATAAAAGAAATGAATTTCACGAAACAACTTACCATTAGTGGAGATATAAGCATGCTCGCTACAAGAACCACGGAACTATTCTCAACTAGTCCTATGCATGCTATAATACTGAAATAAATATAAACAACTCCGTCAGTTATCTACAATCCACATGTTCACTACAAGAACCACTGAACTATTCTCAACTAGTCCTATGCATGCTATAATACTGAAATAAATATAAACAACTCCGTCAGTTATCTACAATTCACATACCATGTGGAAATTCATTTTATTTGTTTGTTCATACTATAAGTAAATTTAACTAAAGTTATAATAAACATCCGGAAGAAAGAAATATAGATTGTTGTTTTTATTTATTTCACTTGGAAGTCAAAAATCAAGCTTGTTATTTTTGGGATCACTATAACATTACAGTCAAACCCGTGTTATTTTTGGGATCACTATAACATTACAGTCAAATCCGTGTTATTTTTGGGATCACTATAACATTACAGTCAAACCCGTGTTATTTTTGGGATCACTATAACATTACAGTCAAACCCGTGTTATTTTTGGGATCACTATAACATTACAGTCAAACCCGTGGTAGTGGTCACCTCTATTAAACAACCAAAATGCATTAAGCAGCCAGTTTTTCAGATATCCAAAATGTTACTGTGATATATAATAAACCTCTATTAAGCAGCCACCTGTGCTAAGCAGCCATGTTTTGTGATTACCATGGATGGTTGCTTAAGACAGGTTTGACTGTATACAGACAAGGCATGCTACAGCTGAGAACTAATCACAAACACGGATAAGACAGGTTTGACTGTATACAGACAAGGCATGATACAGCTGAGAATTAATCACAAACACGGATAAGACAGGTTTGACTGTATACAGACAAATCATGATACAGCTGAGAATTAACCACAAACACGGATAAGACAGGTTTGACTGTATACAGACAAGGCATGCTACAGCTGAGAACTAATCACAAACACGGATAAGACAGGTTTGACTGTATACAGACAAGGCATGATACAGCTGAGAATTAATCACAAACACGGATAAGACAGGTTTGACTGTATACAGACAAACATGATACAGCTGAGAATTAATCACAAACACGGATAAGACAGGTTTGACTGTATACAGACAAATCATGATACAGCTGAGAATTAATCACAAACACGGATAAGACAGGTTTGACTGTATACAGACAAGGCATGATACAGCTGAGAATTAATCACAAACACGGATAAGACAGGTTTGACTGTATACATACAAGGCATGATACAGCTGAGAATTAATCACAAACACGGATTAAGAGTCAGGTATATAATACAAAACAGTTGTCCGCACCTTGCCAGGATCAGCAACAGCAAGTAGTCAAACGTAAACTCCGCATTAGCCGTCACAGACTTCACCACCTGCAAATAAGAACAAAAATCCAAAGGTCGCACCCAGCTGTAGCCGTTACGATTGTGCCCTTAGGTAAGGTATTTAAATTCCATGTTGCCTCTTCTCTCTCCCTCATTCTAATGGATTCCATCAGGAATGAGATCTCGAGAGTAATTAATCTAAGTTGTACGAACTTGTTTCGCAATCGAGCTAAAATAAATTGGCATTAACAAACAAAAATCTGCATGTCTAGCAGTATGTGAGGCTTGCATGTCTAGCAGTATGTGAGGCTTGCATGTCTAGCAGTATGTGAGGCTTGCATGTCTAGCAGTATGTGAGGCTTGCATGTCTAGCAGTATGTGAGGCTTGCATGTCTAGCAGTATGTGAGGCTTGCATGTCTAGCAGTATGTGAGGCTTGCATGTCTAGCAGTATGTGAGGCTTGCATGTCTAGCAGTATGTGAGGCTTGCATGTCTAGCAGTATGTGAGGCTTGCATGTCTAGCAGTATGTGAGGCTTGCATGTCTAGCAGTATGTGAGGCTTGCATGTCTAGCAGTATGTGAGGCTTGCATGTCTAGCAGTATGTGAGGCTTGCATGTCTAGCAGTATGTGAGGCTTGCATGTCTAGCAGTATGTGAGGCTTGCATGTCTAGCAGTATGTGAGGCTTGCATGTCTAGCAGTATGTGAGGCTTGCATGGGCACCCGGGTAGAACCACCAACACTCTAAGAATTCTACACTCCCAGTGGGATTCGAACCTACAGCAGTGAGGGGCAAGTGATAGTATGTCAACGGCCTTAACAACTCAGCCGCAGAGGCCTCTCTAGACTGACGAAAGTCACCATGATTATATTGCAAAATGGCAGTGGCTGTTGAAAGTGTCATAGCCTGGAATTGGATCGCAATCATAGCAATCGTTAATAAACCATCAATAAACGTTACAGGGAAAATATTCAGTTGTTTTATTGTTTTTACCCCCCCCCGTATATTATGTCCGTTCTGGCGTTCCATACTTAACGTATATCGTTTGCAACTTGTATATATGTAAAATGTATTTATAAATGGTCATACTAACAATTTGCATGTGACATATTCTAACCAATCACTATTGTTGGTCACTTTCAGGTCAGCTTTGGAATGGATGATAAATATACGCCCAAAGTTGATCATCTCTGAAAGACAGCACACTAGGTAGCCTGGGAACAGGTGTTGATATATTTTGCCATATAAATATTTTAATATTTTGCCAGAAGTTAATTGATGAAAATTTAATAGACTGGAACCCAGGCTACACACTAGGTACAGTCAGTTAGTAGAAAGAAGATCAAACCTGGGCAACAAGCAAACGTGACTTCACAGATTTCTTAAACTCACTCTCCTTCTCATCCACTTCCTCACTGAAATAAAAACACACCTCTAAATAGGCATACAAAAAGTGTAGATCCAAATGAGCTGGCTCATGACAAGCCGTCTCATCAGGATCTGCACTTTTTGCTAGTAATATTACTATTTTTTTGACAAAATTATTCATTTTGATAAATGAACTGGTCCAAGTGTAATTTTCTTATTAATTTATTGCACCAGTCCATGTCAGGTGTTGAATGGGTTAACAACCAAATCATGATACATGTACTAGTCTGCACACTACAGTATATAAAGAACAGAACGTAGGAGCGGATCAGTGGTCCGGTGGTTAACAACCAAATCATGATACATGTACTAGTCTGCACACTACAGTATATAAAAAACAGAACGTAGGAGCGGATCAGTGGTCCGGTGGTTAACAACCAAATCATGATACATGTACTAGTCTGCACACTACAGTATATAAAGAACAGAACGTAGGAGCGGATCAGTGGTCCGGTGGTTAACAACCAAATCATGATACATGTACTAGTCTGCACACTACAGCATATAAAGAACAGAACGTAGGAGCGGATCAGTGGTCCGGTGGTTAACAACCAAATCATGATACATGTACTAGTCTGCACACTACAGTATATAAAGAACAGAACGTAGGAGCGGATCAGTGGTCCGGTGGTTAACAACCAAATCATGATACATGTACTAGTCTGCACACTACAGCATATAAAGAACAGAACGTAGGAGCGGATCAGTGGTCCGGTGGTTAACAACCAAATCATGATACATGTACTAGTCTGCACACTACAGTATATAAAGAACAGAACGTAGGAGCGGATCAGTGGTCCGGTGGTTAACAACCAAATCATGATACATGTACTAGTCTGCACACTTACAGCATATAAAGAACAGAACATAAGAGCGGATCAGTGGTCCGGTGGTTAACACATCATGATACATGTACTAGTCTGCACACTACAGTATATAAAGAACAGAACGTAGGAGCGGATCAGTGGTCCGGTGGTTAACACATCATGATACATGTACTAGTCTGCACACTACAGTATATAAAGAACAGAACATAGGAGCGGATCAGTGGTCCGGTGGTTAACACATCATGATACATGTACTAGTCTGCACACTACAGTATATAAAGAACAAGAACGTAGGAGCGGATCAGTGGTCCGGTGGTTAACACATCATGATACATGTACTAGTCTGCACACTACAGTATATAAAGAACAGAACATAGGAGCGGATCAGTGGTCCGGTGGTTAACACATCATGATACATGTACTAGTCTGCACACTACAGTATATAAAGAACAGAACGTAGGAGCAGATCAGAGGTCCGGTGGTTAACACATCATGATACATGTACTAGTCTGCACACTACAGTATATAAAGAACAGAACGTAGGAGCGGATCAGAGGTCCGGTGGTTAACACATCATGATACATGTACTAGTCTGCACACTACAGTATATAAAGAACAGAACGTAGGAGCGGATCAGAGGTCCGGTGGTTAACAACCAAATCATGATACATGTACTAGTCTGCACACTACAGCATATAAAGAACAGAACGTAGGAGCGGATCAGTGGTCCGGTGGTTAACACATCATGATACATGTACTAGTCTGCACACTACAGTATATAAAGAACAGAACGTAGGAGCTGATCAGAGGTCCGGTGGTTAACACATCATGATACATGTACTAGTCTGCACACTACAGTATATAAAGAACAGAACGTAGGAGCGGATCAGTGGTCCGGTGGTTAACAACCAAATCATGATACATGTACTAGTCTGCATACTACAGTATATAAAGAACAGAACGTAGGAGCGGATCAGTGGTCCGGTGGTTAACAACCAAATCATGATACATGTACTAGTCTGCACACTACAGCATATAAAGAACAAAACGTAGGAGCGGATCAGTGGTCCGGTGGTTAACAACCAAATCATGATACATATACTATACTTTCTGTATCATTGTAAATGACATTGTATTACCGTACCGCCACAATAAATAAATGTCAAACACACACACAAACACATACAGACAGTGTAATACCATAAAACATGGACTTAATACCTTTTCAATCTCTGAAATTAAGCACGGACATAGTAACATGTCAATATTTTTACCATAATAATATTTCCTGCAGCATTCTGGTTATTTGAGGCAATGTAGTCAGAAAGTGTATTTAATTTTTTGAAAATCGTTCAAGAAAATGCAGATGCATCTATTCTATAACAATCCCCGATTCTGTATATAGCAATGTACACCTATCTTTTACACACCTGGTATATAGCAATGTACACCTATCTTTTACACACCAGGTATATAGCAATGTACACCTATCTATTACACTACCAGGTATATAGCAATGTACACCTATCTTTTACACACCAGGTATATAGCAATGTACACCTATCTTTTACACACCTGGTATATAGCAATGTACACCTATCTTTTACACACCAGGTATATAGCAATGTACACCTATCTATTACACTACCAGGTATATAGCAATGTACACCTATCTTTTACACACCAGGTATATAGCAATGTACACCTATCTTTTACACACCAGGTATATAGCAATGTACACCTATCTTTTACACACCAGGTATATAGCAATGTACACCTATCTTGCATCTTTTTATTTCATATTTCTGTATGCTGGCTAAAGCATATAATAGTAGAGCACTTTATTAAGTTACATTGTTTTTTTTACGTTTATTTATCGTCGCTACCGGTTGCCCATATGAGCGACGCCGCCTGAAGATATTAGTCATTTTAGATTTTGGAGGATAGTGCAATGATACAGAGAGAGACCCATTCCAGAGTCTCCTCTGGTTTTTTTACGTGCACGGTGTAAAGCACCGACACGAGACGTCGGTTTAACGTCCCATCTGAAAGACTGTTAATTTTATTAGGGTCAGACGGGGGATCGAACCTTACAGTGAAACTCTTCTTGTTTATATATAATCATTAAGAACAATTTACAATATGTAGACTATACATAGATGCATACCAAGGTAAGTTTATAACAATAATGATGTTAAACTGTAATAATTTGTGGTTATAAGTCGTAGATTGTCAATCAGTTCATTCTTAAAATGTGAACACCAGCGTAATGTGTGATTATTCTAGCCACAATCTCTGTTCATTGGTTTAACCTGTTCACATAATAGCCGCCATTATCACTTTCCTTGTATAATTGACTGTTTTATCAACTTCAGAGCAGGTAATCCAGGGATCGCAGGTTCGATCCCCCGTCTGACCCTAATAAACTTAACAGTCTTTCAGATGGGACTTTAAACCGAGGTTTCGTGTCGGTGCTGTACACCATGCGAGTAAAAGAACCAGAGGAGACTCTGGAATGGGTCTGTCTGTATCATTTTACGATCCTCCTAAAATCTAAAATGACTAATCTCTTCATTAGGTGTCGCTCATATGGGCAACCGGTAGCGACGATAAATAAACGTAAAACACACAATTCAGAGATTTGTGAAAACTGTCATTCTCCCGTACAGGAGCCAGGCCCGTATCATATAAACCAATTTCCAGTGGCTTGATTTAACCCATTCAACACCAAGTAACTGACATGGACTGGTCCATGATATTTTCAGACCAATAAATTAATAAGAAAATAACATTTTCATTTATGAAAATGGGTAAATTTTGTCTAAGAATAGTAATATTACTTGAAAAAAGTGCAGATCCTGATGAGACGGCTCGTCACGAGCCGGCTCATCTGGATCTACACTTTTTTGTAAGCCAATTTAGAGGTCTGTGGTGTTGAAAGGGTTAATAGTATACATACATGTAATGTAACCTTGATATAAAAATATGTTTAAAATCCGGAACACAGCCTTTTTCTGTTGATTGTTCTCAGAATGCTATTTGTACATGTATACATTTTCACAAACAGCAGATGAATAAAAACAAGGTAATTGATTTTGTTTTATATATTAATATTATCCATTATTCATATATTTAGTACAGAATTATTTATTACATACCAATAAAGGTGAATGTTTATGTATATCACTCATTTTATTGACTTTCAAAATTTGGATAAAATGTAAATATAACTCAACATTGGGACACGTTATTATTCACGGGAATCATGAATTCGTGGACAACTTAAATTGCGAAAATTAGCTAATTATAAATGCTAGTGAACAAATAGTGTTTTACAGTAGCTGTGAATATGCTATTGAAATAGACATTCTACAAGTGTTTCTTCAACCATCATTTGTGCACGATATGATGAACCCATTTCATTCTGGATATATTTAAAGGCTTTTGCAAACAACATAGATCCAGATCAGCCGCAGCGTGACGCTGCGTGCTGATCAGGATCTATGTTGTTTGCTGCATAGCCAAGTGTCTTAGCAAGATCATCTGAATAGCAAACAGCATAGAGCCTGATCAGACGGAACGTTCCGTGGCGGTTAATCTGGCTCTATGTTCTTTGCAAATACCGTTTGAACGGTATCCAGAATGAAATGGGTTAAGGAAAGTTGATGTAAACTTCCTCAAGTAGGTTTGTGAGAAGTGGACATACAACAACAAACTTGTAGACACTTGACCTCGAAGTGCAACATGGGTCCTGCATGGTTTGTGAGAAGTGGACATACAACAACAAACTTGTAGACACTTGACCTTGAAGTGCAACATGGGGGGTCCTGCATGGTTTGTGAGAAGTGGACATACAACAACAAACTTGTAGACACTTGACCTCGAAGTGCAACATGGGTCCTGCATGGTTTGTGAGAAGTGGACATACAACAACAAACTTGTAGACACTTGACCTCGAAGTGCAACATGGGTCCTGCATGTCATCTCAAAGAGATGAAAATTTACACTAAGTTTTATTAACATTCATTTGGTGATTTAGGATACTAGTATACGTGCTGACATGCTAGTAATGTATATAAATATATATGTATTTATATAGCCACTAGAACTGTGACCATTCAGTTAAACCTTGACCCGGGCAAAGAAGTTATAGATACGATATAGCCACTTGACCTGTGACCATTCAGTTAAACCTTGACCCGGGCAAAGAAGTTATAGATAGGATATAGACACTTGACCTGGGACCATTCAGTTAAACCTTGACCTGGGCAAAGAAGTTATAGATAGGAAATAGACACTTGACCTGGGACCATTCAGTTAAACCGTGACCTGGGCAAAGAAGTTATAGATAGGATATAGCCACTAGACATGTGACCATTCAGTTAAACCGTGACCTGGGCAAAGAATTTATAGATACGATATAGACACTTGCCATCTGACATGTTGCGTTTGGAACATGGGTTCTACATTTCATGTTCAGCTATTAGTGTTTCATTAGGAAGGTTCCACCCTTCTACAACACTTCTACCACCCTTCTGCCACTCATCTACCACCCTTCTGCCACCCATCTACCACCCTTCTACCACCCTTCTGCCACCCATCTACCACACTTCTACCACCCTTCTACAACACATCTACCGCACTTCTACCACCCTTCTGCCACCCATCTACCACACTTCTACCACCCTTCTGCCACCCATCTACCACACTTCTACCACCCTTCTGCCACCCATCTACCGCACTTCTACCACTCTTCTGCCACCCATCTACCACACTTCTACCACTCATCTACCACCCTTCTGCCACCCATCTACCACACTTCTACCACCCTTCTGCCACTCATCTACCACCCTTCTGCCACCCATCTACCACCCATCTACCACACTTCTACCACCCATCTACCACACTTCTACCACCCTTCTACAACACATCTACCGCACTTCTACCACCCTTCTGCCACCCATCTACCACCCTTCTACCACCCTTCTGCCACCCATCTACCACACTTCTGCCACCCATCTACCACCCTTCTGCCACCCATCTACCACACTTCTACCACCCTTCTACCACACTTCTACCACCCTTCTACCACACATCTACCACACTTCTACCACCTTCTACAACACATCTACCACACTTCTACCACCCTTCTACCACACATCTACAACACTTCTACCACCCTTCTGCCACCCATCTACCACACTTCTACCACCCATCTACAACACATCTACCACCCATCTACCTCCCTTCTGCCACACTTTTGCCACCCTTCTGCCATACTTCTACCACCCTTCTGTCACCCTTCTACCACCCTTCTGCCACCCTTCTGCCATACTTCTACCACCCTTCTGCCACCCTTCTACCACCCTTCTGCCATACTTCTACCACCCTTCTCCCACCCTTCTGCCATACTTCTACCACCCTTCTGCCATACTTCTACCACCCTTCTACCACCCTTCTGCCATACTTCTACCACCCTTCTACCATACTTCTCCCACCCTTCTGCCATACTTCTACCACCCTTCTGTCATACTTCTACCACCCTTCTCCCACCCTTCTGCCATACTTCTACCACCCTTCTGCCACACTTCTACCACCCTTCTACAATACATAATCTATACACATGTTAATGTAACAATACATAATCGATACATGCATAAGCACCAGGATCAAGATATATTCCAGTAGACAAATAGATTATAAATAGTTCCTACCTTTTCGTACTCTTGTCAGGAGAGTCGTCATCAAGATTCGATGCTTTACTCTCTATCTCGGAGGCAACACTCTCATGTAAACTGGAGGGGAAAACACTGGAAAATACACCAGGACATATTTAATAAAATGTGGTTACTTTACTCTACCAAGGCTGTGACAGACTCGTATAAAATGGAGGGAAAAACACCGAAAATATACAACCGGACATATTTCATGAAGCCTGGTTACTTAACTCTATTAAGGCTGCGACAGACTCGTGGAAACTAGAGGGGAAAACACCGAAAATATACAACCGGACATATTTCATGAAGCATGGTTACTTAACTCTATCAAGGCTGCGCCAAACTTGTGGAAACTAGAGGGGAAAACACAGAAAATATACAACCGGACATATTTCATGAAGCCTGGTTACTTATCTCTATCAAGGCTGCGACAGACTCGTGGAAACTAGAGGGGAAAACACCGAAAATATACAACCAGACATATTTCATGAAGCCTGGTTACTTAACTCTATCAAGGCTGCGACAGACTCGTGGAAACTAGAGGGGAAAACACCGAAAATATACAACCGGACATATTTCATGAAGCCTGGTTATTTAACTCTATCAAGGCTGCGCTTAACACGTGGAAACTAGAGGCGAAAACACAGAAAATATACAACCGGACATATTTCATAAAGTCATCTCACATTGTTTTCTAGGTTACTACAAACTTCTGTAAAATGGGGAGGGGGGGGGGTACAGAAAAAACGTACTACAGGACATGTTGCATACATTTTGTTTGCTTTTGAGTCCTTTTAGTTGTACGGTACTCAATGCTAATGTACCAATTGATTTAAATCCCAAGTTTTGATAAATTGGCACGATTGGAAATAATTCCAGGGTTCCCACTGTCGGTCGCCAATTGCTACATAAAACAAATATTGGCGCTAAATTTTGTGAATTGGCGAAAATATTTGGCGCAACTTTTTTTAAAAAATTTTTGGGCACATGTTTTGTCAAATACATGTCTTCATATATTTACTTGTGAACTATATGGCTCTTATTTGGCTCCAATTTTTTTTAATTGGCTCTAGTGTTTTTCAATTGGCGACAGAAGTGGCGCAGACAAACATTCAGACAGAGGGAACCCTGAATTTGATATGGTGTCACTGAGCTGCAAATTGTTGAAATTGATTCTGATATCTGACCAACAGATTAAGGCAAGATTGTTAATGTGTTTCGATTTGGGTTGCTGTGGCAACCAGAAAGTGGATCACGAAGATATTGCTTGAAGAATTTGAGACTGGACAAAAAAATGAACGGATGAGGGGTAAAAGCAGTACGTGTATGAGTGCTGAACAACAGCAATGTTTTTGAGTACCCAAGGTTTAGTTTATACAAATTTATTTTAGTTCGATTGTGAAACAAGTTTCTACAACTTATATTAATCACCCTCGAGACCACATTCCTGATGGAATTTATCGCCACCAGAGAGAGGAGAAGAGGCAATGTGGAATTTAAATGCCTTGCCTAAGGGCACAAACGGTTATAGCTGGGAGCAAACTCCGGGCCTTTCGCACCTGAAGCGAACACCGTAGTAGCTACCACTGCGCGGTTACGACTTCCACCCAAAGTTTCTGAGGGTTGACTGTAACTAACAGACATTGTGACATCGTCTTCTCCTCAACCCCATTCACTGTTTCATGGTTATAGATAACTATGCAGGGTACCAGCCCTACAGTGACCCACACACTAGGAACCGTTATTATTTACCTCATTGAAGAGCCGGCAATAATACAAACACCTATTCCCCTCAGTCCGTTGAGTATCTGTTCACATTTCTGACAGTCCTCTTGTACAAACGAAAACTGAAAAAATATGGGTACAATATTTTAAATCATGTTGAGAAAAGACAAGCCAGATAAAAAAACGTACAGAAAAGTTGCAGCATTTTTAAACAGACAAAATGGACAAAATGATAAAGGTCAAAGTATAAAGCTATGTGTTAATGTGGAGTCATATTGACATCAAATTCCAGTGTGGAAGTTGTGATAGTGCAGTGGTAATGCATTCGCTTCAGGTGCTAAAGGTCGTTACAATTGTGTCCTTAGTTTATACAATTTTATTTTTAGCATGATTGCGAAACAAGTTCTCACAACTTATCTTAATCACTCATTCCTGATGGAATTCATCACCCAGAGGGTGAGAGAAGAGGCAACATGGAATTTAAATGCCTTGCCTAAGGGTACAATCGTAACAGCTCCAGTTGGGCTTGAACTCTGGACCCTTCGTACCTGAAGCGAACACGCTACCACTGGTTTAATTTACAAGTCACATATATTACACAAGTCAAATATATTACAAGTTGGGTATATTAAACAATTATAAGTAAGTCAGGTATTGCATGTCAATCTGAATGTTCATTATGCATACCTACATGTATTGCATGTCAATCTGAATGTTCATTACGCATACCTACATGTATTGCATGTCAATCTGAATGTTCATTATGCATACCTACATGTATTGCATGTCAATCTGAATGTTCATTATGCATACCTACATGTATTGCATGTCAATCTGAATGTTCATTACGCATACCTACATGTATTGCATGTCAATCTGAATGTTCATTACGCATACCTACATGTATTGCATGTCAATCTGAATGTTCATTATGCATACCTACATGTATTGCATGTCAATCTGAATGTTCATTACGCATACCTACATGTGTTGCATGTTAATCTGAATGTTCATTACGCATACCTACATGTATTGCATGTCAATCTGAATGTTCATTACACATACCTACATGTATTGCATGTCAATCTGAATGTTCATTACGCATACCTACATGTATTGCATGTCAATCTGATTGTTCATTATTCATACCTACATGTATTGCATGTCAATCTGAATGTTCATTACGCATACCTACATGTACTGCATGTCAATCTGAATGTTCATTACGCATACCTACATGTATTGCATGTCAATCTGAATGTTCATTACGCATACCTACATGTATTGCATGTCAATCTGATTGTTCATTATTCATACCTACATGTATTGCATGTCAATCTGAATGTTCATTACGCATACCTACATGTACTGCATGTCAATCTGAATGTTCATTATGCATACCTACATGTATTGCATGTCAATCTGAATGTTCATTATTCATACCTGCATGTATTGCATGTCAATCTGAATGTTCATTACACATACCTACATGTATTGCATGTCAATCTGAATGTTCATTACGCATACCTACATGTATTGCATGTCAATCTGATTGTTCATTATTCATACCTACATGTATTGCATGTCAATCTGAATGTTCATTACGCATACCTACATGTACTGCATGTCAATCTGAATGTTCATTACGCATACCTACATGTATTGCATGTCAATCTGAATGTTCATTACGCATACCTACATGTATTGCATGTCAATCTGATTGTTCATTATTCATACCTACATGTATTGCATGTCAATCTGAATGTTCATTACGCATACCTACATGTACTGCATGTCAATCTGAATGTTCATTATGCATACCTACATGTATTGCATGTCAATCTGAATGTTCATTATTCATACCTGCATGTATTGCATGTCAATCTGAATGTTCATTATGCATACCTACATGTATTGCATGTCAATCTGAATGTTCATTATTCATACCTGCATGTATTGCATGTCAATCTGAATGTTCATTATGCATACCTACATGTATTGCATGTCAATCTGAATGTTCATTATGCATACCTACATGTACTGCATGTCAATCTGAATGTTCATTACGCATACCTACATGTATTGCATGTCAATCTGAATGTTCATTATGCATATCTACATGTATTGCATGTCAATCTGAATGTTCATTACGCATACCTACATGTATTACATGTCAATCTGAATGTTCATTATGCATACCTACATGTACTGCATGTCAATCTGAATGTTCATTATGCATATCTACAGGTATTGCATGTCAATCTGAATGTTCATTATGCATATCTACAGGTATTACATGTCAATCTGAATGTTCATTATGCATACCTACATGTATTGCATGTCAATCTGAATGTTCATTACGCATACCTATTGCGGCTGCAGCAGCTATTTTACCTTTTGATACATTCCATTTCCAACAATTTCCATGTCAACGTTATCAACGCCCATTTTTATCAACTCCTGTTCAACTCTCTGAAAATAAAACTGTAAGTTAAACCAGACAAAACACGAGCAATCCCAGATAGCAAATCTCTGCCCATGACTCTAGAGGGCGACATTGGTGAAAATTAATTGGTATAAAGTTTAATGGACCACCGAATATAGGACACCACAGTCGGACACGATCGGTTATGTTCCAACGTTCGTTCTGGTCCATGAGACTAGGACGTTTCTGCAGCCAAACAGACTATGCAACAAAAGCAACCTTTGCTTACAACACGTTACAATACTAAGAATATAACCGAGCTGGACCATTTTCATATTCATTACTGTTTATGTACCAGGTTTATTTATTCAGTAATTTAGCACAAACACAAACAAACCTTATGAATGACTATTTTCTGAAACAGTGGAGTAAGGGGTACTTCATGATTTTCCCAGTTTTCCTCTGATGATGAACCATCCTCTTGCTCGTCTTCAATCCTATCTTCTATGTTGTCACAATCAGTTCCAGCTGCTTTCCCCATCTCAGTTTCTTCTACTAAATCAGCATCAGTTCCAGGAGTTTTACCATTCTCACTTTTTTCTTCAAAGTCATCAGTTTTAGTTCTTTCAGCTCCATCTTCATTTTTCTCCTCTTTACTGGTATCTTCATCCTTTACTTCAACATCTTTTACCACCTTCACTTGTACTTCTTTACCAGTATCTTCAATGTTTGCTTCTTTATCTATCACCTCAACTTCTTTCTCTTTTTCTACCCTATCTTCATCCTTCTTCTCTTTATCTGTTACCTCACCTGCCGTTTTGCCTGAATAATGTTAGACAGACTATAGAGAATGGAATCACAGAAAACAGATTTGCCTATACCAAAGTGGTTGTGCAAGTGGACATGATCATTTCTAGACATTAAAGTCTCATTACGTAGTAAAGACTAACCTGGGTTCCAGCCTGTCGATTTTTCACTAATTTACTCCTGGCAAAATAATATCAGAGACTCAATACAGCCCAATTAATGATCTTGGTATTGAAATATATTTATATGATTGACCAGGCAAAATATATCAATGCCTGTTCCCAGGTTATAACAAGACATAAATCACAAAACAAGAACAATGTCAATGGCAAATTGCAAGATCATATCAACACTATCATCAACATATAGTCAAACCTGTGCTAGTGGTCACCTCTATTAAGCAGCAAACGTGTATTAGGCAGCCTGTTTCTCAAGATTTCCAATATGTTGTTTTATTATACAAGTGCACTCTATTAAATAGCCACTTGTGCTAAGCAGCAACTTTCTGTGATTCCCTTGGTTGGCTGCTTAAGACATGCTTGACTGTATTTATTGAAGACAAATATTATCTGGTAACCCATCCCCCACCCCCAACAGACGATTCTGTCATACCATCTATTTGATATTTACCAACAATTGGTTTAGCCTGATAATTATCCAAATCAAAGAAGTACTTGATACCCGCAGACAGATATTGTAATATCACTGCTTATTAATGGTCTGTAAGGCTTGTAGATAGACCAACTGCAAAATGCTTCAACAGGATGATTTCCCCCAGTTTGTGTTTATAAAATACATGTGTACCGGTACCTACCTGTGGCAGAGTGGACTGATACATGTATCTCCACTTCACTGTTGTCTTCATCACCTTTATTTTCTCTTTCCTTACCACCTGACTCAGTGTCAGGCATATACGGAACATGCACGATCACCAGAAACGCCATTCTACTTCTCTATCTCATTAAACAACTATGTTCTGAAATGGGAAATTTAATCATAAACTATTACATGTAGCTACAGTTGGAACAAGCATCTTACCAAAACTGACAGTCATTTCATAGGCTACCAAATGGGGTAATTTGTCGCATTTCAGATTACAGGGATTCAGCTCGATTGGAGGAATCCCTGTGTTTCAGACAGATATATTTTGTTTGTTATTTACAATGACATTTAGTTAAAGTTCTGTAAACCCTTGATTGTACACAACAATGGGATTCAATTCAATTCAAACGTTATTTATTGTCGGAGTTTTACAAAACAAATTATTTTTATCATTGTAGTTATTTACCGATATACAATAAATAAAATAGTACAGACAAACAACTTGTAATAAAATAATATCAACATTCATCAAGTGTCATCAAAAGAATTGAAGTGTCAAGATACATTTAAATTTTTTTTTTAATTTAAGTTTATTTAACGTCGCTACCAGTTTCCCATTTGAGCGACGGGCAGTTTACCTTTCCTTTCCAGCGGTTAACCAGTACTTGGTGCACCAACCTTTGTAAGAAACTACCAACTTTTTCATATAAATGAGACACGGTCTGAGCCCAAGATACATTGAACACTACATATTAATTTAAATTTTATTTATTTTACAACGATTGCGAAACAAGTTTTAACAACTTATATTTATCACTCTCATTGGCACGGATGAAAGCGTAAATGTGGTTTATTTATGTGGGAGGAAGCCGGGTTACATGAAGAAAACCCACCTGTCCGATGACTCCGATCTGGCGACCACCATACGATCTCATATATTTCCCGGTCCGAGGATCGAACCCGGGTTGCATTGGTGAGAAGCGAGCACGCTAACCACTGTGATAATCGGACAGCCTACATTACACTACATATTAAGATTTATGATAAAATATGGAGTACATGTATGATCGATGGACACACTGCTGACAGCAGGCTATATGGCCAGTCTACACACGCAGTGCTGCCACCGATGTGTCCACTATAAGAAAGATTAAGTCTTAAGTAAAAGCTACTCAATTGGAAAGAAACAATGCAAAAACTCAAGACAATAAATAAAGTTTGAACTGAATGAATTGGAGAGACAGTTGAATTGTAAGGACAAGGATATCCAGTGGTTTGGTTGAGCAGCTTTGCTCCCAATACTACAGTTAAACCCGATATTGTCTAAATCTGTTTTGCTACAACAACAAAATTCAAGAAAACATATAGAACCAGAACGACTCGCCTGACAACTAGGAATCATTTCACTTGCATTACAACTAGGAATCACTTGTCAAAAGACCCCAAGAATGTGGTTCTGACTTGTCCACAAATGATTATAAATGTGGACCGAATGGTCACGTCTGTGGACGAGTCGGATATAAATATATGCCTATATCATTATATGGTTAGACTAGATCATCATCCAACCAGTTCTTAACCCTTTCAACACCACAGACCTCTATATTATATAGGCTTACAAAAAGTGTAGATCCAGATGAGCCGGCTCGTGACGAGCCGTCTCATCAGGATCTGCACTTTTTGCAAGTAGTATTACTAATTTTAGACAAAATTACCCATCTTGATAAATGAACTGGTCCGAATGTAATTTTGTTATTAATTTATTGGTCTAAAAATATCATGGACCAGTCCATGTGAGTTACTTGGTGTTGAATGGGTTAAGTTAACAGGATAAGATCAATTTTATTTTGAGCCGGCAAGATAGCAACAGTACAACACAAGCTCTAAGTGAGCTAAGATAGCAACAGTACAGCACAAGCTCTAAGTGAGCTTTTGAATTGACTATATAACATAAAATAATGGTAACAGCTATACAATTAGAATCACTGATGCATATTTATTATTAATTTGTTTCTAAGATAAATGCTGACAAATGTTAAAACATAACTAAGTTTTGTAGGTAAAACTAATGTTCTTGTTAGCCATAAAGAATATTAACCTGGTAAAACTAATATAAATATATATGGATGAAACAAACATCGTTTACAGGAAATCAATTATTATAATATTCATCGCCCTAATTGCATTACAACTAGGAATCATTTATTTATTGGAATAAATGGCATCCAATGCCTTTCCATAAGGCACCAAAAACCTTGCTCAATAAATGTATAAATACTTGATAAAATCAAGACATTTCATACCCAATTTGGACATTTCATACCCAATGTTAGAGACGTTTTGTACCCAATGTCCGAGATGATTCGTACTTAATGTCTGAGACCTTTCGTACTCAAGCCTCGACAGTACGTACCATATAACTAAATGTTAGTGTTAGCGCAGTGGATGCGCGTTCACTTCAAGTGTGAGAGGTCCGGAGTTTGAGCCCCGCTGGAGCCGTTACGATTTTGCCCTTAGGGAAGGCATTTAAATTCCACATTGCCTCTTCTCTCTCCCTCGTGGCGATGGATTCCATCAGGAATGAGGTCTTGAGTGATTAATATAAGTTGTAAGAACTTGTTTCGCAATCAAGCTAAAATAAATTTGTATAAACTAGTGTTAGAGATATTTTGTAACCAAGTCTTGACAGTTCTTACCGTAGGATTAAGGGTTGGTGACATTTCATCACTAAAACCAACCATTAATCCTAGGGTACGAACTCTCTCCAACTGAAACCCTTACTCCTAGGGTATGAAAGGTCTCAGCCATTGTGTCCAAAACGAGTACGAAACGTCCAGTGTACGAAATGAATTGTACAAGTAGGACAGACCAGTTAAGTTGATTTACCATTTTATTTGTACACTTTCTAATGGTAATCTATTCTCTATGAAAGGTGTGCACTGTCTGTATCTCGATACCGTCGCAACTTATGCATGCAGCTTCAACAGCCCAAGTCGCAATTCTTTTGTAAAGTTTGGTTAGAACTTTATTATTGTTTTGTTCCTGCAGAGGGAGTCAGCATTATGTTTGATTTCTGTAATAATAAAATCTACGAAATAGCACCAATAACAACAATGAAACAAATAAACACACTGTATTTCAGTAATATTAAGTTTAGTTTTCAAAAGTAATTGAATACATTATAAATGGTAAGCCTATTTTCTCAACCACCCAACTGAATAATGACATCAACCACGCGTTTTGACCCTAACCCCAACCCTGGGCGGAGCAAGTGATGAAGGCGTTTTTTATGCGTGGTTGATACTATATTCTGATCGGCTGGTTGAGATAAAGATTTTACGATTATAAATGACATATATTTATATTAACTTCTCCCTCAAGCTTCTCATATTATATCAATTTTGATTGGAGTATCCTAGATAGTTCGACCAATTAAAACTATTTTAACATTGGGAAGCTACTTCCTACCAGCTGGTATTTTGGGATTTTGCTGACCCCTAAAAATAAGTTTTATTTACGTCATGTTTGTCTGACCAACTACGAATAGAGGTAATTATTTATTTGTGGGTGAGGTATAATATATATTTAGTTTATATAATGATACGACCAATCGGGGAAAATGTACACCCGAGCCACTGAACAGCTGAACATATTCGCGTAATAAACTGACAGATCCGAATGAGATCCAGAATACTTTATAATTTATTCTTTAGAAACAACAAGCTTGTTCTAGAACATTTGGATTTCCATATAAAACAAAATGTTATAGAACCATCTTGTATGTATGTTCCTTTAATGTCAAACCCCTCGCGGGGACTTAGACATGTTTTCCTGGGCAGACTTAGCCGACCTAAGCGATTAACCAGTACTAAGCAATGTGTGTGAGGTGCCTTGCTCAATGACGCTACATACGTGGCCTGACCGAGTATCGAACCCGGGACCGTTCGATTCCAAATCCGACGCTCTACCACTGGACGCCACATGGTAATACCATACAAGATTGTACAAGATGTAATACATGACATATGAACCATTACTAGACGCCAAAGGTTACGAAGGTATTAGTTTATTATCCAAACTTATTAGAATATTATATATATATATAGTGTGGCGTCCGTGGTCCAGTGGTAGAGCGTCGGATTTGGAATCGAATGGTCCCGGGTTCGTTACTCGGTCAAGCCACATATGTAGTGTCATTGAGCAAGGCATCTCACACACATTGCTTAGTACTGGTTAACCACTTAGGTCGGCTAAGCCTGCCCAGGAAAACATGTCTAGGTCCCTGCAAGGGGTTTGACATTAATAGAACATACATACATACATATTTCTATAGGGGAGATTACTAAGCAATGTGTGTGATGTGCCTTGCTCAAAGACACTAGAGTGGTGGAACCTATGCTCGGCGTATTTGTCCATTTACATCGGTATTTAAAATATTTATATAGTTAAGGCTAATTTCGCTGACAGAGCTGAAGCATTGTTCAATAGCATTCCGTTACGTGTATTGGTAGCCTGATGCAACTGTCACGTGACTGGTCCAGCAGACGATTACAAACAAACAAATCATTGGGAGAATATTTCCACCGAAAATGATACAGTGTATGAGCAATTCAGGTAGCTATCTGAATTTAAAAAATCTACACCTAACCCGAAAACTAGTTTCTATACCATTTCTGATTAAGACCAAATAAGTGTTTTTATTCAATGATGTACTTGATCAAAATAAGATATTCAACAAATTATGGTGGATAAATGAAAAATAACAAGTATGCCGTGCTTAGGTGCCCTGAAGTCTCGAGTTCCCCATATAAACGGGTGCCGACCTGACATCGTTGCGATAGCTGTATTGAGCAACAAGGTCACGTGATGAAGCTAAAACCGTCAATAAGAGGTTTTGAAAAAAGTTGTTTTCACGACTTAAGAAAATAATAATATACGGCCAGTGCAATTAACATTTTATACTGGTCATTATATGTGGGATTTATGCCGAGCACAGGTTCCACCACTCTATATGTATGCATGTCATGCCCAAGAACAACTAAACTAATTTTGTTAGAACTTGTTTCGTAATTGAGTTAAAATGAATTTGTATAAACTAAGCCGAGTATCGTACCCAGAAGCCCTAGACTGTGGACATTAAATAAATGTTAATCCCTGAATGTGAATACTATACATGTTATTGCTGCCTGCTATGTCCACACATGTTAGTACTGCTATGTCCCAAATGTATGAGATTTACATGTATATTATGGTAATGTACATGTAGAGACTTCTGGTTGAAATAAGTTAAGAAATATATGTGTTGTGCAGATTGTAGAGAATATAAAATGATTTCCTTAATGCTATGAACACTATTTCTGATGGATTCTTGCTGACAGTAATGCTATGAACAATATTTCTGATGGATTCTTGCTGACAGTAATGCTATGAACAATATTTCTGATGGATTCTTGCTGACAGTAAGGCCATAATAAAATATTTCCTAGATTTTCATCCCCGCCTGCCCCCGTTTTTAGGGCCTGTCCCGATTTTTTTTATTACTATTTGAAAAAAAAAAAAATCTTGTCAAGTTGAATCTTGTCAAAACACCATTTTATCAGCATAAATATCGATATCCTGAAAATATAAAATAAAAAATAAAATTTCACCCCCCTGATTTGGATGAAAATCTAGGATTTATTTTATTATGGCCTAATGCTATGAACAATATTTCTGATGGATTCTTGCTGACAGTCGTATTTCAATTACATTGGAGCATTTTACGAGGCGCGATATGAAGCTGAAGAATTGACAAAACGCCCCCTATAACTTGAAATCCTGGATCTGCAACTGAATTCCATGTATTTTCAGTATATAATATGTTTCGTACGGTACATGTATGTGGAAGCGGCTGAGTGGTTACAGTCTTTAGACTTCAAATCAATTGCCCCTAACCACTGTAAGTTCAAATCCCACTGGGGTCTGCCAAGCTGGGAACACAGTTGGTTCATTAACTAGCAGTGCAACCATTATAATTTGAAATTAAAATTCTCCAAATTTAGAACATTACGTACGCAGTTGCTTTCATCAAAATTTACACATTGCAAATTTTTAGGAAACCGTTAAGACGTGAAGGCTCGATGAAGGTATAAACTCGAAACACAACAACAGTATGGGCCTATGGGGGAATACTTATGATAAATACAACCATTTGTTGTGTGTATTAGGTAACGGGTAGTAAACTTGGTAAGAGAGCAGATTGCTTTCCCCTCAATCCTACATTTATGTACATATTATTTAATATTTATACTTGACTATGTTTATTCAAAGAAATAAATATTGTTTAAACTAAACGTGCACGTTTGACATGCTTACTACTACTGTAGTCCTTCACTCCTATATATAAGACCTCTACATAAATTATTTGTTTCTGTTAAAAAAATGCCTGGATAGTAAAATGTCACATTTTTCAAATCTAAATATTTGGACTAACTACTACTAGTGACCTGTAACTTCATTACATGGACAAACCTTGTGCAGAAATCGTCCCACTCCGCCTCCGTGGTCGAGTGGTTAAGGTCGCTGACTTGTATACCACTGTAACCTATCATCACTGATGGTCACGGGTTCGAGCCCCGCTCAGGCCATGTCTCATTTATATGAAAAAGTTGGCAGTTTCTTACGGAGGTTGGTGCACCCAAGTACTGGTTAACCGGTCCAAATAGTCCAAATATTTAGACTTGAAAAATGTGACATTTTACTATCCAGGCATTTTTCGAAATAACAGACTTTTTTTATTATGTAGAGGTCTTATTTATAGGACTACATGTATGATGTACCTTGTAAAAGTTTAGTTGTACATATCTGTATTATCATAAATACGTACTACTAGTATACAGGACTTTGATAAATGTCTTTTATTACACCCTTTTATCATTTCTAGAAATGGACAAGAATAAAAAGAAAAGGAGTTCGCATGGCAGAAAGAAACGCCTGCAGCTTGATGATGATAGCTATTCTAGAAATTCATCCACTGATGGACAGACATCGTCTTCTAGCACTGCCAGCACTTCAACACAATCTGTAGCTGCTTCTACACGATCGGCAGCAGCCTCTAGACGATCTGCAATGAGAAATGTTGCAACAGCTTTGTCAAGTACATCATCACAACCTGCAACTAGCACTTCTTCAGGATCAACCACAACAGCTGACTTTAGTATTGCAACAGATGTAGATCAAAATGCACCCCAGCCTTCAATTGAGCAAAGACTAAATGACTCTTCAGAAGGAGGTGCAGTTGCATCCTCTCCACCCAGGTCTGGATCGTCGTCGCCAGATCCAAATTGTGCAATTTGCCTTGGAAAGTTAGAGAACAAATCATTCACGGACAGTTGTTTTCATCAGTTCTGCTTCGTTTGCCTGGTAGAGTGGTCGAAAGTGAAGGCCGAATGCCCGCTGTGTAAGCAGTCGTTTAAAAGCATTGTGCACAATGTCAGGTCATATGAGGACTACGATCAGTATCATATTCCGAGACCAGAGGAAAGGAATGTGTTACACGAGTTAGCTGTACCGGGTGGTATCAGATTTAGATATAGGTGAGTAGTTTAGGCTTATACTTTTAGTAAGATGTCAGATTAGTGCAGTGGTTAGCACGCTCTCTTCTCACCAATACAACCCGGGATCGATCCTCGGAACGGGAAGTATGTGAGATGGTACGGTGGTCGCCAGATCGGACAGGTGGGTTTTCTCCGGCTACTCCGGTTTCCTCCCACACGAATGACCACATTTACGCCCTCTAATCCGCGCCAACGATAGTGATTAATATAAGTTGTTAGAACTTGCTTATGCAGTACTTCTTCTATACTTTAATACTGTACAAAATCCCACTCTGTGGCATCGTTGTTCAATTTGTGTATGTTACATAGTGGTTGTGAGGTGCGCACACATGTATATATACGATAACAAGCGATGCCCTCACTTTATGGTGCTGAAACCAGCCCTCCCCTGAATTCCTCCAGGGTTTCAGCTGTGGCTATGAGCTCTGAAAGACTGTTCCACAGCAGTACACAGGGATTCAGCATGTTAGATGCTTCCAGAATAGATATTTAAGTAAATTACTTAAATTTATATTCTGGTACGTACCCCCAAACATTCCGAAACCCTGTGATCCAATATGGCAGCCGTAAATGTCTCCCTGTGCTTTTAGTCAAAAATCATGCTACGCCTGTCATCTGTATGATGTCAGGAATATCACTTTCTCAGCATTATTTGTACAACCTTTATTTAGATTATTGTTATGGTGCAGTGGTAGAATGGTCAGATTTGCTAGACACCGTCGCTTGACACCGTCGCATCGTAACTGTTATTTACAATAGAGACAACATTATACAGTCATGTGTTATATTGTGCTGTAAATCTTTAACATTGTACATGTATGTATTTATTGTTCATATTTTATAAATATCCAGGTGTTTTTTTATTGTTGACCATTTTTTGATATTTGTTGTTTTTTGACTCTTTAGAAACATAGATTACAAAATCTTCGATAATTATGTACATGTAGTACTATATAATTACTTCAATTCGTCTGTTGTAGGACTACTGTTACAGACCATCGGTACGCTCATCTGGCTGAACGTATCAACAGAGAGATTGAAAGTCGTCTCTTACAGCGTCCATCTAGATCAGTGCCGATACCGAATTATAGAAGACTTCGCCAGCCCGCTAACTCTGACTTCAGACGTAGCGTCTACTTGCAACGCTTGAAGCTTAACTCGCAGCAGTTGAGTACAAGACGGCGAGTGAGGGAAACATCGCCATCATTTTATCACGAGAACCCAGCACAAACGCACCGTCTCGTGCCATGGGTGAATAGAGAGCTCAATGCTCTTCTTCAAGGTCACGGTGAGCAGATGGCGTTTGTCCTTGACCTCATCATGGGTCTCATTAAGAGATTTGCTATAGACAGTGAAGAGTTTTACCAGCATGTGCTCCCATACATTGGTCGACATACGCGCCAGTTCATGCACGAGTTTATGATGTTTGCAAAGTCACCATACCACATGGCAGCGTATGATCGCCACAGCACATACGACAGGAGTGATGAGCCACATCATGATTCTGATTCAGACAACAGAGGAGGTAAATATCATGATACCTGTATGTTGGACATTAACTGTGTATTGGACATTAACTGTGTATTGGACATTAACTGTGTATTGGACATTAACTGTATATTGGACATTAACTGTATTGCTGTATATTGGACATTAACTGTATTGCTGTATGTTGGACATTAACTGTATTGCTGTATATTGGACATTAACTGTATTGCTGTATGTTGGACATTAACTGTATTGCTGTATATTGGACATTAACTGTATTGCTGTATATTGGACATTAACTGTATTGCTGTATATTGGACATGACCTGTATATTGGACATTAACTGTATTGCTGTATATTGGACATTAACTGTATTGCTGTATATTGGACATGACCTGTATATTGGACATTAACTGTATTGCTGTATGTTGGACATTAACTGTATTGCTGTATATTGGACATTAACTGTATTGCTGTATATTGGACATGACCTGTATATTGGACATTAACTGTATTGCTGTATATTGGACATTAACCCTTTCAACACCACAGACCTCTAAATAGGCTTACAAAAAGTGTAGATCTAGATGAGCCGGCTCGTGACGAGGCGTCTCATCAGGATCTGCACTTTTTACCAGTAATATTACTATTTTTAGACACAATTACGCATTTTGATAAATGAACTGGTCCAAATGTAATGTTCTTATTAATTTATTGGTCTAAGAATATCATGGACCAGTCCATGTCAGTTACTTGGTGTTGAATGGGTTAACTGTATTTAAAAAAAAGGTTGCCCCAAATCACAAAATGTCGAGCCATTTGTCCTTGTTTTTTGTTTCAATTGGCGATGACAGCGGAAACACTATCGCTGGGGTTAGAGATAATCTTTCTCCCGTATAGTCCTCTAGCTGCAGCCATGTCCTCCTCTAGCTGCAGCCATGTCCTAGCTGCAGCCATGTCCTCTAGCTGTAGCCATGTCCTCCTCTAGCTGCAGCCATGTCCTCCGCTAGCTGTAGCCATGTCCTCCTCTAGCTGTAGCCATGTCCTAGCTGCAGCCATGTCCTCCTCTAGCTCAGTAGCTGCAGCCATGTCCTCCTCTAGCTGCCGCCATGTCCTCCTCTAGCTGCAGACATGTCCTCCTCTAGCTGTAGCCATGTCCTCCTCTAGCTGCAGCTATGTCCTCCTCTAGCTGTAGCCATGTCCTAGCTGCAGCCATGTCCTCCTCTAGCTGTAGCCATGTCCTCCTCTAGCTGTAGCCATGTCCTCCTCTAGCTGTAGCCATGTCCTAGCTGCAGCCATGTCCTCCTCTAGCTGCAGTTATGTCCTCCTCTAGCTGTAGCCATGTCCTAGCTGCAGCCATGTCCTAGCTGCAGCCATGTCCTCCTCTAGCTGTAGCCATGTCCTAGCTGCAGCCATGTCCTCCTCTAGCTGCAGCCATGTCCTCCTCTAGCTGTAGCCATGTCCTAGCTGCAGCCATGTCCTCCTCTAGCTGCAGCCATGTCCTCCTCTAGCTGTAGCCATGTCCTCCTCTAGCTGCAGCCATGTCCTCCTCTAGCTGTAGCCATATCCTCCTCTAGCTGCAGCCATGTCCTAGCTGCAGCCATGTCCTCCTCTAGCTGCAGCCATGTCCTTCTCTAGCTGTAGCCATGTCCTCATCTAGCTGTAGCCATGTTCTCCTCTAGCTGTAGCCATGTCCTAGCTGCAGCCATGTCCTCCTCTAGCTGTAGCCATGTCCTCCTCTAGCTGTAGCCATGTCCTCTCCTGTAGCCCTCTAGCTGCAGCCATGTCCTCCTCTAGCTGTAGCCATGTCCTCCTCTAGCTGTAGCCATGTCCTCCTCTAGCTGTAGCCATGTCCTCCTCTAGCTGTAGCCATATCCTCCTCTAGCTGTAGCCATGTCCTAGCTGCAGCCATGTCCTAGCTGCAGCCATGTCCTCCTCTAGCTGCAGCCATGTCCTCCTCTAGCTGCAGCCATGTCCTCCTCTAGCTGTAGCCATGTCCTCCTCTAGCTGTAGCCATGTCCTCCTCTAGCTGTAGCCATGTCCTAGCTGCAGCCATGTCCTAGCTGCAGCCATGTCCTCCTCTAGCTGCAGCCATGTCCTCCTCTAGCTGCAGCCATGTCCTCCTCTAGCTGTAGCCATGTCCTCCTCTAGCTGTAGCCATGTCCTCCTCTAGCTGTAGCCATGTCCTCCTCTAGCTGCAGCCATGTCCTCCTCTAGCTGTAGCCATGTCCTCCTCTAGCTGCAGCCATGTCCTCCTCTAGCTGCAGCCATGTCCTCCTCTAGCTGTAGCCATGTCCTCCTCTAGCTGTAGCCATGTCCTCCTCTAGCTGTAGCCATGTCCTTCTGGCAACTGTTGCTGTGCGTTGTATAGCTTGTCTTAGCAACTCTTTGCTGTTTTATGTAATTCGTTAATATTTTCTAATTGTGAAGTAAATTGCTCAAAATTGAAATCTATATAACAGGGTTCATTCTAGGTCAGAATTTTTGGGAGAAGTGAGAAAGCCTGTGATCGAAGCGATTAAATGGTGTTCTTTAATATACTTCTGCAAAATAGGGTTAAAATGCACAGTACAACCATTAAATACAACATTTGAATAGAAGGAGTGCTTTATAATGGGCCAGTGTATCTTACTAGACAAAATATTGTTTGGTAATCGTAAAAACCAAAACATATTTTTTTTTGTTTTTTTTTTTTTTAAGAGAGAAGTGGGGCCCCCAGAGGGCGAAGTCAGGGTGCCTAGGGCGACAATTTTGCCCACATCGCCCTCTAGAATGATCCCTGATCTAATATTCATTGCAAGATACAAAAAGCTAAAACTATTACATGAGAAGGAAGTAGGGGATTCATTAAATGAAACACAATTTCATTTTTCTCTTATGAAGCTGAAGGTAGTGACAATAATGTAATAGTTGTCTCCCCTGGAAACTCTCCACTGTCTGAAGATAGAAACAGTCAAACTCCACGGAGGGAAGATTCTGGTTTCGATAGTTGGGAACGTAGTATGCTGACGGAATGCAATCCGTATATGACGGCCGGTTTAGCTCCAATTGTGAGAACATTCCGCAATGAAGATCTACCATCCATGAATCCTTTCATCGGTTTAAGGTGAGAGTTCTACATACATGTATGCAATACAAATGACTTTGATGCAGATGCAGAGGAATGTACATGTATGTATCCAGCTTGATTGTGGAAGATCGGGATGGCAGGGAGCCCTACCACATTCATTTTGCCCTTTAGCCCCACCCTTTAAAAAAAACCTCAACAGGCCTTCTGGCGGCCAGACCTACATAACTTAGAACTTGTATATATGTACAGTCAAACCTGTGTTAGTGGTCACCTCTATTAAGCAGCCAACCTGTATTAAACAGCTAGTTTCAAGATTCCCAATATATTGTTTTACCATACATTTGACCTCTATTAAGCAGCCACCTGTGCTAAGCAGCCACTTCCTGTGATTCCCTTGGCTGGCTGCTTAAGACAGGTTTGAGTCGTGAATTTGACTGTATTGTAAATATGTACTCCCTTACTGCCTCTTTGATCAAGCACTGTAAATTAGCAAAATGTTCTATGGGCTAACCCCAAAATACCCCCTCCTGCACATCATTGCGGCTCAAAATGCACCCTGTCTCTTTTTTTACCCTCCCTGCCCCTTTTCTGACCCACGCTGCCCTACATTCAACTCTGGAATCAACCCTATGATGTATCTTCCATAACCTATAAAGCTGGAAAACACACCTTGTGACAAGTTGTCTGTGACTTTGAACCTCCATGCTGGAATGGATATTATTTGTTCTAGAGTAGATAAAGAGACAGGGTGGGTCAGAAAAGAGGCAGGCTGGGTCAGAAAAGAGACAGGGTGGGTCAGAAAAGAGGCAGGCTGGGTCAGAAAAGAGACAGGGTCGGTCAGAAAAGAGGCAGGGTGGGTCAGAAAAGAGGCAGGGTGGGTCAGAAATGGGGCAGGGTGGGTCCGAAAAGGAGCAGGGTGGGTCAGAAATGGGGCAGGGTGGGTCAGAAAAGAGGTGTGGTACATTTTGAGCGATGAATGGGATAGGTGCTGGAAGGGGTATTTGGGTTATCCAATTATGCTAACTTATTGTGATTGACAGATAATTGTGCTTGATCGAAGAGGCAGTATGGCCGTACATATTGGTAGTTTAAACATTATTTATTTCAGTATTTGTACATGTAATCAAGAAATTTGAACATTTTACATATAATTTAACAGCAGTGGACTGAAAGGGATTAGAACAAAAGAAAACTTATATAGTTCTTCTCCCTAAATATTGGCGAAAAGGGCGGACACGTTTAACAAGGTATGTCCGCCCAGGGACACTCACCTGGAATTAGAAACCTTTTTTTTAAAAGGCAAAATGGCTAAAAGGGGGCTAGCTATACTATGCCACTTTCGATTATTCCAATGCCATTTAGCTATTCGGTCCCATCCCTAGTATAAACTCAAACCACTAACGGATTTCTCACCATGTAACTCAATAGCAATAAATAGTAGTGAATGCAATGAGCATTTTACCTCGCACAAGAGTATTAGGTATGTGAAGTATTGCATACAGTACATCTATGTAACTGCAGATGGCATTAGAATTTGAGAATATATTTGAAGAAAACCCTCTCTGAAATTAGTGTACAAAACATGTTCATGCTTTGCTACTTCTTTCTGTACAGTAGGCCATGTAGTAAACCTACTACATTACTGCTACTTCTTTCTGTACAGTAGGCCATGTAGTAAACCTAACATTACTGCTACTTCTTCTGTACAGTAGCCATGTAGTAAACCTAACATTACTGCACTTCTTCTGTACAGTAGGCCATGTAGTAAACCTACTACATTACTGCTACTTCTTTCTGTACAGTAGGCCATGTAGTAAACCTAGCACATTACTGCTACTTCTTTCTGTACAGTAGGCCATGTAGTAAACCTACTACATTACTGCTACTTCTTTCTGTACAGTAGGCCATGTAGTAAACCTAGCACATTACTGCTACTTCATTCTGTACAGTAGGCCATGTAGTAAACCTACTACATTACTGCTACTTCTTTCTGTACAGTAGGCCATGTAGTAAACCTACCACATTACTGCTACTTCTTTCTGTACAGTAGGCCATGTAGTAAACCTACTACATTACTGCTACTTCTTTCTGTACAGTAGGCCATGTAGTAAACCTACTACATTACTGCTACTTCTTTCTGTACAGTACGCCATGTAGTAAACCTACTACATTACTGCTACTTCTTTCTGTACAGTAGGCCATGTAGTAAACCTACTACATTACTGCTACTTCATTCTGTACAGTAGGCCATGTAGTAAACCTACTACATTACTGCTACTTCATTCTGTACAGTAGGCCATGTAGTAAACCTACTACAGTACTGCTACTTCTTTCTGTACAGTAGGCCATGTAGTAAACCTAGCACATTACTGCTACTTCTTTCTGTACAGTAGGCCATGTAGTAAACCTAGCACATTACTGCTACTTCTTTCTGTACAGTAGGCCATGTAGTAAACCTAGCACATTACTGCTACTTCTTTCTGTACAGTAGGCCATGTAGTAAACCTACTACATTACTGCTACTTCTTTCTGTACAGTAGGCCATGTAGTAAACCTAGCACATTACTGCTACTTCATTCTGTACAGTAGGCCATGTAGTAAACCTAGCACATTACTGCCTCTTCTTTCTGTACAGTAGGCCATGTAGTAAACCTAGCACATTACTGCTACTTCTTTCTGTACAGTAGGCCATGTAGTAAACCTAGCACATTACTGCTACTTCTTTCTGTACAGTACGCCATGTAGTAAACCTAGCACATTACTGCTACTTCATTCTGTACAGTAGGCCATGTAGTAAACCTAGCACATTACTGCCTCTTCTTTCTGTACAGTAGGCCATGTAGTAAACCTAGCACATTACTGCTACTTCTTTCTGTACAGTAGGCCATGTAGTAAGCCTAGCACATTACTGCTACTTCCTTCTGTACAGTAGGCCATGTAGTAAACCTACTACATTACTGCTACTTCATCTGTACAGTAGGCATGTAGTAAACCTACTACATCTGCTACTTCTTCTGTACAGTAGGCCATGTAGTAAACCTAGCACAGTACTGCTACTTCTTTCTGTACAGTAGGCCATGTAGTAAGCCTAGCACATTACTGCTACTTCTTTCTGTACAGTAGGCCATGTAGTAAACCTACTACATTACTGCTACTTCATTCTGTACAGTAGGCCATGTAGTTAAACCTACTACATTAATGCTACTTCTTTCTGTGCAGTAGGTCATGTAGTAAACCTAGCACATTGCTGCTACCTCTTTCTGTACCTGTAGTAGGCCATGTAGTAAATCTACTATATTACTGCTACTTCTTTCTGTACAGTAGGCCATGTAGTAAACCTAGCACATTATTGCTATTTCCTTCTGTACAGTAGGCCATGTAGTAAACCTACTACATTACTGCTACTTCATTCTGTACAGTAGGACATGTAGTTAAACCTACTACATTAATGCTACTTCTTTCTGTACAGTAGGCCATGTAGTAAACCTAGCACATTACTGCCTCTTCTTTCTGCACAGTAGGCCATGTAGTAAACCTAGCACAGTACTGCTACTTCTTTCTGTACAGTAGGCCATGTAGTAAGCCTAGCACATTACTGCTATTTCCTTCTGTACAGTAGGCCATGTAGTAAACCTAGCACATTACTGCCTCTTCTTTCTGTACAGTAGGCCATGTAGTAAACCTAGCAAAGTACTGCTACTTCTTTCTGTACAGTAGGCCATGTAGTTAGGCTAGCACATTACTGCTACTTCTTTCTGTACAGTAGGCCATGTAGTAAACCTACTACATTACTGCTACTTCATTCTGTACAGTAGGCCATGTAGTTAAACCTACTACATTAATGCTACTTCTTTCTGTGCAGTAGGTCATGTAGTAAACCTAGCACATTGCTGCTACCTCTTTCTGTACCTGTAGTAGGCCATGTAGTAAATCTACTATATTACTGCTACTTCTTTCTGTACAGTAGACCATGTAGTAAACCTAGCACATTACTGCTACTTCTTTCTGTACAGTAGACCATGTAGTAAACCTAGCACATTACTGCTACTTCATTCTGTACAGTAGGCCATGTAGTAAACCTACTACAGTACTGCTACTTCTTTCTGTACAGTAGGCCATGTAGTAAACCTAGCACATTACTGCTACTTCTTTCTGTACAGTAGGCCATGTAGTAAACCTACTACATTACTGCTACTTCTTTCTGTACAGTAGACCATGTAGTAAACCTAGCACATTACTGCTACTTCATTCTGTACAGTAGGCCATGTAGTAAACCTACTACAGTACTGCTACTTCTTTCTGTACAGTAGGCCATGTAGTAAACCTAGCACATTACTGCTACTTCTTTCTGTACAGTAGGCCATGTAGTAAACCTACTACATTACTGCTACTTCTTTCTGTACAGTAGGCCATGTAGTAAACCTACTACATTACTGCTACTTCTTTCTGTACAGTACGCCATGTAGTAAACCTACTACATTACTGCTACTTCTTTCTGTACAGTAGGCCATGTAGTAAACCTACTACATTACTGCTACTTCATTCTGTACAGTAGGCCATGTAGTAAACCTACTACATTACTGCTACTTCATTCTGTACAGTAGGCCATGTAGTAAACCTACTACAGTACTGCTACTTCTTTCTGTACAGTAGGCCATGTAGTAAACCTAGCACATTACTGCTACTTCTTTCTGTACAGTAGGCCATGTAGTAAACCTACTACATTACTGCTACTTCTTTCTGTACAGTAGGCCATGTAGTAAACCTACTACATTACTGCTACTTCTTTCTGTACAGTACGCCATGTAGTAAACCTACTACATTACTGCTACTTCTTTCTGTACAGTAGGCCATGTAGTAAACCTACTACATTACTGCTACTTCATTCTGTACAGTAGGCCATGTAGTAAACCTACTACATTACTGCTACTTCATTCTGTACAGTAGGCCATGTAGTAAACCTACTACAGTACTGCTACTTCTTTCTGTACAGTAGGCCATGTAGTAAACCTAGCACATTACTGCTACTTCTTTCTGTACAGTAGGCCATGTAGTAAACCTAGCACATTACTGCTACTTCATTCTGTACAGTAGGCCATGTAGTAAACCTAGCACATTACTGCCTCTTCTTTCTGTACAGTAGGCCATGTAGTAAACCTAGCACAGTACTGCTACTTCTTTCTGTACAGTAGGCCATGTAGTAAGCCTAGCACATTACTGCTATTTCCTTCTGTACAGTAGGCCATGTAGTAAACCTACTACATTACTGCTACTTCATTCTGTACAGTAGGCCATGTAGTTAAACCTACTACATTAATGCTACTTCTTTCTGTACAGTAGGCCATGTAGTAAACCTAGCACATTACTGCCTCTTCTTTCTGTACAGTAGGCCATGTAGTAAACCTAGCACAGTACTGCTACTTCTTTCTGTACAGTAGGCCATGTAGTAAGCCTAGCACATTACTGCTATTTCCTTCTGTACAGTAGGCCATGTAGTAAACCTAGCACATTACTGCTACTTCATTCTGTACAGTAGGCCATGTAGTAAACCTAGCACAGTACTGCTACTTCTTTCTGTACAGTAGGCCATGTAGTAAGCCTAGCACATTACTGCTACTTCTTTCTGTACAGTAGGCCATGTAGTAAACCTACTACATTACTGCTACTTCATTCTGTACAGTAGGCCATGTAGTTAAACCTACTACATTAATGCTACTTCTTTCTGTGCAGTAGGTCATGTAGTAAACCTAGCACATTGCTGCTACCTCTTTCTGTACCTGTAGTAGGCCATGTAGTAAATCTACTATATTACTGCTACTTCTTTCTGTACAGTAGGCCATGTAGTAAACCTAGCACATTATTGCTACTTCTTTCTGTACAGTAGACCATGTAGTAAACCTAGCACATTACTGCTACTTCTTTCTGTACAGTAGGCCATGTAGTAAACCTAGCACATTACTGCTACTTCATTCTGTACAGTAGGCCATGTAGTAAACCTACTACAGTACTGCTACTTCTTTCTGTACAGTAGGCCATGTAGTAAACCTAGCACATTACTGCCTCTTCTTTCTGTACAGTAGGCCATGTAGTAAACCTAGCACAGTACTGCTACTTCTTTCTGTACAGTAGGCCATGTAGTAAGCCTACACAACCACCACAACCAAAAACCAACATTACTGCTATTTCCTTCTGTACAGTAGGCCATGTAGTAAACCTACTACATTACTGCTACTTCATTCTGTACAGTAGGACATGTAGTTAAACCTACTACATTAATGCTACTTCTTTCTGTACAGTAGGCCATGTAGTAAACCTAGCACATTACTGCCTCTTCTTTCTGTACAGTAGGCCATGTAGTAAACCTAGCACAGTACTGCTACTTCTTTCTGTACAGTAGGCCATGTAGTAAACCTAGCACATTACTGCTACTTCTTTCTGTACAGTAGGCCATGTAGTAAACCTACCACATTACTGCTACTTCTTTCTGTACAGTAGGCCATGTAGTAAACCTAGCACATTACTGCTACTTCTTTCTGTACAGTAGGCCATGTAGTAAACCTAGCACATTACTGCTACTTCATTCTGTACAGTAGGCCATGTAGTAAACCTACTACATTACTGCTACTTCTTTCTGTACAGTAGGCCATGTAGTAAACCTAGCACATTACTGCTACTTCTTTCTGTACAGTAGGCCATGTAGTAAACCTACTACATTACTGCTACTTCTTTCTGTACAGTAGGCCATGTAGTAAACCTAGCACATTACTGCTACTTCTTTCTGTACAGTAGGCCATGTAGTAAACCTACTACATTACTGCTACTTCTTTCTGTACAGTAGGCCATGTAGTAAACCTAGCACATTACTGCTACTTCATTCTGTACAGTAGGCCATGTAGTAAACCTACTACATTACTGCTACTTCTTTCTGTACAGTAGGCCATGTAGTAAACCTAGCACATTACTGCTACTTCTTTCTGTACAGTAGGCCATGTAGTAAACCTACTACATTACTGCTACTTCTTTCTGTACAGTAGGCCATGTAGTAAACCTACCACATTACTGCTACTTCTTTCTGTACAGTAGGCCATGTAGTAAACCTACTACATTACTGCTACTTCTTTCTGTACAGTAGGCCATGTAGTAAACCTACCACATTACTGCTACTTCATTCTGTACAGTAGGCCATGTAGTAAACCTACTACATTACTGCTACTTCATTCTGTACAGTAGGCCATGTAGTAAACCTACTACAGTACTGCTACTTCTTTCTGTACAGTAGGCCATGTAGTAAACCTAGCACATTACTGCTACTTCTTTCTGTACAGTAGGCCATGTAGTAAACCTAGCACATTACTGCTACTTCATTCTGTACAGTAGGCCATGTAGTAAACCTAGCACATTACTGCCTCTTCTTTCTGTACAGTAGGCCATGTAGTAAACCTAGCACAGTACTGCTACTTCTTTCTGTACAGTAGGCCATGTAGTAAGCCTAGCACATTACTGCTATTTCCTTCTGTACAGTAGGCCATGTAGTAAACCTACTACATTACTGCTACTTCATTCTGTACAGTAGGACATGTAGTTAAACCTACTACATTAATGCTACTTCTTTCTGTACAGTAGGCCATGTAGTAAACCTAGCACATTACTGCCTCTTCTTTCTGCACAGTAGGCCATGTAGTAAACCTAGCACAGTACTGCTACTTCTTTCTGTACAGTAGGCCATGTAGTAAGCCTAGCACATTACTGCTATTTCCTTCTGTACAGTAGGCCATGTAGTAAACCTAGCACATTACTGCTACTTCATTCTGTACAGTAGGCCATGTAGTAAACCTAGCACAGTACTGCTACTTCTTTCTGTACAGTAGGCCATGTAGTAAGCCTAGCACATTACTGCTACTTCTTTCTGTACAGTAGGCCATGTAGTAAACCTACTACATTACTGCTACTTCATTCTGTACAGTAGGCCATGTAGTTAAACCTACTACATTAATGCTACTTCTTTCTGTGCAGTAGGTCATGTAGTAAACCTAGCACATTGCTGCTACCTCTTTCTGTACCTGTAGTAGGCCATGTAGTAAATCTACTATATTACTGCTACTTCTTTCTGTACAGTAGGCCATGTAGTAAACCTAGCACATTATTGCTACTTCTTTCTGTACAGTAGACCATGTAGTAAACCTAGCACATTACTGCTACTTCTTTCTGTACAGTAGGCCATGTAGTAAACCTAGCACATTACTGCTACTTCATTCTGTACAGTAGGCCATGTAGTAAACCTACTACAGTACTGCTACTTCTTTCTGTACAGTAGGCCATGTAGTAAACCTAGCACATTACTGCTACTTCTTTCTGTACAGTAGGCCATGTAGTAAACCTAGCACATTACTGCTACTTCATTCTGTACAGTAGGCCATGTAGTAAACCTACTACAGTACTGCTACTTCTTTCTGTACAGTAGGCCATGTAGTAAACCTAGCACATTACTGC
>CM026397.1:11285750-11310988 GCA_014843695.1 Archivesica marissinica | reverse complement strand
CACACTAGCGGGTCCAGGTACATACCCACCGCCCCATTTATATATATATACACTAGCGGGTCCAGGTACATACCCACCGCCCCATATATATATATATATACACTAGCTGGTCCAGGTACATACCCACCGCCCCATATATATATACACTAGCGGGTCCAGGTACATACCCACCGCCCCATATATATATATATACACTAGCGGGTCCAGGTACATACCCACCGCCCCATATATATATATATATATCTCACACATTCTACCAACCTGTCAATGTTGAATAGTTCAGTACAACATCCATATCTATTCTACATTGATTTCTCACACATTCTACCAACCTGTCAATGTTGAATAGTTCAGTACAACATCCATATCTATTCTACATTGATTTCTCACACATTCTACCAACCTGTCAATGTTGTACAGTTTCATTACAACATCCATATCTATTCTACATTGATTTCTCTGGTAGTGAGGGTCTTGTATTATCTCCAATTTCTTGCTGTATATATATATGGGGCGGTGGGTATGTACCTATATATATACACTAGCGGGTCCAGGTACATACCCACCGCCCCATATATATATATATATATATATATATATAATATACACTAGCGGGTCCAGGTACATACCCACCGCCCCATATATATATATATATACACTAGCGGGTCCAGGTACATACCCACCGCCCCATATATATATATATATATATATATACACACTAGCGGGTCCAGGTACATACCCACCGCCCCATATATATATATACACTAGCGGGTCCAGGTACATACCCACCACCCCATATATATATATATATATACTAGCGGGTCCAGGTACATACCCACCGCCCCTATATATATATATACACTAGCGGGTCCAGGTACATACCCACCGCCCCATAGATATATATACACTAGCGGGTCCAGGTACATACCCACCACCCCATATATATATATATATATAATACACTAGCGGGTCCAGGTACATACCCACCGCCCCATAGATATATATACACTAGCGGGTCCAGGTACATACCCACCACCCATATATATATATATATATATACACTAGCTGGTCCAGGTACGTACCCACCGCCCCATATATATATACACTAGCGGGTCCAGGTACATACCCACCGCCCCATATATATATATATACACTTGTGGGTCCAGGTACATACCCACCGCCTCATATATATATATATACACTAGCGGGTCCAGGTACATACCCACCGCCCCATATATATATAGATACACTAGCGGGTCCAGGTACATACCCACCGCCCCATATATATATATATACACTAGCGGGTCCAGGTACATACCCACCTCCCCATATATATATATATATATATATATACACTAGCGGGTCCAGGTACATACCCACCGCCCCATATATATATATATACACACTAGCGGGTCCAGGTACATACCCACCGCCCCATATATATATACACTAGCGGGTCCAGGTACATAACCACCGCCCCATATAATATATATATATAATATATACACACACTAGCGGGTCCAGGTACATACCCACCGCCCCATATATATATATACACTAGCGGGTGCAGGTACATACCCACCGCCCCATATATATATATATATATATACATACACTAGCGGGTCCAGGTACATACCCACCACCCCAAGAATTCCTGATAAATGATTATCTGAAGATCCAATATACTGTTTGTTGAAAATAATGTGACTTTTTCGTTTGCCTAAGCGTATTACGACATACCACATTGACCTGAAACATGAACATTCCAGTTTGAATTGACAAAATTATGGAAAGAAATTGGCATTTCTTGCAGTTATTTTATAGTACCAAAGAAGTATACTGGATCCATACTGGCTGAGGAGACGTTTATGGACGGAGACTCGGCAAAGTACATCTTTGCCTGCAATGGTTGGGTGATGGGCGACGATCCCCTTAGAAACTTTGCAGAGTCAGGTAGGGATTTGATAATTGTCCTGCCACCCTATGCGACGCGATAACAACAAACAAGCCTTCATTGTGACTAGTTGAAACTATGAAACACAAAATTGATTGAAGGAACTGCAACTAGCGGGAAGTTGCTTCAAACAAGTTGTGCGTCTCCATTGTTTCAACTCTTCACAGTAATGACAGTTCTCGTGATGCGTTGGGTGTGTGTGTGTGTGTGTCAGGGAGTGATCCACCCTGAATCAAATATCCCTTGTAGTGATTTATTCTCACGGTCTCGGAGAACCACAGGGATCATTATAATGGGTGACAGGGGCGATAGTCGCCTTAGGGACCCTGCCTTTTTTTTTACAATTTTCTTACATAATATTGTCCAGTAAGATACACTGGCCCATTGGTTTACCATCGATGTTTCTGCATGCCTGTTTTATTTCCGTTGGTTGCCTTCATTAAAGATTACTTACTATATGACCATAGTGTCTTTGTGCCTGTGAATATAATGCACTCCTATTCAGAATTGTCAAATTGTAACTCTTAACCTTATTTTGTTGAAATTTATTAAGTAACACAATATAAGGGTGCAATCGCGCCCTGTCTCACTTCTCCCAAACAGTATGACCTAGAATGAGCCAGGAGGCATATAATGCATGAGGCCATCACATTGTCTTGTCACCTCAATCCTCCTACAACTCTCATCCAATTCAACTTTTTTTTAACTTTATTTATTTTACAACGAGTGCGAAGCAAGTTTTAACAACTTATATTAATCACTCAGAGAGTCTCTCGTTGGCTCGGATGAAAGCGTAAATGTGGTCATTCGTGTGGGAGGAGACCGGAGTACCCGGAGAAAACCCACCTGTCCGATCTGGCGACTACCGTACCATCTCTCATACTTCCCGGGCCGAGGATCGAACCCGGGTTGCATTGGTGAGAAGCGAGCATGCTAACTCCAATTCAACTGAGGTATACAAACATGGTATACATCATCAACATGTAGTGGACAGTTGAAACTTGGTATACAAACATGGTATACATCATCAACATGTAGTGGACAGATGAAACTTGGTATACAAACATGGTATACACAATCAACATGTAGTGGACAGATGAAACTTGGTATACAAACATGGTATACACAATCAACATATGTAGTGGACAGTTGAAACTTGGTATACAAACATGGTATACACAATCAACATGTAATGGACAGTTGAAACTTGGTATACAAATATGGTATACATCATCAACATGTAGTGGACAGTTGAAACTTGGTATACAAACATGGTATACATCATCAACATGTAGTGGACAGATGAAACTTGGTATACAAACATGGTATACACAATCAACATGTAGTGGACAGATGAAACTTGGTATACAAACATGGTATACACAATCAACATGTAGTGGACAGTTGAAACTTGGTATACAAACATGGTATACACAATCAACATGTAATGGACAGTTGAAACTTGGTATACAAATATGGTATACATCATCAACATGTAATGGACAGATGAAACTTGGTATACAAACATGGTATACATCATCAACATGTAATGGACAGATGAAACATGGTATACATCATCAACATGTAGTGGACAGATGAAACTTGGTATACAAACATGGTATACATCATCAACATGTAGTGGACAGATGAAACTTGGTATACAAACATGGTATACATCACCAACATGTAGTGGACAGATGAAACTTGGTATACAAACATGGTATACATCATCAACATGTAGTGGACAGATGAAACTTGGTATACAAACATGGTATACATCATCAACATGTAGTGGACAGATGAAACTTGGTATACAAACATGGTATACATCATCAACATGTAGTGGACAGATGAAACTTGGTATACAAACATGGTATACATCATCAACATGTAGTGGACAGATGAAACTTGGTATACAAACATGGTATACATCATCAACATGTAGTGGACAGATGAAACTTGGTATACAAACATGGTATACATCATCAACATGTAGTGGACAGATGAAACTTGGTATACAAACATGGTATACATCATCAACATGTAGTGGACAGATGAAACTTGGTATACAAACATGGTATACATCATCAACATGTAGTGGACAGATGAAACTTGGTATACAAACATGGTATACATCATCAACATGTAGTGGACAGATGAAACTTGGTATACAAACATGGTATACATCATCAACATGTAGTGGACAGATGAAACTTGGTATACAAACATGGTATACATCATCAACATGTAGTGGACAGTTGAAACTTGGTATACAAACATGGTATACATCATCAACATGTAGTGGACAGATGAAACTTGGTATACAAACATGGTATACACAATCAACATGTAGTGGACAGATGAAACTTGGTATACAAACATGGTATACACAATCAACATGTAGTGGACAGTTGAAACTTGGTATACAAACATGGTATACACAATCAACATGTAGTGGACAGATGAAACTTGGTATACAAACATGGTATACATCATCAACATGTAGTGGACAGATGAAACTTGGTATACAAACATGGTATACATCATCAACATGTAGTGGACAGATGAAACTTGGTATACAAACATGGTATACATCATCAACATGTAGTGGACAGATGAAACTTGGTATACAAACATGGTATACATCATCAACATGTAGTGGACAGATGAAACTTGGTATACAAACATGGTATACATCATCAACATGTAGTGGACAGATGAAACTTGGTATACAAACATGGTATACATCATCAACATGTAGTGGACAGATGAAACTTGGTATACAAACATGGTATACATCATCAACATGTAGTGGACAGATGAAACTTGGTATACAAACATGGTATACATCATCAACATGTAGTGGACAGATGAAACTTGGTATACAAACATGGTATACATCATCAACATGTAATGGACAGGTGAAACATGGTATACATCATCAACATGTAGTGGACAGATGAAACTTGGTATACAAACATGGTATACACAACCAACATGTAGTGGACAGATGAAACTTGGTATACAAACATGGTATACACAACCAACATGTAGTGGACAGATGAAACTTGGTATACAAACATGGTATACACAATCAACATGTAATGGACAGGTGAAACATGGTATACATCATCAACATGTAGTGGACAAGTGCATATTTGTGAAACTTCCAGGTGCACTAACATTTTCTTGAGTTATACCCACGTTTGTACTTAAATATATTACAATATTGTACATAGCAACCTTGTGTTTTAATCCAATTCACTTGAGGCTACGTTCACAGTTCCCGATATCAAGTATACAGGCACATATATTTGGAGGACTATGAGATCTTGTAATTTTTTTTTATAGTTTCGCCCGCTTTTGTACTATGTTCTCCTAGGGCTGCAACTCCTTTAACTGTCCGATTAGCGCTGTGGTTAGCGTGCTCGCCAATGCAACCCGGGTTCGATCCTCGGACCAGGAAGTATGTGAGATGGTACGGTGGTCGCCAGGTCGGACAGGTGGGTTTTCTCCGGGTACTCCGGTTTGCTCCCACACGAATGACCACATTTACGCCTTCATCCGCGCCAACGAGAATGATTAATATAAGTTGTTAAAACTTGTTTCGCAATCGTTGTAAAATAAAACTTTTTTAAAACTCCTTTAGCTTTCATCCAATTGACTTATAACTGGGGCTATATCTTCCCACTTCTCCCTAATATACAGGTTGAGAAGTTTTTTCATATGGAATATTTGAGGACATATGGCCACAAATTTCTCCCTACATTGATTGTGTAGCTTATGCCCTGATAACGAGAGACATGGTCAGTTTCTGCTCCTGTTTCTTCCCTCCTGAAATAATGTTTACGGATGTTAGGTCCTCTTTAGGTTTAGTCTGTTTTTTCACTGTTTTCTTTTGTTTATACAAATTTAGCCTGATTGCGAAACAAGTTGTTACAACTTATATAAATCACTCTCCATGAGGGAGAGAGCAGAGGCAACATGGAATTTAAATGCCTTGCCTACCGGTAAGTGCAAAATCATGACGTCTCCAGCGGGGCTCGATCTCCGGGCCGTTCGCACCTGAAGTGATCGCGCTTGCACTGCGCTATCACGACATCCACTGTGTTTTCTTTGCACCTCATGCTATCAATTATCATCCATTTTCTCATCTTGACATAATATATTATATACTACAGAATATCCAATGGATATTTCGCTGTAAAAGATTGTTATCAATTAACATAATTATGATGAAATCACATTTATCATACCGCAACATCTGGTTAGAAACAACAGTAAAAACAAAGGGATCCCAGGACCAATATACATTTCGGGATAAATCAGACTTTATTTGACGAAGGAGGTAATAGAAAAACCAGCGATGTATCTCTTTGTATAGTCTTCTATCTCGTCTTCTATCTCGTCTTGTATCTCGTCTTATATCTCGTCTTCTATCTCGTCTTCTATCTTTGTTATTTATAGGAAAATTAAGCACGATCCGCCAAACCAAATAGCCTCCAACAGGTAAATGATACCTGTTAATTACTGTGATAAATTCTTTCCCCGACCTTTATCAACAACACAATGTGTTCGCTTCGACAACGATTTTATGCACTTTGATTTAGCAAGTACACTATTGCACAAGGATTTGTTTGACGATGATCGTTTTTTACACGCATGGAATATGGACATAAAGCCAGTGTGAGTTAATTATGCTCATTCTCTCATTCTGGTGCCCTCAATTCTATTTATAGAAACCATAGGTAAAAAATATATTGCCCAACATTATTACGGGTTGTATGCTTCTCTCAAAGTAAGTCAAATTAATCAGTAACATTGGCAGTAGCAGTATATCTACGGCTGGTTTGTAGATTGTGAGCAAACAAGCTAAAGTGTCGATCACAATTTGGACAAAATATGGTGGATTAATACGGTCAATTTATAATTGTCTAACGAGCATCATTTAATACAGGGATCATTCTAGTGGGCGAAATTGTCGCCCTGACATCGCCCTCTGGGGGCCCCACTTCTCCCTAAAATATAATAATATATTTTTTTTTTTTTGAGTTTTAAGATTTCCAAACAAAGTTTTGTCTAGTAAGATACACTGGCCCATTATAAAGCACTCCTTCTATTCAAATGTTGTATTTAATGGTTGTACTGTGCATTTTAACCCTATTTTGCAGAAGCATATTAAAGAACACCATTTAAGGAAGCGATCACGCGCTTTCTCACTTCTCCCAAAAATTCTGACCTAGAATGAACCCTGTTAATAACATCTGAACTGTCACGGAATCTTGAAGCACTTTTTAGAGAACTTTTTTAGAGTCGTACGTTATAAATAATCATAAAAATAAAAGTTATGCGAATAAATAATGAATTACCATATCTACATGTACTTTAATCTGTGTTTTCAGCAAAATTAACACCATTCATTCTGAAACATATCTTTAAAGCATGAAGGATACATGTCGGGGTCAATACCAAACATGTTAGCAACTTATTGTCCCTCACTAATAGAGCCTCCGTGCAGACATACCTATTTGAAACTCAATACACACATGTTATACCAAACATGTTCATTCCTCAATGTTATACCAAGTCATGTTCATTCTTCAATGTTATACCAAAACATGTTCATTCTTCAATGTTATACCAAAACATGTTCATTCTTCAATGTTATACCAAGTCATGTTCATTCCTCAATGTTATACCAAAACATGTTCATTCTTCAATGATATACCAAAACATGTTCATTGCTCAATGCTATACAAAACATGTTCATTCCTCAATGTTGTACCAAGTCATGTTCATTCTTCAATGTTATACCAAGTCATGTTCATTCTTCAATGTTATACCAAGTCATGTTCATTCTTCAATGTTATACCAAGTCATGTGCATTCCTCAATGTTATACCAAGTCATGTTCATTCTTCAATGTTATACCAAGTCATGTTCATTCTTCAATGTTATACCAAGTCATGTTCATTCTTCAATGTTATACCAAGTCATGTTCATTCTTCAATGTTATACCAAGTCATGTTCATTCTTCAATGTTTCAACATGTTCATTCTTCAATGTTATACCAAGTCATGTTCATTCTTCAATGTTATACCAAGTCATGTTCATTCTTCAATGTTGTATCAAAACATGTTCATTCTTCAATGATATACCAAGTCATGTTCATTGCTCAATGTTATACAAAACATGTTCATTCCTCAATGTTATACCAAAACATGTTCATTCCTCAATGTTATACCAAGTCATGTTCATTCTTCAATGTTATACCAAGTCATGTTCATTCTTCAATGTTATACCAAGTCATGTTCATTCCTCAATGTTATACCAAGTCATGTTCATTCTTCAATGTTATACCAAGTCATGTTCATTCTTCAATGTTATACCAAGTCATGTTCATTCTTCAATGTTATACCAAGTCATTTTCATTCTTCAATGTTGTATCAAGTCATGTTCATTCTTCAATGTTATACCAAGTCATGTTCATTCTTCAATGTTATACCAAGTCATGTTCATTCTTCAATGTTATACCAAGTCATGTTCATTCTTCAATGTTATACCAAGTCATGTTCATTCTTCAATGTTGTATCAAAACATGTTCATTCTTCAATGTTATACCAAGTCATGTTCATTCTTCAATGTTATACCAAGTCATGTTCATTCTTCAATGTTATACCAAGTCATGTTCATTCCTCAATGTTATACCAAGTCATGTTCATTCCTCAATGTTATACCAAGTCATGTTCATTCTTCAATGTTATACCAAGTCATGTTCATTCCTCAATGTTATACCAAGTCATGTTCATTCTTCAATGTTATACCAAGTCATGTTCATTCTTCAATGTTGTATCAAAACATGTTCATTCCTCAATGTTATACCAAAACATGTTCATTGCTCAATGTTGTACAAAACATGTTCATTCCTCAATGTTATACCAAGTCATGTTCATTCTTCAATGTTATACCAAGTCATGTTCATTCCTCAATGTTATACCAAAACATGTTCATTCCTCAATGTTATACCAAAACATGTTCATTCCTCAATGTTATACCAAAACATGTTCATTCCTCAATGTTATACCAAGTCATGTTCATTCTTCAATGTTATACCAAGTCATGTTCATTCGAAGTGTTCATTCCTCAATGTTATACCAAGTCATGTTCATTCCTCAATGTTATACCAAGTCATGTTCATTCTTCAATGTTATACCAAGTCATGTTCATTCCTCAATGTTATACCAAGTCATGTTCATTGCTCAATGTTATACCAAGTCATGTTCATTCCTCAATGTTGTATCAAAACATGTTCATTCCTCAATGTTATACCAAAACATGTTCATTGCTCAATGTTATACCAAAACATGTTCATTCCTCAATGTTATACCAAGTCATGTTCATTTTCAATGTTATACCAAGTCATGTTCATTCCTCAATGTTATATACCAAAACATGTTCATTGCTCAATGTTATACCAAGCCATGTTCATTCCTCAATGTTATACCAAAACATGTTCATTCCTCAATGTTACACCAAAACATGTTCATTGCTCAATGTTATACCAAAACATGTTCATTGAGGTGTTCATTCCTCAATGTTATATACCAAAACATGTTCATTGCTCAATGTTATACCAAGCCATGTTCATTCCTCAATGTTATACCAAAACATGTTCATTCCTCAATGTTACACCAAAACATGTTCATTGCTCAATGTTATACCAAAACATGTTCATTGAGGTGTTCATTCCTCAATGTTATATACCAAAACATGTTCATTGCTCAATGTTATACCAAGCCATGTTCATTCCTCAATGTTATACCAAAACATGTTCATTCCTCAATGTTACACCAAAACATGTTCATTGCTCAATGTTATACCAAAACATGTTCATTGAGGTGTTCATTCCTCAATGTTATATACCAAAACATGTTCATTGCTCAATGTTATACCAAGTCATGTTCATTCTTCAATGTTATACCAAGTCATGTTCATTCCTCAATGTTACACCAAAACATGTTCATTCTTCAATGTTATACCAAAACATGTTCATTCTTCAATGTTATACCAAGCCATGTTCATTCTTCAATGTTATACCAAGCCATGTTCATTCTTCAATGTTATACCAAGTCATGTTCATTCCTCAATGTTATACCAAAACATGTTCATTCCTCAATGTTATACCAAAACATGTTCATTCCTCAATGTTATACCAAGCCATGTTCATTCCTCAATGTTATACCAAAACATGTTCATTCCTCAATGTTATACCAAAACATGTTCATTCTTCAATGATATACCAAAACATGTTCATTCCTCAATGTTATAAATGTTATGTTCATGGGAACTGTATTTAAAATTTGTCTTGCATCAACTGTTAGCCACATAATGCTTGTTATATCTGTTAGTAAGTCATTGCTGCCTGTTGCTTCAATTTGACGTTGTTCCTCAGTATTGCTTGGTTCATCAGTGTAATATGATACATGTGTCTCAGTACAGGCTGATCCCACAGTACACAGCCTTGATCCCCAGTTTGGACATGGCTTGGTACATCAGTGTGTGTATGCAGGCTGATCCCCAGTTTGGACATGGCTTGGTACATCAGTGTAGTATGGAGGCTGATCCCCCCGTTTGGACATGGCTTGGTACATCAGTGTAGTATGCAGACTGATCCCCAGTTTTGACATGGCTTGGTACATCAGTGTAGTATGCAGACTGATCCCCAGTTTGGACATGGCTTGGTACATCAGTGTAGTATGCAGACTGATCCCCAGTTTGGACATGGCTTAGTACATCAGTGTAGTATAGAGGCTGATCCCCAGTTTGGACATGGCTTGGTACATCAGTGTAGTATAGAGGCTGATCCCCAGTTTGGACATGGCTTGGTACATGGAGTGTAGTATGCATCCCCAGTTTGGACATGGCTTGGTACATGAGTGTAGTATGCATCCCCAGTTTGGACATGGCTTAGTACATGAGTGTAGTATGCAGGCTGATCCCCAGTTTGGACATGGCTTGGTACATGAGTGTAGTATGCAGGCTGATACCCAGTTTGGACATGGCTTGGTACATGAGTGTAGTATGCAGGCTGATCCCCAGTTTGGACATGGCTTGGTACATCAGTGTAGTATGCAGGCTGATCCCCAGTTTGGACATGGCTTGGTACATCAGTGTAGTATGCAGACTGATCCCCAGTTTGGAAATGGCTTGGTACATCAGTGTGTGTATGCAGGCTGATCCCCAGTTTGGACATGGCTTGGTACATCAGTGTAGTATGCAGGCTGATCCCCAGTTTGGACATGGCTTGGTACATCAGTGTAGTATGCAGGCTGATCCCCAGTTTGGACATGGCTTAGTACATGAGCATTTTATACAGGTTGATCCCCAGTTTTGACATGGCTTAGTACATGTACATCAGTGTAACTTGGTACATTATGGTTGCCTGTTATGAATAGCATGTCAGTATCTGCCTACCTCAGTATTGCCGGTTAACTCAATACTACTCATTGTCTTATTGCTGACTCGTATCTTATTGTGTTCTTCTGCCCTTGTAGTTCCTGTTATTTTGGGATATGTACTGGTGAAAGTCTTTTTCACCTTGATATGCATAAATTCAAGAACACTATTCCGGAATCTGGATGAATTCAGAATGTACAGAAAGAAGTTAATACTATAATTAACCTGCTCAAGACGTTGCGAAATTTCTCTGAACATGAAAATGTAAAAGATGGTCTCCATTTCTTGCTTTGTCTTGTCTTGCCAAAATTTCACTTGATGTAAAACTGTAATTGGCGTGAGGCATATGATAAAGGTGACAACCACGGACGTGAGAGCAATGGTGGTTCGAATCAACTCCTGCAGCTGTTTTTTCCCTCGTTCAGTCTTGTCTTCTATGTTGTTTACGAGGCGTTTATTTTCTTTGTGACGCTGGACAAGTGTTATGATGATTACGGGTGTCAGAACGGACATCACCATGATTGGAATTACCGACAACACCAATAACTCGCATAGCACAATTGCTTGGAATAGTAATGTGTTGCTTGAGGTGGATATATACTTCTGACATATATCATTACTGACAGCAGTAGAATGAGACAAAACTATTTCAATAATAGCCATTGTTACGTAGTTGGCAAAGATGAATAATTTTGTGCGTTTTTCGGTTATGATTTTTCTGACTTTTAGTGGGTACTTGACAGCGATGTATCTCTCAAAGCAAATATACACCACAAGCCATGAAGATGTCAGTTTTGAAGTGCGATAGAAGATGAAAAATATCTTGCAACCGATGTTTGAAAGTGCCCGAATGTCGAGCCCCAGCATGTCATGGAGGAAATCTTGGTTGAAGATTTGTGTGATGATCATGGCCGAGTCAGATATAGCCATGGCTGTGAGGACATGTCGAGTTGCCACGTTTGTCCATTTCGTGTACACCATGATCACGATTGTTAGAGAATTGCCAAACAAGCCAACAACGAGGAATGTGCACTGAAGGACAATCTCTGCAGTATACATTGCCTTCTTGTCATCCAGCCAATCAATTGTAGATCTTCCTGATTCGTTTGTCTGAAGTGTACTGCTTATAGTCATGTTTTCATCTCCAGTTGTCATCAAGCTCTTGTTGGACCAGGCCTCCTTCAGCAGATCTGTTGCCATGCTTTCTCAGCCTGGAAGAAAATATTATTTCCTGTTTAACTTACAAATCAATATCAAAAATTCATTAGCAATACATGTACTCTCATTTTCATGTGTACACATTTTAGCCTTTGTTATAAATAGTTGACAAAATGATATCATTGTTTGCAAGCTTGATTGAGTTTTGTGAGACATGTCACCCTCATCTCCCTATTTTGAGCAGGAAGAAGTATTTTCATATAGACTATACAGGAGGGTTATCATCAACAAACTCCCTTTAATTGTAGCATTAAACTTCCCCCTAGCCGAGCTTAAGCCATGTGTAGCAATTGATGCTTGCTAGTAGCTCAGCCTGCTGGTCCCTGACTGATCGAAAAATCCATAAATTACATGTTTTTAACCCATTTGATTATGGATACCGTTCAAACAGTATTTGCAAAGAACATAGAGCCAGATCAGACGCCACGGAACGTGCCATCTGATCAGGCTCTGTGCTGTTTGCTATTCAGATGATCTTGCTAAGACACTGTAGCAAACAACATAGATCCTGATCTGCAAGCAGTGTCACGCTGCGGCTGATCTGGATCTATGTTGATTACAAAAGCCTTTAAATGTATCCAGAATGAAATGGGTTAACTACTAATTTTAATGCTCGCCCTCATCGTTCGCCGACGGCGACAGTAAATAAGCTCAATCATCAACCTCACTAATTTTGGTAATTGTTACTATAATTGCGTCATGCCTACATTCTCTATATAGCCCATTAATGTCTCACTCACTACCTAGCAGGCTCTGTTTCTATCACAGAGAAAATCACGCTTTTCCTATATATATCCCATGTTTACGGGCAAAACATTCGGGCTTTCCTAAAGAGAAGTTGTAGCGAATCAATCAGTCTTGTCGTTCAGAATATTGTATTGCGTCATTCTGTATAGGTCCATGGGTCGAAAAATAACACAAATTCTTCTTGTGTACCATTGGCAACATTTGGTAGGAATGATCGATGTATAATGCTCTTCAAAGTTGTTAAAATGGTGCCCCCGGTGTAAAAATTGGAGTTAGATGAGACATCATGGCCCTCGTTGTTTCTTATTTTTCCTAGAAAGTAGGGCTTGACATTTCATTCAAATTGTCACGAATCACCACATCTCTATGTACATGTGACAGTTTGTTGTCTAACGCCCGCCTTACACGAGGGCGGTTCTGGTGGCTGCTAAGCGTTGTTCAGAAACGCTTAGACACCGCAAGGGTATTCGCCATCAACCACCAAGCACTGGCGTTCTCCCAACCGTGTTGTCGCCATGCAGAACCGTCGACCAAATGGCTATTGATTTGTGACGGTGGATGGTGGTAGCAACAGGTTCTATAGCCTCCCTCGTGTTAGTGTCCTCTTTCTCTACTCATTGGATCACCCGCTGTAGCTGATCATCGTTCTTGTATGGATTTGGGATCAGTACCGAGAAGTTTGGGCTGCAGCTGTTTGCTCTGTCCCTTCTCTTTCAACCAGAGCCAGACCCATAATAATCTATTCTTGTGGAGCAGCTTTACCACTTTCAGCACCCTCTTCTTTCTGTTCCGTGTATTCTAGCAGAGTTGCAGCCAGCAGACAGCACTCTTCTTCCTCTAACAACGATGCTTGTCGCTCGGCAACCATGATAAACTGTTGGCAATAGTTGAAAACGTGACTTATATAAGGGAGGGACATCATCAATGTTGTTAACCATCGTTAACCGTGTTGTCACCTAGTTAACACCATGTGAGCACCTCACAAAACCCTTATGAACCGCATAATGACCATACTTGATGGTTCTTGACCGCCTTAGCACTGTACATGCTCGTATATTACCGCCTTACCACCATACACAACCATGTTAGCACTGTACATGATCGTACATTACCGCCGTACACAACCGTGTTAACACTGTACATGCTCATATATTGCCGCCTTAGCACCATACACAACCGTGTTAGCACTGTACATGCTCATATATTACCGCCTTTGCACCGTACATTACCGCATGCCTTCCTTGTTGACACCGCGGAAAACCTCGTCAACCCTGTGTCGACACCACATATTATCACCTACTTGTTGCAAATATTTGCGGTTGAGCCCGGTTCTGTGCGATTTAGGAACCACACTGAAACGCCACAGAACCGCCATCGTGTCAGGCGGGCTTTAATAGCTTCCGAAACCTTATTAGCCATGAGATGAGTTAGCCAACTGCCGGATTATACAAGTTTATTGTGTGTGGTCCAGATATGTAATTGCATGATTCCTTTGATTGGAATTGTGATTCAAGCTGGTATTGTAGATTATATGACCAATTAAAAAAAAATTATTGACTGATTTTTTAACATACAGCTATGTCAAAGTCAGTTATGTCGAATTATCCGGTTATCTCGAAGCCGGATCAAAGTTCCTTTTCAGACACAATCATTTTACATATAACTGACTCCGTTTATATCGAATTTTGTTTGTCAAACTTCGGTTGGTTATGTCGAAGTATTTTGTTAGGTCCAAAGGAATTTTACATAATGGATGTAGACTGTATAATATGTATTTGAGAACATGTCAGAAATCGGCCAATCACTGGCAGTTTTAGTAACCCTGATGGAAACTATTTTTAAACAAATTTTGTTCACACTACTTCTCAAGTTATATTTTGATAACACCTTTGTACCTTCCGATAATCAACCATTTGAAATAGCTAATAATAATGACTAATATACTTAGGAGGTGCCCCAATTAATTAGGGGGCGACAATAAATAAACGCATTAAAACATAAAATCAGCCCTTTCCGTCACTGTGTCAAATTAAATTTGCATATAAATTAGAGTTCTAATTTTCGGTTTAAAGAAAAAAATGCATAGCTTTACACACAGCAAAAAGAACATAATTTTATTTATAGATTTATAATAAATTTACTATTTACTTTACATTCTTAATAATTACATGAAAGATGTTTGGTATGTTATTTATAAAAATAAAAAAGCATTTAAAGTAAGTTAACATGGAATTCATATGTTATTGAAGCATTTAAAGTAAGTTAACATGGAATTCATATGTTATTGAAGCATTTAAAGTAAGTTAACATGGCATTCATATGTTATTGAAGCATTTAAAGTAAGTTAACATGGCATTCATATGTTATTGAAGCATTTAAAGTAAGTTAACATGGCATTCATATGTTATTGAAGCATTTAAAGTAAGTTAACATGGCATTCATATGTTATTGAAGCATCCTTTTTCTTCCTCTATATGATCACATATTATCAGATATAAATATTTGGGCCCGAGCGTGGTCGAGTGGTTAAGGTCGCCGACTTGTATACCACTGTAACCTATCATCACTGATGGTCACGGGTTCGAGCCCCGCTCAGACCGTGTTTCATTTATATGAAAAAATTGGCAGTTTCTTACGGAGGTTGGTGCACCCAAGTACTGGTTAACTGCTGGAGCCTGCCCAGGAAAGGTGTTGTTAGGTAAACTGCCCGCCGGCGATATAGCCCAAAATGGTGCTGATGCAGGCGTAAAACCCGAAATATAATAATAATATAAATATTTGGTTTATTTAGTGTTACATAATTAATTAGATATATTGACATAATGAATTGCTATCCCATATTTGTTTATATGTGTGCCACATGGGTCTGAGACCTTCTCGATTTAAACAAATAAACTTTGAAACATGTGCATAATATATTACCGGTAGGTATAGTGAAGTTTTACCTTATATTATTTATTTTGTCCAATATTTAGATTTAGATCCATCATCCAATATTGAGTATAAAATCATCCCTGAACGTCCTCTGCTGTCCACAACACAAATACTGAGGTGTGAACAAAGCTTATTTTCAATCATTGAAAGCCATACAACTCTCAAACCAATGAATTACATAGCTATCGTAAGCGTTGCCAGGACAACACAGCAATAAAAATGTCACCCTGTCTATTTTGACAATGTATGATATTACAGATTAATTTTCCTGGAACCAGTATTTTCCAGAACTTTTAAACATAGTTATGATTGTGTTTGTGGATTGTCCGATGTCCAGCATTCACCTGTCGTATGTTCACAGTTGCTTCAAATAACGTAGAAGTTATTACGTGGCTAGTTTCATATCAGCATAGGTATCGACCCGGGGTATCTTGGTATCAGCCTGAGACAGATGGTCGTGTGCGCATGCATTATTTGAAAGGAACTAAGTTTGATACCGCATTTTCTGGTTTGATACGGGCTCATGACCTTATCAATCCAGCAAACGTAATATCAGACTGGAAAACACAGCGTATCAACCTGTGTGGTAGACAGTATTGTGGTAGTCAAATAACGGCAAAGAATAAGCTAAAATTGATATATAATAAATCTCTGTAACTTCCTGGTTGTTTTTTTATGGAATAATGGCGCAGATCATAGAGCTAAATTCGACCTGATCTGAAATCTAAGATTGCGATCAATTTGAAAGTCTATTCTATTCCAACTTCTCTCCCCCAAGCTGTTAGGCGATTTGACCCATAAGGTTACAATGACTATTGACAGTGAAAATCCATTGTTCACTTCTAGTGTGTTGAGCGATTTGTCCAGCCAATGGCAGCCATATTGAATATGTATTTTGAGCTTCTCGTCTCAAACCTGATTTTTTATTTAAAACTTTGTTGTATTCTTGAATATAGCCCTGAATTAGAGACCTATTCATAAGCTATGTGATTTCTTGTTCATCATGTTGGTTTTCCTATACTAGCAAAAAGAGGTAATCATGCATGCGGAGAATTGTTATAGAACATTAATTTTATAAACAACTGCTGCATATACGTGAAAATTGACACACGTGACGAGTATGACACGTCCACACTATCGGTATGTCGTTGCAGCTATTTCCCGTGCAGTTTGCCATCTCTAGGCACTTGTCAGTTTGCACGTTTTTCAATTAGACAATGAAAATTCAAGTTTCAACTGTTGGGTCACTCTTTGGAGACAAGTGAACAGTAAAAACAGGATTTTAACATTTGTATTTGTGATCAGTGCTATGCCGAGGCTAAATGATAATGAACTCCTCCGGATTATTGGTCTGCTTTAAGCTAGTATGGACCAAGCCGTTGTCGCTACACATTTCACGTCCATCGAAACACATCCTGGGATTTATGGGGACGAGAACAGTTTGGCCACGTCGCAATCAACCTCATGCAGGACGTCCACGTGTGACGTCACGTCAACAGGCCAATCATATTCGGATTGTGCATCTGTGAAATCGCCTTCAACAGGCGAGTTTGACTGCGCAAACCATCACTGGATTGCGACCTATTAGCCCGAGAACTGTACGGAATCTATTACGTGAACGAGCGATTCATCCGCAACATCATACAATCTGCCCAGGTTCTTCTGCGACACCATCATGTAGCACGACTGGACTGATGCATCTGCAATTCACTCAATTCCATAACGTGGAAAATGAAATGCAATTGTGAATAAATAACAAATAAATTGTCCCTGAAAAACTTGTTGTTCTACGTCATACATTTTTATAACACATATTAACCATGCACAGTTACCTTTTTTCCGCTAGTATATACTGCAACTCAAATGATGTCTCCGCAGGTTCGATCCCCGTCTGACCCTAATAAAATTAACAGTCTTAGAAATGGGACAATAAACAAGTTACCTCAGTATCAGGTTGATATCAAGTTACCTCAGTCTCATGTTGATATCAAGTTACCACAGTCTCGGGTTGATATCAAGTTACCACAGTCTCATGTTGATATCAAGTTACCCCAGTATCAGGTTGATATCAAGTTACCTCAGTCTCATGTTGATATCAAGTTACCACAGTCTCTGGTTGATATTAAGTTACCACAGTATCAGGTTGATATTAAGTTACCACAGTATCAGGTTGATATCAAGTTACCCCAGTATCAGGCTGATATCAAGTTATCTCAGTCTCAGGTTGATATCAAGTTACCCCATTATCAGGTTGATATCAAGTTATCCCAGTCTCATGTTGATATCAAGTTACCACAGTCTCAGGTTGATATCAAGTTACCCCAGTATCAGGCTGATATCAAGTTATCTCAGTCTCAGGTTGGTATCAAGTTACCCCAGTATCAGGCTGATATCAAGTTATCTCAGTCTCAGGTTGATATCAAGTTACCCCATTATCAGGTTGATATCAAGTTATCCAGTCTCATGTTGATATCAAGTTACCACAGTCTCAGGTTGATATCAAGTTACCACAGTCTCTGGTTGATATCAAGTTACCTAGGCTGATATGAAGCTAGTCACGTAATAACCTCTAAATATGATTCCATTCTAACATGACCCCAATGTGATGCTATGAACGAATAAATGTGTGTTATTTGGTCGGCAGAGCAAAATTCAACAGCCAAAATAGACCGGCTGATTGCAGCTTTAACAATGGTAGATTTGTTCTTTGCTTATAGGAATAAAGTATCGAGTAATTCTAGAATGTATGCTTACCAATGAAATATAAACTTGTAGCGTGCTCGCTTCTCACCAATGCAACCTGGGTTCAATCCTCGGACCGGGAAGTATGTGAGATGGTACGGTTTCTTCCCACACAAATGACCACATATACGCTTTCATCCGTGCCAACGAGAGTGATTAATATAAGTTGTTAGAACTTTCTTCGCAATCGTTGTAAAATAAATAAAGTTTAAACTTTAATAATAAACTTCTTTGTTAAAAATAAATAAAGTTTAAACTTTAATAATAAACTTGTTTGTTAAAAATAAATAAAGTTTAAACTTAATAATAAACTTGTTTGTTAAATAAAATGTGTTATTCCAATGCTTTCAACCAATGGAATAACACATTTTATTTATTACTGTGCTTTGTGCGTATGGTACCTACGTGTAGCCGCAGCCTGTTGAAATATTGTCAACACAACCTTATGGAACTCAAGCTGTCAGTGACATTTATCATTCATGGTCATCTAAATACAACGTTCTTGCGTCATATAGCACACAATTGCATCTGTTTCTATCAGAACAACACTTTTCAGCCTAAAATAGCAAGGATACAGTCAAACCTGTCTTAAGCAGTCAGCCAAGGCAGTCAGAGAAAGTGGCTGCTTAATAGAGGTCAAATATATAATAAAACAACCGATTGGGAATCTGGAAACTGGCTGCTTAATACAGGTTGGCTGCTTAATGGAGGTGATCACGAACACAGGTTTGACTGTATTTGTTTGTGTAAGTGAATGATCAAATAAATATTGTCACTCATGAACATATAAAGCTATTATTATCCCTCATGGCTAGCGTAACTCTAGATAAAAATAATATGTTGGTTAATAGCTATGCATAGCTAATGTTCATTGTTTTATCATGCCGACTCAAAATAAATTTTGTATCTTGTGTCAGTGAAACATAATTCGATAATTCACTGAAACAAACAAATATCCTCTTTCTTTTATTTCTTTTATGCTAAGAGATAGTCAGCTTGTGTTCGTGGAAAGCTACATAGATGGCTGTGTCATAAACTACAGGACACTGGATAAATTGTGTTACATACATCACTCGCAGATAACCGCCCACGGGTACAGCTTTCAAGTAATCTAAAATACAACTTGGAACACATCCGTTCAAGCTGACACTCTAATTCTCTGAGAAGCCTTTAAAATGTAAGGACTTTTAAGAAGCGACTTGTTTTAGACGTATTTGATTAATTGGAAATGCTAATAGCACTGTTGCAAAATTAGCTTGTACAATGATGAACTGAAGCATCTTTCTCAAATGCTCTCTCATTCATTGTCATATCACCTGGCCATGATTCTATGCTCTCTCATTCATTGTCATATCACCTGGCCATGATTGTATGCTCTCTCATTCATTGTCATATCACCTGGCCAGGATTGTATGCTCTCTCATTCATTGTCATATCACCTGGCCATGATTCTATGCTCTCTCATTCATTATCATATCACCTGGCCAGGATTGTATGCTCTCTCATTCATTGTCATATCACCTGGCCAGGATTGTATGTTCTCTCATTCATTGTCATATCACCTGGCCATGATTCTATGCTCTCTCATTCATTATCATATCACCTGGCCAGGATTGTATGCTCTCTCATTCATTGTCATATCACCTGGCCAGGATTGTATGTTCTCTCATTCATTGTCATATCACCTGGCCATGATTCTATGCTCTCTCATTCATTGTCATATCACCTGGCCAAGATTGTATACTCTCATTCATTGGCATATCACCTGGCCAAGATTGTATGCTCTCTCATTCATTGTCATATCACCTGGCCAGGATTGTATGCTCTCTCATTCATTGTCATATCACCTGGCCAAGATTCTATGCTCTCTCATTCATTGTCATATCACCTGGCCATGATTCTATGCTCTCTCATTCATTATCATATCACCTGGCCAGGATTGTATGCTCTCTCATTCATTGTCATATCACCTGGCCATGATTCTATGCTCTCTCATTCATTGTCATATCACCTGGCCATGATTCTATGCTCTCTCATTCATTGTCATATCACCTGGCCAAGATTGTATGTTCTCTCATTCATTGTCATATCACCTTGTCTGGATTGTATGCTCTCTCATTCATTGTCATATCACCTTGTCAGGATTGTATGCTCTCTCATTCATTGTCATATCACATGGCCAGGATTGTATGTTCTCTCATTCATTGTCATATCACATTGTCAGGATTGTATGCTCTCTCATTCATTGTCATATCACCTGGCCATAATTGTATGTTCTCTCATTCATTGTCATATCACCTGGCCAGGAGTGTATGCTCTCTCATTCATTGTCATATCACCTGGCCAGGATTCTATGCTCTCTCATTCATTGTCATATCACCTGGCCAGGATTCTATGCTCTCTCATTCATTGTCATATCACCTGGCCAGGATTGTTGGCTTTGCATATCATTATAAAATTGAGATGGTCTCACAATTTATTGGTTTTGTGCTAAACATGGCGGCATATTTGATACATGAACGACGACAGTTTGTTTTTAGTAACATTTACATCGTAATAATATGTTTATTTATGTGAATAGATTTTTTATAACATGTTTTTAAACAATACACTAGTCTACAATAGGGTTCATTCACTAGTCTTAGTCTATGTGACTTAACCAGGAAGAAGTTGTTTTGTTACCAACTACATGTATATTTTACCCATCCATTCACCCACCCATCCATCCATCAATCCACCCAGCCATCCACCAATCCACCCAGCCATCCTCCCACCCACCCATCCACCCAACATCCACCCATCCATTCACCCACCCACCCAACATCCACCCATCCATTCACCCACCCACCCAACATCCATCCACCCATCCATGTTTGAAAACAGTGAAAGATAGCATTTTATTTCACTGAGAAAACTCAATCATACATTGGAAAGCATATAAGAAGTTTACTTGGATTATACGGACAGTAATATTGATTATATGGACAGTATTATTGAGATCCGCAGATAGGCGGGACAGAATATAGTATTTATTTGTACTTATGCTGTGTAAAGCATGTACTCCTTCTTTCAGGTGTAAATGTGTATCTTCGCCGGGAGTTGGTGGGATGGGGAGACAGTGCCAAGTTAAAATATGGCAAGAAGCCAGAGGATTGTCCGTACCTGTGGCAGAGGATGAAAGAGTACACTGAGATAACCGCCAGAATCTTCCATGGTGTGAGGCTTGATAACTGTCATAGCACGCCGATACACGTGGCAGAGGTAATATTATATACATGGTACACTGAGATAACTGCCAGAATGTTCCAGGGTGTGAGGCTACTGTCCTAGCACGCCAATACACGTGGCAGAGGTAATATTATATACATGGTACACTGAGATAACTGCCAGAATGTTCCAGGGTGTGAGGCTACTGTCCTAGCACGCCAATACACGTGGCAGAGGTAATATTATATACATGGTACACTGAGATAACTGCCAGAATGTTCCAGGGTGTGAGGCTACTGTCCTAGCACGCCAATACACGTGGCAGAGGTAATATTATATACATGGTACACTGAGATAACTGCCAGAATGTTCCAGGGTGTGAGGCTACTGTCCTAGCACGCCAATACACGTGGCAGAGGTAATATTATATACATGGTACACTGAGATAACTGCCAGAATGTTCCAGGGTGTGAGGCTACTGTCCTAGCACGCCAATACACGTGGCAGAGGTAATATTATATACATGGTACACTGAGATAACTGCCAGAATGTTCCAGGGTGTGAGGCTACTGTCCTAGCACGCCAATACACGTGGCAGAGGTAATATTATATACATGGTACACTGCGATAACTGCCAGAATGTTCCAGGGTGTGAGGCTACTGTCCTAGCACGCCAATACACGTGGCAGAGGTAATATTATATACATGGTACACTGAGATAACCGCCAGAATCTTCCATGGTGTGAGGCTACTGTCCTAGCACGCCAATACACGTGGCAGAGGTAATATTATATACATGGTACACTGAGATAACCGCCAGAATCTTCCATGGTGTGAGGCTACTGTCCTAGCACGCCGATACACGTGGCAGGGTATTTATACATGGTACACTGAGATACGCCAGAATTCCAGGTGTGAGGCTATGTCTAGCACGCCATACACGTGGCAGAGGTAATATTATATACATGGTACACTGAGATAACCGCCAGAATCTTCCATGGTGTGAGGCTTGGTAACTGTCATAGCACGCCGATACACGTGGCAGAGGTAATATTATATACATGGTACACTGAGATAACCGCCAGAATCTTCCATGGTGTGAGGCTTGGTAACTGTCATAGCACGCCGATACACGTGGCAGAGGTAATATTATATGCATGGTACACTGAGATAACCGCCAGAATCTTCCATGGTGTGAGGCTACTGTCCTAGCACGCCGATACACGTGGCAGAGGTAATATTATATACATGGTACACTGAGATAACCGCCGGAATCTTCCATGGTGTGAGGCTTGGTAACTGTCATAGCACGCCGATACACGTGGCAGAGGTAATATTATATATATGGTACACTGAGATAACTGCCGGAATCGTCCACGTTGTGAGGCTTGATAACTGTCATAACACGCCGATACACGTGGCAGAGGTAATATTATATATACTAAGAAATGAACATTATACCTTCGCATAACATAGAAGAAAGGAACTCTGTGACCTAGTGGTTAAGGCATCCACCTACGGAGTGGGAGGTCAAAGGTTTGAACCTCGTTAGGGGTTCGTTCTGATATGGCTGGTTGATTAGCCGCCAGCTACTTATATAATTGTTGCAGATTGCGTATCAGTCTGGCCTACAAGGATAGGATTCGGGAAGTCTGATGTTAATGAAAATGGTGTCTCATAAGTCGGTAATGGCTGGCCCTTTCAATAGGGGTGACACTGTAATAAACAAACACTACGGTTCTTTTACTTTACTATTATATAAATGGGTCTGCCTCCGTGGTCGAGTGGTTACGGTCGCTGACTTGTATACCACTGTAACCTATCATCACTGAAGAAAAAGTTGGCAGTTTCTTACGGAGGTTGGTGCACCCAAGTACTGGTTAACCGTTGGAGCATGCCCAGGAAAGGTGTTGTTAGGTAAACTGCCCACCGGTGATATAGCCCAAAATGGTGCTGATGCAGGCGTAAAACCCGAAATATAATAATAATAATTTTCTATTACTATTATATAAATGGCCTCAACATTTGATCAAATAATTAGAAATACAAATTACACTTACAATCCATTTCACTGAATATTTTACTTTCTTAAATTAGCTGTTCTTCTACCGTAGTAAGAAGAAAATATGTTTTAATGTTGGATTGATGTACACGAAATGATATTTAGCAACAATATTAGAAATGTTTTGTTAGAAATATAAACAGCCCACAACTTATTTCTTATTTAAAAGTTCCTTTCTATGTTATGCTGATGTATAATGTTCATCCAAATAATGGAAATTATAGTTGTGGAATCATTTCCAGTTTCTAAAGTACGTTGCTCGACTTTGAGATGGTACCACCCTCCGAGGCCACACTTGCATACCGTTGCTCGACTTTGAGATGATACCCCCCTCCGAGGCCTCACTTGCATACCGTTGCTCGACATTGAGATGGTACCACCCTCCGAGGCCCACTTGCATACGTTGCTCTTGAGATGGTACCCCCTCCGAGGCCTCACTTGCATACTGTTGCTCGACATTGAGATGGTACCACCCTCCGAGGCCACACTTGCATACTGTTGCTCAACTTTGAGATGGTACCACCCTCCGAGGCCACACTTGCATACCGTTGCTCGACTTTGAGATGATACCCCCCTCCGAGGCCACACTTGCATACCGTTGCTCGACTTTGAGATGATACCCCCCTCCGAGGCCACACTTGCATACCGTTGCTCAACTTTGAGATGGTACCACCCTCCGAGGCCTCACTTGCATACTGTTGCTCGACATTGAGATGGTACCACCCTCCGAAGCCTCACTTACATACTGTTGCTCGACATTGAGATGGTACCACCCTCCGAGGCCACACTTGCATACTGTTGCTCGACATTGAGATGGTACCACCCTCCGAAGCCTCACTTGCATACTGTTGCTCGACATTGAGATGGTACCACCCTCCGAGGCCACACTTGCATACCGTTGCTCAACTTTGAGATGGTA
>CM026397.1:11221805-11284750 GCA_014843695.1 Archivesica marissinica | reverse complement strand
ATGGTACCCCCCTCCGAGGCCACACTTGCATACCATTGCTCGACTTTGAGATGGTACCCCCCTCCGAGGCCACACTTGCATACCGTTGCTCGACTTTGAGATGGTACCCCCCTCCGAGGCCACACTTAAGGATGCTCTCATTCTAAAACTATCATAAATCCCAAAAGCACAAACAAAATATTTTAAATCCATTTTTAATTCTGAAGACTGAAGCCCTCGATATAATCTATAATTAATCTCAAACCCATTTGGGATTTGCTCATCTGCGTACGGGCCAACAATTGATGTTTAGGGGGTAACTGTTTTGTTGAATACTGTTGAAAAGGTCCTTAGTTATAAGGGTTATGAGCCTTTTTATAGCCCTGTACACACAGTTTAGTTCATAATCCTTGATTCTTGGGTGCGTTTGTCCCTCCATCCGCACGAGCAGAAAATCTTATGTGACTATGTGACTGATAGATCATGTCATTTTGCATTACAACATGTGTGAAAAATAACAAATTTTGAATGCGATTTGATTACTTCCAAATAAATTGAATATTAAAAGGATGGTAAATTGGCATAGTAGGTGAATTTTAATCATTTGTCGAACAATTTCTAGCAAACTTTTGTGAAGACTAGGATATACCAGATGTATCTCTTACCCACAATACTTGGAAGTCGTGATAGCGCAGTGGATGCGGGTTCGCTTCAGGTGCAAATGGTCCGGAGTTCGAGCCCCACTGGAGCCGTTATGATTGTACCCTTAGGCAAGGCATTTAAATTCCACATTGCCTCTTCTCTCTCCCTCGTGGCGATGGATTCCACCAGGAATGAGGTCTCGAGAGTGATTAATATAAGTTGAAAGAATTTGTTTCGCAATCGAGCTAAAATAAATTTGTATAAACTAAACCCACAATACTTGGAACAAAATATAACATTACTTTTAGTTTAAGCAATATTTATTTCTTTGAATAAACATAGTTAAGTGTAAATAGTGTGTACATACATGTACGATTGAGTAGAAAGCAACCGGCTTGTATGATTACATTACTTTTAGCCAAATATTGCGTCCGTGGTCCAAGTCGTATAGCGTCAGATTTGGAATCGAACTGTCCCGGGTTCGATATTCGGTCAGGACACGTATGTAGTGTCATTGAGCAGGCACCTTCCACACATTGCTTAGTACTGGTTAACCGCTTAGGTCGGCTAAGCCTGCCCAGATAAAACATGTCTAGGTCCCCGTAAGGGGTTTGACATTAATGGAACATACATACATACATACAATACATACATACAAATAGTTTGTTATTGGAAGTTTCCTTTGTTTCAGTATATGCTGGATGCTGCTCGTAAGATCCGTCCAGACCTCTATGTGATTGCTGAACTCTTCACAGGTGGAGAGCACTTGGACAATCTGTTCATTAATAGACTGGGCATTAACTCCCTTGTTCGAGGTTAGTTGTCACATTAGTATTGGAGATATTGGTTTGTTTCATCGTATTTTCCCAGTCAGAAGTCGAGGGTCAAATATTGCTTGAAAAAGCTGATTTTTCAGCTGGATCCTTCCATATGTCAATGATACTTTTAAGACATTTGTTATGACAATGGATTTTCAGCTGGATCCTTCCATATGTCAATGATACTTTTAAGACATTTGTTATGACAATGGTTTTTCAGCTGGATCCTTCCATATGTCAATGATACTTTGTGGATTTAAGACATTTGTTATGACAATGGATTTTTCTCTCATTTTTGATTGAAACTTGGCACAATTTGAGATATCTGGTTGACTTGATTCCATTAGAAATCATAAAAAAATGCACTGATGCACAACAATAATTGATGACGTTTGTGTATCAGTGTTTTCTATGGTTTATAATGTAAATAATTGTCTAAACCAATTGTTATATTAAAGCAAATGAAACAAGCAGACAGACAGACTGCAGTGGGCAGTATTTCAAACTGCAGTGGCTGGAAACCAAAGTATAAAGCAGGGAGAATAAGATTTGTTATTCCACTTGTTATTCCACTGCTGTCAACCAATGGAATAGCACATTTTATTATATGCACATCATAAATCCACTACCTTGGATATCTTCTGATATCTCTGGTTGTATATAAGCTGGTAGTATGTAACTGATATCTCTAGTTGTATATAAGCTGGTAGGATGTAAACTGATATATATGGTTGTATATAAGCTGGTAGTATGTAACTGATATCTCTAGTTGTATATACGCTGGTAGGATGTAAACTGATATCTCTAGTTGTATATAAGCTGGTAGGATGTAAACTGATATCTCTGGTTGTATATAAGCTGGTAGTATGTAACTGATATCTCTAGTTGTATATAAGCTGGTAGGATGTAAACTGATATATATGGTTGTATATAAGCTGGTAGTATGTAACTGATATCTCTAGTTGTATATACGCTGGTAGGATGTAAACTGATATCTCTAGTTGTATATAAGCTGGTAGGATGTAAACTGATATCTCTGGTTGTATATAAGCTGGTAGTATGTAACTGATATCTCTAGTTGTATATAAGCTGGTAGGATGTAAACTGATATCTCTGGTTGTATATAAGCTGGTAGTATGTAACTGATATCTCTAGTTGTATATAAGCTGGTAGGATGTAAACTGATATCTCTGGTTGTATATAAGCTGGTAGGATGTAAACTGATATCTCTAGTTGTATATAAGCTGGTAGGATGTAAACTGATATCTCTGGTTGTATATAAGCTGGTAGTATGTAACTGATATCTCTGGTTGTATATAAGCTGGTAGGATGTAAACTGATATCTCTAGTTGTATATAAACTGGTAGGATGTAAACTGATATCTCTGGTTGTATATAAGCTGGTAGTATGTAACTGATATCTCTAGTTGTATATAAGCTGGTAGGATGTAAACTGATATCTCTAGTTGTATATAAGCTGGTAGTATGTAAACTGATATCTCTAGTTGTATATAAGCTGGTAGGATGTAAACTGAAATCTCTGGTTGTATATAAGCTGGTAGGATGTAAACTGATATCTCTGGTTGTATATAAGCTGGTAGTATGTAACTGATATCTCTAGTTGTATATAAGCTGGTAGGATGTAAACTGATATCTCTGGTTGTATATAAGCTGGTAGTATGTAACTGATATCTCTAGTTGTATATAAGCTGGTAGGATGTAAACTGATATCTCTAGTTGTATATAAGCTGGTAGGATGTAAACTGATATATCTGGTTGCATATAAGCTGGTAGTATGTAACTGATATCTCTAGTTGTATATAAGCTGGTAGTATGTAACTGATATCTCTAGTTGTATATAAGCTGGTAGGTGTAAACTGATATCTCTGGTTGTATATAAGCTGGTAGGATGTAAACTGATATCTCTGGTTGTATATAAGCTGGTAGGATGTAACCTGATATCTCTGGTTGTATATAAGCTGGTAGAATGTAAACTGATATCTCTGGTTGTATATAAGCTGGTAGGATGTAAACTGATATCTCTGGTTGTATATAAGCTGGTAGGATGTAACCTGATATCTCTGGTTGTATATAAGTTGGTAGGATGTAAACTGATATCTCTGGTTGTATATAAGCTGGTAGTATGTAACTGATATCTCTAGTTGTATATAAGCTGGTAGGATGTAAACTGATATCTCTGGTTGTATATAAGCTGGTAGTATGTAACTGATATCTCTAGTTGTATATAAGCTGGTAGGATGTAAACTGATATCTCTGGTTGTATATAAGCTGGTAGGATGTAAACTGATATCTCTGGTTGTATATAAGCTGGTAGGATGTAACCTGATATCTCTGGTTGTATATAAGCTGGTAGAATGTAAACTGATATCTCTGGTTGTATATAAGCTGGTAGAATGTAAACTGATATCTCTGGTTGTATATAAGCTGGTAGGATGTAAACTGATATCTCTGGTTGTATATAAGCTGGTAGGATGTAACCTGATATCTCTGGTTGTATATAAGTTGGTAGGATGTAAACTGATATCTCTGGTTGTATATAAGCTGGTAGTATGTAACTGATATCTCTAGTTGTATATAAGCTGGTAGGATGTAAACTGATATCTCTGGTTGTATATAAGCTGGTAGTATGTAACTGATATCTCTAGTTGTATATAAGCTGGTAGGATGTAAACTGATATCTCTGGTTGTATATAAGCTGGTAGGATGTAAACTGATATCTCTGGTTGTATATAAGCTGGTAGGATGTAACCTGATATCTCTGGTTGTATATAAGCTGGTAGAATGTAAACTGATATCTCTGGTTGTATATAAGCTGGTAGGATGTAAACTGATAGCTCTGGTTGTATATAAGCTGGTAGGATGTAACCTGATATCTCTGGTTGTATATAAGCTGGTAGAATGTAAACTGATATCTCTGGTTGTATATAAGCTGGTAGGATGTAAACTGATATCTCTGGTTGTATATAAGCTGGTAGGATGTAAACTGATATCTCTGGTTGTATATAAGCTGGTAGGATGTAAACTGATATCTCAAACGATTAATGGAATAAAATGAAGCTTGATACATGTACATTGTATTTTGTATGATCTACATCCTATAACTTCTGACAGTATATTGACTAAATTCCAACCGCTGTTTATTCGACATATTATTTATGAAGATTCAATATGGATCTAGCGTGTCTTGCCTAAGGACACCACCACCGTGGTTCTGGCTGGGCTTGAACTCAGCACCTCAGTAACAACCATGGAGGATCCACATATTGTAATTATTATTTATTATTATTGTGGGATTGTTGGTCCACCTCCGTGGTTACGGTCGCTGACTTATATACCACTGTAACCTATCATCACTGATGGTCACGGGTTCGAGCCCCGCTCAGACCGTGTCTCATTTATATGAAAAAGTTGGCAGTTTCTTACGGAGGTTGGTGCACCCAAGTACTGGTTAACCGCTGGAGCCTGCCCAGGAATGGTGTTGTTAGGTAAACTGCCCGCCGGCGATATAGCCCAAAATGGTGCTGATGCAGGCGTAAAACCTGAAATATATAATAATTGTGTGATTGTTGTTATTAGATTCTAGTTGAATTGTGTATTCTTTTAGAGGCAATGAGTGCCAAGGACAGTCATGCATTGGGTGGGTTAATTCACCGGTATGGAGGCCAGCCAGTGGGTGCGTTTATCCAGCCCCGTGTGAGGCCCCTGGTGTGCACTATGGCACATGCTGTCCTGTATGATCAGACGCACGATAATGAATCTCCAATTCAGGTATGTCATGCATTAACCTTTAACCTGCTAATAACTAAAGTTGCTTTTGCAAACAGCTTAGAGCCAGATCAGTCGGCACAGAATGTGCCGTCTGATCAGGCTCTATGCTGTTTGCTATTGGGATAGTGGAGTTAAAACATTTGGCTGAATAGCAAACAACACATATCCTGATCAGACATGGCATTGCGCTGCGGCTGATCTGGATCTATGTTGTGTGCAAATGTGATTTTATTTACTCAGCTTATTTACTCAGCTTGCTGTCTGATCAGACTCTATGCTGTTTGCATTTCGGATAGTGGAATTAAAACACTTGGCTGAATAGCAAGCAACATAGACCTTGATCAGACGCGGCTAATCTGGATCTATGTTGTTTGCACATTCCTTCCAATTTATTCAGCATTTTAAGGGTTATTTTATGTCGTTTTAATTCATTGTTTACAGATTTGCATCCCCTTTTTGTTTGCAACAATCTATGTGTATCAACTCATGGCTTCGTTGTCATAATGATTAAAATCAATATTAAATGCATATTGTATTTAGAATCACACTCTTAATCTATTACAATACCATGAAGATGATGTGTGCTGGGCACCAGGATCGAGACAATGTATGCCGGGTGCCAGGCTTGAGTATGTTACTAATAACTGTATTAGAATGCTGTTGTTCGTCTGTCAGTCCTATCTCAATCTTATCCACGCTTCATCTTCAAAAACTCATGTCGAATTTTCATGACACTTGACGCGAAGCATTGATATAAAGTCGAATTGTGTGTATAGCGTGTTTAGTCCGCCTCCGTGGTCGAGTGGTTAAGATCGCTGACTTGTATACCAATGTAACCTATCATCACTGATGGTCACGGGTTCGAGTCCCGCTCAGACCGTGTCTCATTTATATGAAAAAGTTAGCAGTTTCTTACGAGGTTGGTGCACCCAAGTACTGGTTAACCGTTGGAGCCTGCCCAGGAAAGGTGTTGTTAGGTAAACTGCCCCGCCGGCGATAATTTGGTGTTCAATTTGGTTTATTTTTGGCAGAGTTATGGCCCTTTGAAGACGTTTCAAAACAAAGTTTGTCTAATTTGATTCCGCTAATAACTTGTCCGGATTTCAACAATTCTTGCAGAGAACAATCAGTAACAAATAAAGGAACCAGGACCCTCTGTGGGAACAAGCAAGGAACATAATAGAGATAATTTCCTCTAGCTTGAGCCCGGATGCTGGCATACTAGTAAATAGAAATATATTTAAAAATGTATTAAGCTGTTTATTTCCACTACAGAAAAGATCTGCATATGATATGTTGCCAACAGCAGCACTCGTGTCCATGGCATGCTGCGCCACGGGCAGTAATAGGGGCTACGATCAAATGGTGCCACATCATGTAAGTATGCCATTATAAATGGTGCCACATCATGTAAGTATACCATTATAAATGGTACCACATGTAGGTATGCCATTATAAATGGTACCACATCATGTAAGTATGCCATTATAAATGGTGCCACATCATGTAAGTATCATGTAAGTATGCCATTATAAATGGTGCCACATCATGTAAGTATCATGTAAGTATGCCATTTATAAATGGTACCACATCATGTAAGTATGCCATTATAAATGGTGCCACATCATGTAAGTATACCATTATAAATGGTGCCACATCATGTAAGTATACCATTATAAATGGTGCCACATCATGTAAGTATACCATTATAAATGGTACCACATCATGTAAATATACCATTATAAATGGTACCACATGTAGGTATGCCATTATAAATGGTACCACATCATGTAGGTATGCCATTATAAATGGTGCCACATCATGTAAGTATGCTATTATAAATGGTACCACATCATGTAGGTATGCCATTATAAATGGTACCACATCATGTAAGTATCATGTAAGTATGCCATTATAAATGGTACTACATCATGTAGGTATACCATTATAAATGGTACCACATCATGTAAATATACCATTATAAATGGTACCACATGTAGGTATGCCATTATAAATGGTACCACATCATATAAGTATACCATTATAAATGGTACCACATGTAGGTATGCCATTATAAATGGTGCCACATCATGTAAGTATACCATTATAAATGGTACCACATGTAGGTATACCATTATAAATGGTACCACATCATGTAGGTATACCATTATAAATGGTACCACATCATGTAAGTATGCCATTATAAATGGTACCACATCATGTAGGTATACCATTATAAATGGTACCACATCATGTAGGTATGCCATTATAAATGGTACCACATCATGTAAGTATGCCATTTATAAATGGTGCCACATCATGTAAGTATGCCATTATAAATGGTGCCACATCATGTAAGTATGTCATTATAAATGGTACTACATCATATAAGTATGTCATTATAAATGGTACTACATCATATAAGTATGTCATTATAAATGGTGCCACATCATGTAAGTATGTCATTATAAATGGTACTACATCATATAAGTATGTCATTATAAATGGTGCCACATCATGTAAGTATGTCATTATAAATGGTACCACATCATATATGTATGCCATTATAAATGGTACCACATCATGTAGGTATACCATTATAAATGGTACCCACATCATGTAAGTATGTCATTATAAATGGTACCCACATCATGTAGGTATACCATTATAAATGGTGCCACATCATGTAAGTATACCATTATCAATGGTACCACATGTAGGTATACCATTATAAATGGTACCACATCATGTAAGTATGCCATTATAAATGGTGCCACATCATGTAAGTATACCATTATAAATGGTACCACATCATGTAAGTATGCCATTATAAATGGTGCCACATCATGTAAGTATACCATTATAAATGGTGCCACATCATGTAAGTATACCATTATAAATGGTACCACATGTAGGTATACCATTATAAATGGTACCACATCATGTAGGTATACCATTATAAATGGTACCACATGTAGGTATACCATTATAAATGGTACCACATCATGTAGGTATGCCATTATAAATGGTGCCACATCATGTAAGTATACCATTATAAATGGTACCACATCATGTAAGTATGCCATTATAAATGGTGCCACATCATGTAAGTATGCCATTATAAATGGTGCCACATCATGTAAGTATACCATTATAAATGGTACCACATGTAGGTATACCATTATAAATGGTACCACATCATGTTGGTATACCATTATAAATGGTACCACATCATGTTGGTATACCATTATAAATGGTACCACATCATGTAGGTATACCATTATAAATGGTACCACATCATGTAAGTATACCATTATAAATGGTACCACATCATGTTGGTATACCATTATAAATGATACATCATGTAGGTATACCATTATAAATGGTACCACATCATGTAGGTATACCATTATAAATGGTACCACATCATGTTGGTATACCATTATAAATGGTACCACATCATGTAGGTATACTATTATAAATGGTACCACATCATGTTGGTATACCATTATAAATGATACATCATGTAGGTATACCATTATAAATGGTACCACATCATGTAGGTATACCATTATAAATGGTACCACATGGAGAGTTATCATATCACCTAAAGCTGTTGGTGCGAATTTAAACACAAAAACAAACAAACATGTTAGGAAGTTATCCAGCTTACTTGCGGAAGGTCGGTGGTTCTACCACGATGTGCACCCGAGAATAAATTACTGTTCGGAGTGCCTCCTAGCGTCATTTAAAGCTTGTATGTCACCATATAGCTGTCAGTGGGACTTTAAACCAATCGTACAAACATGACATTATGTATAAGGTGAGTATACTCTACAGTAAATGTTTTCGCTGTTTCAGATACACGTAGTCACGGAGGAGAGGAAGTATCCGTCCTGGTCAGACTTTGATTTCCCGGACAGACCATACGTTAATCTAACATTTGGAATCAGTCGGGCTAAAACCCTTCTCAACAATCTGCATCTTAAGCTTGGGAATGGAGACGTCACAAATGATAACGTGAAGGAAGAATACGCCTTCTCTCAGGTAAGACGTGGGACTTGATCGTTGACTCGGGTGTGTATATGTCGTGAAAACTCCCTTAGCCCTTTCAACACCACAGGCCTCTAAATAGGCTTACAAAAAGTGTTGATCCAGATTACTATTTTTAGATAAAATTACCCATTTTGATAAATGAACTGGTCCAAAGGTAATTTTCTTATTAATTTATTGGTCTAAAAATATCATGCACCAGTCCATGTCAGTTACATGGGGTTGAATGGGTTAATATTAAAAATGAGTTTTGTGTTGAAAGATAGTTGATTTATATACATGTAAGCATAACCTTGAAAAAAGGTGTAAAAAATTGTGTTGAATTTCAAGCAAAGAAAATCTTCAATTATAACAAAATAACCTTGATTTATTTTTACGGATACTTTTTACAAGGTGAAAAAATGGGTCAAACTGGAATAGAGAATTAGTCGATCGTCTAATGTAGGACTTTTAGAATTATTGGTATGCATTGTTTCCCTTGGCATAATGGGAAAAATCATTTCTGTGTATGGCATAGTGGGATGAATTTTACATGTCACGTCAATAATGTTGAGTCATCAAAATTATCATAGAAAAACAGTAAATGTGCCGGATTAATACATTCATAGGCACTGTAACCTATCATCACTGATGGTCACGGGTTCGAGCCCTGCTCGGGCCGTGTCTCATTTATATGAAAAATTTGGCAGTTTCTTACGGAGGTTGGTGCACCCAAGTACTGGTTAACCGCTGGAGCCTGCCCAGGAAAGGTGTTGTTAAGTAAACTGCCTGCCGGCGATATAGCCCGAAATGGTGCTGATGCAGGCGTAAAACCCGAAATATAACATATAAAATATAACATAATATATTCATAGGTGTATGTAGACCAGTTGGATGAGCACACAGTATCGGTGACACGTCATAATCCTGCAACGCACAAGTCAGTGGTGCTAGTGGCTCGCACAGCATTCAGTGAACCAGTGCACCCAGAGAACACTCCATTTATCAGACCACTAACTGTACAAGGTAACTCTATCTGTTTTACATCATTCGATGATATTTCCCTTTACTGTGAGTATTTCGCACCAGAGTATTAACTGAAGTCCCGTATTAATCACTCTCGAGACAGCATTCCTGATGGAATCCATCGCCACGAGGGAGAGAGAAGAGGCAACATGGAATTTAAGCTATACTGTATTACATGTCTATTATATTGTATACTGAAAGACTTTAGAAACGCATCAGTACCAAAGTCAACATGAACGTCAGAAACGCATCTGTACCGACGTGAACATGAACGTCAGAAATGCATCTGTACCGACGTCAACATGAACGTCAGAAACGCATATGTACGAAGTCAACATGAACGTCAGAAACGCATCTGTACCGACGTCAACATGAACGTCAGAAACACATCTGTACCGACATCAACATGAACGTCAGAAATGCATCTGTACCGAAGTCAACATGAACGTCAGAAACGCATCTGTACCAACGTCAACATGAACATCAGAAACGCATCTGTACCGACGTCAACATGAACGTCAGAAACGCATCTGTACCGAAGTCAACATGAACGTCAGAAACGCATCCGTACCGACATCAACATGAACGTCAGAAACGCATCTGTACCGAAGTCAACATGAACGTCAGAAACGCATCTGTACCGACGTCAACATGAATGTCAGAAACGCATCTGTACCGACGTCAACATGAACGTCAGAAATGCATCTGTACCGAAGTCAACATGAACGTTACCGTGGTGGCTGTGTTGTAGAACGTGATAGGTTCGGGGAAGGCAGTATAATGGTTTGGGGCGCCATTAATCATGACTTTCGTTCGGACCTTGTTCTGATTGAAGGTAATTTGAACGCACAGCGTTACATGAATAAAGTGCTTGCTCCTGTGCTCGTTCCACTGCTTCAACGTAACGGCAACAACCGTCAGTTGACGTTCCAACAGGACAATGCACGCGCTCACAGTGCCCGTCTCGCCCAAACTTACTTAATGAACTGAACACTGGCTCTTATAAAGTCCAAGAAAGGTCGATTTTGTTGTGAATACAAATAAAATGTTAAGAGATACTTAATTTATTCTGATGTATCATAATCTCATACTACCGTGCATAATATTAGGGTGTATATATCAGTGATGCGTTTCTAATGTCTTTCTGTATATAATGTATTATCATACTTTACATATAAAACCTAGACCAATTCAGAAGATTTAGTTTAAACAATATTTATATAATTTAGAAGTTTTGCCGACATCTACTGTTGCAGGTGTGATAGAGAGCATTGTGTTTGAGATACAGACTTGTCACACCAAGGAATATGGGTATAAGAAGGACGTAGACTTCATCAACGGCCTGCCAAACTACTATCTGAAGCTACAGGAAAACATACCTCCTGGTCTCAGTAAGATGGTATCCGTGACGATGACCGACGATGGAATGTGTTCCATTGTCAATTTCCAAAATTTTACTCCCGGAAGTGTTGTAGCATTTAGGTAAGGTTTGTTGATGTGCGTATGGGTGGGGTAATGAACTTTAAGATTTCTTTTACTACCAGAGCTTCCCCTGTCACCAGTGTTGCCAAATGAAACAGATTCAGCAAGGTTGCAAAATAATTTTGGAATTGTAGAATTGGAGTGAAAATGATTATTCTGCAAAAAATAGCAAAATATTTTCAAAGCCCAGTAGAGGCCCTGTGGAAGCCCAGTGGTGGCTCGACGGAGAGAGCAAGGTTATAGCTTTAAAACAGAGAATCAAACTCACCAAGCATACCACTGAAGAAACATTTAGCAACATGGTCACCTTGTTCTCATCCTCTGTTGAATAGTATTCACATTGCCCGCCCTCCATCGCATTTTGATTGCAGATAACTCCTCCTACAATAATACTTCATTCACTACTGCTAGGAATTCTCCTACAATAATACTTCATTCACTACTGCTAGGAATTCTCCTACAATAATACTTCATTCACTACTGCTAGGAATTCTCCTACAATCATACTTCATTCACTACTGCTAGGAATTATCAGTATCTGGTCCAGTTATGTGTAGTGTCTCGAAGTTCCGGTTGACCGAGTTTTGTCAGATTTATAAAATCATAATAATTATTGTCAGGGTTTTTTGCGGGTAATGCTTTCAGTTCAAAGATAACTTTTTTGAGATTCTTTAGTTTAATTAGATTTCTGTTTATGCCAGCATGACCATACGAGATGTCATAACGTATCTTAATATTTGTAATTTGTTCAACTTACTGGTTTATGCCAGCATGACCATAAGAGATGTCATAATGAATCTAAATATGTGTAATTTGTTCAACTAACTTGTTTATGCCAGCACGGCCATAAAAGATGTCATAATGAATCTAAATATGTGTAATTTGTTCAACTAACTTGTTTATGCCAGCACGGCCATAAGAGATGTAACGTATCTTAATATTTGTAATTTGTTCAACTACCTTGCTTATGCCAGCACGGCCATAAAAGATGTAACGTATCTTAATATTTGTAATTTTTCCAACTAACTTGCTTATGCCAGCATGGCCATAAAAGATGTAACGTATCTTAATATTTGTAATTTGTTCAACATCGGCAGAATCCTGAGAGATATCAGTTACATGATAATCGGATTTATTTTACAGGAGTGTGTTACCTGCCCCAGCTCAGCGTGCTATTCTTGAGATCAGACGGGGTCTTGGCCAGTTTGGATACCTCATGAGGTCGTACAGTGGTCGGAAATTGTTTGACGAAACCGTAGACACATCAAGCTTCCGCTCTATTGTTTCTGCTCTGTCGCTCGCCGATCTCAATGTTATATTGTTCCGATGTGAAGGGGAAGAGAAGGCTGACGGGAAAGGTCTCGGATTGTATCATATTCCAGATTATGGAAATTTGAACTACTGCGGATTGAGAGGTGATAGCCTTTTGCTTGTTTTCGGGATTTAGTTGCACCAAAAGTTATGGGACTTGTTTTATTTGGTGGAGGAAGACCTCGTGTGTACCTCACGGAGCGTTGATTCAGGCATGGGCAGGTACCTGTATAGAACCGGTGAACTGCAAGCAAATTGGGTAGCTTCTTCAATGAAATAATTCAATATCCCTGCTTTTATTCAAACCAACAGCCTTAATGATTTCAAGTCGACAACCGTAGCTACTCAACAATTCAACGTAGCTACTCAACAACTCAACTTTAGCTAATCAACAACTCAACCGTAGCTACTCAACAACTCAACCTTAACTACTCAACCTTAGCTACTCAATAACTCAACCTTAGCTACTCAATAACTCAACCGTAGCTACTCGACAAACTCAACCGTAGCTACTCAACAACTCGACCGTAGCTACTCAACAACTCAACCGTAGCTACTCGACAAACTCAACCATAGCTACTCAACCGTAGCTACTCAACAACTCAACCTTAGCTACTCAACCTTAGCTACTCGACAAACTCAACCGTAGCTACTCAACAACTCAACCTTAGCTACTCAACAACTCAACCTTAGCTACTCAACAACTCAACCTTAGCTACTCGACAAACTCAACCTTAGCTACTCAACAACTCAACCCTAGCTACTCAACAACTCAACCTTAGCTACTCAACAACTCAACCTTAGCTACTCAACAACTCAACCCTAGCTACTCGACAACTCAACCTTAACTACTCAACAACTCGACCGTAGCTACTCAACAACTCAACCCTAGCTACTTAATAACTCAACCATAGCTACTCAACAACTCAACTTTAGCTACTCAACAACTCAACCCTAGCTACTTAATAACTCAACCATAACTACTCAACAACTCTTGCTCCTGATATAGCTATTGCTGAGGGTGAGCTATGCTTGCTCCTGGTATAGCTATTGCTGAGGGTGAGCTATGCTTGCTCCTGGTATTGCTGAGGGTGAGCTATGCTTGCTCCTGGTATAGCTATTGCTGAGGGTGAGCTATGCTTGCTCCTGGTATGGCTATTGCTGAGGGTGAGCTATGCTTGCTCCTGGTATAGCTATTGCTGAGGGTGAGCTATGCTTGCTCCTGGTATAGCTATTGCTGAGGGTGAGCTATGCTTGCTCCTGGTATAGCTATTGCTGAGTGTGAGCTATGCTTGCTCCTGGTATAGCTATTGCTGAGGGTGAGCTATGCTTGCTCCTGGTATAGCTATTGCTGAGGGTGAGCCATGCTTGCTCATCTAAGAGAGTACACTTAAAAGGAATATTTCTTTCACACGTACACATTCTCTGATATAAATATGTCAAACCTATGCAGGGATCGCAGGTTCGATCCCCCATCTGACCATAATAAAATTAACAGTCTTTCAGATGGGACTTTAAACCGAGGTCTCGTGTCGGTGCTTTACACCGTGCACGTAAAAGAACCAGAGGAGACTGGAATGGGTCTCCATCTGTGTCATTGCACTATCCTCCAAAAATCTAAAATGACTAATCTCTTCAGGAGGTGTCGCTCATATGGGCAACCTGTAGCGACGATAAATAAACGTAAAACACAGACAACATTTAACAGCTATCACTTGTAGTGTAGAACATATAGTAAGTCATATACATGTAGTTCAGATCATGTGTTTGCAGGTGTAACGATTGTGTTAGGTCAGGTGAGAACACATAATGACCTCGGCCATCCGCTGTGTACAAACCTTCGACAGGGAGACTGGCTGCCATCGTATATAGCTCATCGACTACTTGTGCATCCGGGAACACTAAATGTGAGTGTGTTGGAGTGACAAGTGGATGTTGTTGCTGAATGACCCTAACCAATGTAGATTCATTTCCTATTGCAGTAGTGGAAGTTGTGGTAATGCATTCGCTTCATGTAGGAAAGGCCCGGAGTTCGAGCCCTCTCGAGCCGTTACGATTTTGCCCTTAGACAAGGCATTTAAAATCCACGTTGCCTCTTCTCTCTCCCGTGTTGCAATGGATTCCATCAGGAATGAGGTCTCGAGAGTGATTAATATAAGTAGTAAGAACTTGTTTCGCAATCGAGCTAAGTTAGTTTCGCAATCGAGCTAAGTTAATTTGTATAAATTACTGCAGAAGGGTGGTGGTTCTCTAAGCACGGTTATCCAACAAACAAGATGTCCGAGTTTGAATATTTAAAAAGGATGACCTAAATGTGAAAGTAATGTTAAATACAAATTTTTATGTTCGATTGACTGAACAAGATGGACTGTTTCCGACGGAATTTGAAGGTGTTTTCATTTACGAGTACCACATAAAAGCATGATAGATCTTCCTTCTCAACCCCACTGTAAATTGTGCAGTGACATCTTTAAAATTAGAAGATTTGAAACACTAATACGCTAGAATTATGAGGAACATATTTCATATTGATCTTAGATAAATGTTATAATGCTTGAGTTTCCTGAAGCCCCCACTATCTGCATGAGTGTCCTGAAGCCCCCACTATCTGCATGAGTGTCCTGAAGCCCCCACTATCTGCATGAGTGTCCTGAAGCCCCCACTATCTGCATGAGTCTCCTGAAGCCCCCACTCTCTACATGAGTTTCCTGAAGCCCCCACTCTCTACATGAGTTTCCTGAAGCCCCCGCTATCTGCATGAGTCTCCTGAAGCCCCCACTCTCTACATGAGTTTCCTGAAGCCCCCGCTATCTGCATGAGTCTCCTGAAGCCCCCACTCTCTACATGAGTCTCCTGAAGCCCCCACTCTCTACATGAGTTTCCTGAAGCCCCCGCTATCTGCATGAGTCTCCTGAAGCCCCCACTCTCTACATGAGTTTCCTGAAGCCCCCACTATCTGCATGAGTCTCCTGAAGCCCCCACTCTCTGCATGAGTCTCCTGAAGCCCCCACTCTGCATGAGTTTCCTGAAGCCCCCACTCTCTGCATGAGTGTCCTGAAGCCCCCACTCTGCATGAGTTTCCTGAAGTCCCACTCTCTGCATGAGTTTCCTGAAGCCCCCACTCTCTGCATGAGTTTCCTGAAGCCCCCACTCTCTGCATGAGTTTCCTGAAGCCCCCACTCTCTGCATGAGTTTCCTGAAGCCCCCCACTCTCTGTATGAGTTTCCTGAAGCCCCCACTCTCTGTATGAGTTTCCTGAAGCCCCCACTCTCTGTATGAGTTTCCTGAAGCCCCCACTCTCTGCATGAGTCTCCTGAAGCCCCCACTCTCTACATGAGTCTCCTGAATCCCCCACTCTCTACATGAGTCTCCTGAATGCCCCACTCTCTGCACAAGTTTTCTGAATCCCCAGCCTCCGGATTCCCAAACTGACATCTTGCTTATAAATTTGACCTATATTAAGCAATCACCTGTACTAAACGGTCACTTTGCATATTTCCCTTGACTGGCTGCTTAACACATGTTTGACTAGGTTTACCCTAAATACTCGTTAAACTCTCTATGTCTTAGTTTTTGTAATTTGCCGTATCAATTTGTAAATTTGTGTCCTGGGATACACCGAGTTTGTCACTCTTATGGTAGTTCTCTGAATTTTGCCTGATCTAAATTTTTTAATGCTAAACTTTTACATCCAACTAAGTAATATTATGACTTTAACCATCATACTAAAAGGAACTAATAAATAACGAGACTTGAAGGGAGGGAGATCAGTCGCACTGTGATTGCGGGATGCTTACAAACAGTGTATGTATGTATGTTCCATTACTGTCAAACCCCTTGCAGGGATCTAGATATGTTTTCCTGGGCAGGCTTAGCCGACCTAAGTGGTTGACCAGTACTAAGCAACGTGTGTGAGGTGCCTTGCTCAATGACACTACATACGTGGCCTGACCGAGTATCGAACCCGGGACCGTTCGATTCCAAGTCCAAAGCTCTACCACTGGACCACGGACGCCACTGTACAAGTGCATTGTGGGTCAAATGGTAATAGTAGGAACGTAAACAACACATGAATGGTAGCGATACATCATTGATTGCGTCATCGAGCATGAATAGCTGATATAGCTTCACGGCAGTGTTCGGAAATTACCTTTATCCAATGAAATGATAAATTTGGACGCGGAAATAAATGGAAACTACCGGACTCTAAATAATATCTAATAATTAGCATAAAGTAGTTCCTTGTCAACCCGGTTAGACAGATTTATCTCTCCCCCAAAACAGCGGGAAAAGCCTGTCTATAGGTGAGAAATATATTTCTTTTGGTATGAAGGCCTGGAATAGATGAGCCGAAACAAATGTTTCTGATTTCAGTTAGGCCTTTGGTTCCAGAGCATCTTTGAGCATTTGACAAATGTGCCTCGTTACCTGATCCCGTCGTATTTCGACGCCATCATCACCGGGGCATATGTGATACTGAGACAGCATTCCTTCACTTGTATGTCCGAGTAAGTATGGACCACGTAGTGTTAAGAACTACATCGTTACCTGATTTTGGCATATCTTTGATGCTGTCACAGGGTTTGTACGTTGACAATGTCGTCACTCTTATGTCGGAATAAGCATGGTAAAATATATATATATAATGGAACTAATGATTCTGCCTTGCCACCACACATTGTAGTTATTATTAAATCACATTTGAGCAAACGAAACCACTTTTATTGAAGCTCCTGAGCTTGACTTTGTCATCAGCATGGCTGTATATATGTATCCGTCAGTCTGTCCTTTTCGTTTTCATGATAAGCCCATATCTGGTATACCACTTGACCTGTTTTTGTTGTCGAGACGATTTGTCAAATACAAGAGCTGAGTTTGTTTCTCACGAAGTGTAAAGTGTTTTGTAGACAAATTTTCCTGTTTTAACAATTGAAACAACTTCATACAAATGTTCACCATATTGAGACGACGTGTTGTCTGCAAGACCCAAGGTCAAGGCCAAAAATGGAAACATTATTTCCCGTCTGCTTTATATCTTGTAGACCACTTCACCAGTTCTGAATGTTTAATTGTTCATCAAAATGGGATGATCCATTCACTGTTACTGCTATCTAACCTTCAGCCCATGTTTTCTCGACAACTGGTGGGTTGTCTAACCTTTAGCCCATGCCTTCTCGACAACTGGTGGGTTGTCTAACCTTCAGCCCATGCCTTCTCGACAACTGGTGGGTTGTCTAACCTTCAGCCCATGTTTTCTCGACAACTGGTGGGTTGTCTAACCTTCAGCCCATGTTTTCTCGACAACTGATGGATTGTCTAACCTTTAGCCCATGTTTTCTCGACAACTGATGGATTGTCTAACCTTTAGCCCATGTTTCCTCGACAACTGGTGGATTGTCTAACCTTTAGCCCATGTTTTCTCGACAACTGATGGATTGTCTAACCTTTAGCCCATGTTTTCTCGACAACTAGTGGGTTGTCTAACCTTTAGTCCATGTCTTCTCGACAACTGGTGGGTTGTCTAACCTTCAGCCCATGTCTTCTCGACAACTGGTGGATTCGATATGTTGTCTTTTGGTCTAAAATCTGAATAAATTCTTATTGAAGAGGGGGAAAATAATCTGGTATGTGTCCTCTCATTAGAATATCTTGGTGTGCAGCATAGTCACGTAAACACATAATTGGTCTTTAATTTATGATGTTTACAAGCTGCTTTCCTTACTCCAGCTTTGTGGCAGATGGTTCAACATTCATCCAGGCATTGGCTATGGGGTCCGTGATGTTCTGCGGGTATGTCAAGGAATCCAGATTGCCATTTCTGTCTCCGCATTTGGACTCACCAAAGCCCCCAAGTATTAAATTGGAAACAAAGACTGCAACGCTAGAAGAAGAAGCATGTCTTTCGCTTGCAGCAGGTATGTTTGTTGTTGCTAGGCAGCAGGTTAGTTGTTGCTAGGTGATGTAACAGTGTGGGAAACTTGGCTTCTGCCTATATTGAGCTTAACCATTAGAAGCTATGTATGTATTTTTCGGGCCTCTGTGGTCGAGTGGTTTAAATCGTTTACTTCAAATCACTTGCCCCCCTCACAGCTGTAGGTTAAAATTCCAATTCGAATTCTTTCATAGATATGCAGCTAGCTTACTTAGGGTCTGTGGTTCTAACAGATTACCCATCCGTGCCTGCAGTACTGCGCAGAAGGGCATCTGAGGTCTTCCTTCACAAATACTAGCTGGAGAGTTACCATATTACCTAAGGTGTTGGTGTGACTATAAACCCCAGAAAACAAACGAATGGATAAATTATGCATGATGTAACGAGTTTATTGCAATAAAAATGTCTCCATGACGGAGTGGTTATGCTTATTAACATATATTTAAGTCTCTGCGCCTCACCGCTGTAGTTTAGGATCCCACACATTGTTATATGTGAGGATGATGTTCAGCTGACTTACAGAAGGATAATGGTTCTACCCGGACAGGTACCTTATTTTATTCATCCACCAATAAAAGCCGGAAAGTCGCCATATGACCTAAGCAGTCCTTGCGTCTTTGTACCCCGAAACAAACAATCTCTTCCAATAGACGGATTCCTTACGGTTTGCCAGAAATGTAACATTCCACATTCACACATTGTGCACTTTCTCAATGTATTTTCACTCAAAGTATTCTCCTTATTCAAACACTGGCATTGTATTTGTAAGTAAAAATCTTAAATGTCACGGTGGTCCGAAGGCGGCGACATAAGTCACTAACCTTGCCGTACTTGAAATCTGTCTTACAACATCCAGGGATCATTCTAGAGGGCGAAATTGTCACCCTAGGGACCCTGACTTCGCCCTCTGGGGGGCCCCACTTCTCCCTAAAAAAGAAAAGCACTCCTTCTATTCAAATGTATTTAATGGTTGTACTGTGCATTTTAACCCTATTTTGCAGAAGTATATTAAAGAACACCATTTAAGGAAGCGATCACGCGCTTTCTCACTTCTCCCAAAAATTCTGACCTAGAAAGAACCCTAACATCAGTAGAGAAAATACATAGTAAATTAATTTAACCTATCTCAAAAATATCCACAAGACGATTCATTGGCAGTTTTACAAATAGTCAACTGTGTTATTTGTGATTAATAAAGAAATTATACAGTTACAAGTATATACTACATGTCTACAATTTGATCTTGCTTTCACAATTACCATGATTTCTTCCCGCAGGTTTTCCCCATTTTGCCAGTAGTTACATGCGTAACTGGGGTCGGGATACATTCATAGCCCTGCGAGGTCTATTGTTACTGACGGGGAGATACCAGGAGGCAAGGTTTGAATGCTTTTATTATAATGAAATTTTCATTTTGTTTTAACCCTTAACCTGCAGAATAAATTGCACGGAATGTGCAAACAACATAGATCCAGATCAGCCACTGTGTAGCGCCATGTCTGATCAGGATCTATGTTGTTTGCTATTCAGACAATTGGTTTAGCTCCACTATCCGAATAGCAAACAGCATAGAGCCTGGGAGTGTGATTCTTAATACAATATGCCTTTAACCCATTTCATTCTGGATACCGTTCAAACAGTATTTGCAAAGAACATAGAGCCAGATCAGCCGCCACGGTACGTTCCGTCTGATCAGGCTCTATGCTGTTTGCTATTCAGATGATCTTGCTAAGACACTTGGCTATGTAGCAAACAACATAGATCCTGATCAGCATGCAGCCTTTAAATGTATCCAGAATGAAATGGGTTAATATCGATTATAATCATTATGACAACGAAGCAATGAGTTGATACGCATAGATTGTTGCAAACAAAAGGGGAAGCAAATCTGTAAACAATGAATTAAATAACGACGTACAATAACCCTTAAAATGCTGAATAAATTGGAAGGAATGTGCAAACAACATAGATCCAGATTATCCGCCGCGCAATTCCATGTCTGATCAGGATCTATGTTGTTTGCTATTCAACCAAGTGGACTCTCCGAAATGCAAACAGCATAGAGCCTGATCAGACATCACATTCTGTGCCGCCTAATCTGGCTCTATGATGTTTGCAAAAGTGACTTTAGTCATGATTGGCAGGTTAGGAATTACCTTTATTGTCTACCTTTGTCAATCCAGTTCTTACAACATCATTATAATCAAAGAAAACACCACCATCCATGTGCACAGTTAGTTATACAGGGAAATCCCTCCAAACTGGAACCCTCTAAACTGGAATTCCCCCCAAACTGGAATTCCCCCCAAACTGAACAAATTTCTTGATCCCGAATCTTTACCTTCTTTGAAACTTTGCATAGAAATCCGACCACTAATTCTCTACACTCACAGTAAGTGAACTGTTAATTATTTATACGTAAAACAAATCTCAAACATTTTTTCTCTAAAGACGTCAAAAGTATTGCTTTGAAACTTTGCATATGACATCCCAGGACTACTTTTGAACTTCAACAGTCAGTCACAATCCTACCACTGACCTAACTTGAAATTTGGCAATTTGTTGAAAATCATTAATAAATAAATTAATATTTTGCATGAACTTATGCCCCGTTTTACACAAGTTTCACATTTTGCATAAACTTATGCCCAGTTTAACACAAGTTTCACATTTTGCATAAACTTATGCCCAGTTTAACACAAGTTTCACATTTTGCATAAACTTATGCCCAGTTTAACACAAGTTTCACATTTTGCATAAACTTATGCCCAGTTTAACACAAGTTTCACATTTTGCATAAACTTATGCCCAGTTTAACACAAGTTTCACATTTTGCATAAACTTATGCCCAGTTTAACACAAGTTTCACATTTTGCATAAACTTATGCCCGGTTTAACACAAGTTTGATGACAAGTTGTTGTTGCCATTTAGGCAGGTATATTGTTTTGACGTCTGTCTGTCATTTGAATTTGTCCGTCCAGACCGTCATCTCGGTAACCAATCTGTGGAATTTTATGAAGGTTCAATTGAATATATATCTCCATTGTGTGGTGGGACATGTGCACTATGTTGCGATGAACCCTGTAACCCCAGGGCTCATTCTAGAGGGCAAAAAGATACTCGCCCTAGAGACCCTGACTTCGCCGCCTGTGGCCCCAGTTAAGGACGTAATCGGGAGCGTTCTCACTTCTCCCAAAAATTCTGGCTTCCAATGAGCCCTGAACCCCAGAGATATTTAAGAAAAATCCACAAATTTCCCCGGCGAGTTCGGCGGGGAATATTAATTTAACAAACTTACTCTTTAACCTGTTTGCATGCTTGTGGTGTTTGTTTTGTTGCAGATACATCATCCTGGCCTATGCCGGATGTTTGCGTCATGGTTTGATCCCCAATCTGCTGAACGAGGGTTCCAAGGCCCGGTTCAACTGCCGTGATGCCACCTGGTGGTGGTTACAAGCCATTCAGGACTACTGTAGGCATGCACCGGAGGGTTACACCATCCTGAAAGACAAAGTATCGAGACTGTACCCAGATGATGAATCGGAGGCTCAAACGTCAGGCAAACATGTTAGTCTTGTGTTCTCACATTGTTACAATTTTTCATTGTTTTTGTTTTTTGTTTTATTATTTAAGCTTATTTAACGTCGCTACCGGTTGCCCATTTGAGCGACGGACAGTTTACCGTAACAACACATTTCCTGGGCAGGCTCCAGCTGTTGACTAGTTGGTAACCAACCTCAGTAAGAAACTGCCAACGTTTTCATATAAATGAGACACGGCCTGAGCGGGGCTCAAACCCGTGACCATCAGTGATGATAGGTTACAACGGTATTCAAGTCAGTGACCTTATCCACTCGACTGTGATGATAGGTTACAGCGGTATTCAAGTCAGCGACCGTATCCACTCGACTGTGATGATAAGTTATAAGGTATTCAAGTCAGTGACCTTATCCACTCGACTGTGATGATAGGTTACAGCGGTATTCAAGTCAGCGACCTTATCCACTCGACTGTGATGATAGGTTACAGCGGTATTCAAGTCAGTGACCTTATCCACTCGACTGTGATGATAGGTTACAGCGGTATTCAAGTCAGTGACCTTATCCACTCGACTGTGATGATAGGTTACAGCGGTATTCAAGTCAGCGACCTTATCCACTCGACTGTGATGATAGGTTACAGCGGTATTCAAGTCAGTGACCTTATCCACTCGACTGTGATGATAGGTTACAGCGGTATTCAAGTCAGTGACCTTATCCACTCGACTGTGATGATAGGTTACAGCGGTATTCAAGTCAGCGACCGTATCCACTCGACTGTGATGATAAGTTATAAGGTATTCAAGTCAGTGACCTTATCCACTCGACTGTGATGATAGGTTACAGCGGTATTCAAGTCAGCGACCTTATCCACTCGACTGTGATGATAGGTTACAGCGGTATTCAAGTCAGTGACCTTATCCACTCGACTGTGATGATAGGTTACAGCGGTATTCAAGTCAGTGACCTTATCCACTCGACTGTGATGATAGGTTACAGCGGTATTCAAGTCAGCGACCGTATCCACTCGACTGTGATGATAAGTTATAAGGTATTCAAGTCAGTGACCTTATCCACTCGACTGTGATGATAGGTTACAGCGGTATTCAAGTCAGCGACCTTATCCACTCGACTGTGATGATAGGTTACAGCGGTATTCAAGTCAGTGACCTTATCCACTCGACTGTGATGATAGGTTACAGCGGTATTCAAGTCAGTGACCTTATCCACTCGACTGTGATGATAGGTTACAGCGGTATTCAAGTCAGTGACCTTATCCACTCGACTGTGATGATAAGTTATAAGGTATTCAAGTCATATATTTCTACAATATATATTGCGCTTACTACAATATGTATTGCATTGATAGAGCTGTGCCCAATAAATCAGCAGTAAACTCATGAAAAACACCAGTTCTTTTATGCTTTGAATGTATGATAAGAGTTTCAAACAGTGAAAGATGGCATCTCTGCCACTCGTATTCCTGCGCGGTTAGATGTGCTTTTGTATTTTATCTATTTCTGACAATCAATGAACAGTTAATTATAAAGTAATATATTCTAATGAATTTGTTTGGCCTGTAATTTTTAATTTTGACAGCAAACAGAAACTAACTTGAACATTATACCGGAGCTATTCCCTATTACGGACGTTCACACTAACATAAGTGGTTGTGCGGTTGTGGAATGTAGTGAAATGAGGCTCCGGACAGGGGCAGTTAAAATGAATTAAATTTGATAATAACTATTATATTAGCCGAAATCATTGGAAATCATAAAATAAAAAGAATGTTTGTGTTATTAGCGTAAAATAGGATTTGATTTCATCTCGTGATGACCGAAATATGTATTTCCACTCGTTACCAACTAATAAACACAAATATGCTCTATGTCTTGTAGGATCAGTTACTATGTGAAGTTATGCAAGAAGCTATCCAGCATCACGCCACTGGTAGGAAGTTCCGTGAGAGGCACGCTGGAGTCAATATAGATGGAGATATGTCCAATGATGGTAACAATCTATATTTATTGTGGAATTGCGGCCTCTATAGCCGAGGGGTTCAATTTGCTCACTGACAATCACTTGCCACACTGTGGATTCGTTCCCTGATGTGATTGGATTCTCTCAAATGCAGAACTGTATGTGTTTTTTTACATTCGCATGTTCCAAATTTTCGCACTGTGATAGGTACTTGAATTCGATGATACCAGCGAATAACGTTATGGAAAAACTTGTTGATCGGCGGGAGTTATGTCTCCCTAGAGAGGGGGCGGGGGACATATTGAGTTTGTACTTTCTGTCCTGACAACATCTTACAAACCCTTGTCGGATTTTCATAAAATAAACATTATACAGTCCAACCTATGTTAGCGGTCACCTCTATTAAGCAGCCAACCTGTATTAAACAGCCAACCTGTATTAAGCAGACAACCTGTATTAAGCAGCCAACCTGTATTAAGCAGCCAGGTTCCTAATATGTTGTTTTATTATACATTTGGTTTAAAACATATTTATTCATTCATAATGTACAGTACATATCTATTGTATTGTATACAGAATGAAAATGGATTTAATCGAAAGCTTAAAGCTTATTGAGATTATCTTCATTATTAGTAGACCTGTATTAATCAGCCAGTTTCCAGCTTCCCAATGTGTTGTTTTATTATACATTTGACCAATATTAAGCAGCCACCTTCTCTAAACTGCCACTTTCTGTGATTCCCTTAGCTGGTTGCTTAAGACAGGGTTGACTGTATATTTATTGAATATATATAGATAGGATCTTGCACTCTTTGTGATTTCATACCATATTTTATGAAACGAGTTTTGGAGTTTTGGGATTTTGCTATTTAGCAAGCCTATCCTCCTTAAAAGAGTATTCAGGGGCAGTAACTGTCCAATTTCTCTCATTAATCACCAATACAAACCAAACACCTGATAGCTTGAATTTTTTTCATGAACCCTTACTGTTCTGGAAACTAGTATATTCGTTTTAGTAAACAGCATAGAGCCAGATCAGACGACACAGAACGTGCCATATGATCAGGTTCTATGATGTTTGCTATTCGGATAGTGGAGTTGAAACACTTGGCTGAATAGCAAACAACAGATCCCGATCAGATGCGGCTATGTTAATTTATATGGCTATGTTAATTTATACGGCTATGTTAATTTATACGACTGTTAAATTATACGGCTATGTTAATTTATACGACTATGTTAATTTATACGGCTATGTTAATTTATACGACTGTTAATTTATACGGCTATGTTAATTTATATGGCTGGCTATGTTAATTTATACGGCTATGTTAATTTATACGGCTATGTTAATTTATATGGCTATGTTAATTTATACGACTATGTTAATTTATACGGCTATGTTAATTTATACGGCTATGTTAATTTATACGGCTATGTTAATTTATATGGCTATGTTAATTTATACGACTATGTTAATTTATACAGCTATGTTAATTGATACAGCTATGTTAATTTATACGGCTATGTCATCTTGTTTGCAGGGTTTGATATTGAGATTGGTGTGAGATGGAATACAGGGTTTGTGTATGGTGGAAACGAACACAATTGTGGAACCTGGATGGACAAAATGGGAGGGTCAGTGAAGGCGGGAACCAAAGGAAAACCAGCTACGCCCAGGTAAAAATAACCAGCCATACACAAGTAGAAACAAGTGCTCGCACACCCATGTTTAAAGTAGTGACATCTAGGTACAAATACTACAGTCAAACCTGTGTTAGTGGTCACCTCCATTAAACAACCAACCTGTATTAGCAGCCAGTTTCCAGATTCCCAATATATTGTTTTATTATACATTTGCTCTCTATTAAGCAGCCACTTTCTGTGATTCCCTTGGCTGGTTGCTTAAGACAGGTTTGACTGTATATACACCATATTACAGTGTGACGTCGTATTCAAAGCTGATAGCAATGTCAGTATGTATGATGCAGAATATGCCCACATTTGTCTGTTGGAATACCAATGTAGCTAACTTCATGATTTGTATTTAGTGTGAAAGTAAAGTAATGTGTTTGTCGTGATAGCGCAGTGGTTGCGCGTTCGCTTCAGGTGCGAAATGTCCAGAGTTTGAGCCCCGCTGGAGCCGTTACGATTGTGCCCTTAGGCAAGACATTTAAATTCCACATGCCTTTCTCTCTCCTTCATGGCAATGGATTCCATCAGGAATGAGGTCTCGAGAGTGATATAAGTTGAAAGAACTTGTTTCGCAATCGCTAAAACAAATTTGTATAAACTACCTCTATTGAAAGTGCCAGCCACTTCTGAGACTCCTCTTATGAACATCATTCTCGAATTGTAGTGTATTGAGGTATATGAGCATGTTTCTGTTACAGTGCATCCTGGTTGATTCATAGCGATCACGGATACAAATCTCATCAACTTTGTATACCCAATGATGGCATGCATACCATATGACGACTTGCATGCATGCCCTATAATGGCTGACATACCCTATGATGGCTTGCATGCATGCCCTATAATGGCTGACATACCCTATGACTGTTTGCATATCCTATGGTGCTTTGCATACCCTACACTGGCTGACATACCCTATAATGGTTTGTATACCCTATGTTGGCTTGCATAATATATATATTGGTTTATATACCCTATGTTGGTTTGCATACCCTATATTGGTTTATATACCCTATGTTGGTTTGTATACCCTATAATGGTTTATATACCCTATAATGGTTTATATACCCTATGTTGGTTTATATACCCTATGTTGGTTTATATACCCTATGTTGGTTTATATACCCTATGTTGGTTTATATACCCTATGTTGGTTTGTATACCCTATGTTGGTTTGCATACCCTATGTTGGTTTGTATACCCTATGTTGGTTTATATACCCTATGTTGGTTTGTATACCCTATGTTGGTTTGTATACCCTATAATGGTTTATATACCCTATGTTGGTTTGCATACCCTATGTTGGTTTGTATACCCTATAATGGTTTATATACCCTATGTTGGTTTGCATACCCTATAATGGTTTGTATACCCTATGTTGGTTTGCATACCCTATGTTGGTTTGTATACCCTATGTTGGTTTATATACCCTATGTTGGTTTGTATACCCTATGTTGGTTTGTATACCCTATGTTGGTTTATATACCCTATGTTGGTTTGCATACCCTATGTTGGTTTGTATACCCTATGTTGGTTTATATACCCTATGTTGGTTTGCATACCCTATGTTGGTTTGATACCCTATGTTGGTTTATATACCCTATGTTGGTTTATATACCCTATGTTGGTTTATATACCCTATGTTGGTTTATATACCCTATGTTGGTTTGCATACCCTATGTTGGTTTATATACCCTATGTTGGTTTATACCCTATGTTGGTTTATATACCCTATGTTGTTTGTATACCCTATGTTGGTTTGCATACCCTATGTTGGTTTGTATACCCTATGTTGGTTTGTATACCCTATGTTGGTTTGTATACCCTATGTTGGTTTATATACCCTATGTTGGTTTGTATACCCATGTTGGTTTATATACCCTATAATGGTTTATATACCCTATGTTGGTTTGCATACCCTATAATGGTTTATATACCCTATGTTGGTTTGTATACCCATGTTGGTTTATATACCCTATAATGGTTTGTATACCCTATGTTGGTTTGCATACCCTATAATGGTTTATATACCCTATGTTGGTTTGCATACCCTATGTTGGTTTATACCCTATAATGGTTTGCATACCCTATGATGGCTTATACCCTATGTTGGTTTGCATACCCTATGATGGTTTATACCCTATGTTGGTTTGCATACCCTATAATGGTTTATACCCTATGTTGGTTTATATACCCTATAATGGTTTATACCCTATGTTGGTTTGCATACCCTATAATGGTTTATACCCTATGTTGGTTTATATACCCTATAATGGTTTATACCCTATGTTGGTTTGCATACCCTATAATGGTTTATACCCTATGTTGGTTTATATACCCTATAATGGTTTATACCCTATGTTGGTTTGCATACCCTATAATGGTTTATACCCTATGTTGGTTTATATACCCTATAATGGTTTATACCCTATGTTGGTTTGCATACCCTATAATGGTTTATACCCTATGTTGGTTTATATACCCTATAATGGTTTATACCCTATGTTGGTTTGCATACCCTATAATGGTTTATACCCTATGTTGGTTTATATACACTATGATAACTTGCATCCCCGACAGCGAGCTCCAATGTCAGCTGATATCTCTTGTGTTAAGTTCAGTCGAGACTTTGTGTTTTTAGGGATGGTTCGGCAGTGGAGTTGATTGGGTTATCAGCATCGTGTATGACTTTGTGTTTTTAGGGATGGTTCGGCAGTGGAGTTGATTGGGTTATCAGCATCGTGTATGACTTTGTGTTTTTAGGGATGGTTCGGCAGTGGAGTTGATTGTGTTATCAGCATCGTGTATGACTGTGTTTTTAGGGATGGTTCGGCAGTGGAGTTGATTGGGTTATCAGCATCGTGTATGACTTTGTGTTTTTAGGGATGGTTCGGCAGTGGAGTTGATTGGGTTATCAGCATCGTATATGACTTTGTGTTTTTAGGGATGGTTCGGCAGTGGAGTTGATTGGGTTATCAGCATCGTGTATGACTTTGTGTTTTTAGGGATGGTTCGGCAGTGGAGTTGATTGGGTTATCAGCATCGTATATGACTTTGTGTTTTTAGGGATGGTTCGGCAGTGGAGTTGATTGGGTTATCAGCATTGTGTATGACTTTGTGTTTTTAGGGATGGTTCGGCAGTGGAGTTGATTGGGTTATCAGCATCGTATATGACTTTGTGTTTTTAGGGATGGTTCGGCAGTGGAGTTGATTGGGTTATCAGCATCGTGTATGACTTTGTGTTTTTAGGGATGGTTCGGCAGTGGAGTTGATTGGGTTATCAGCGTCGTGTATATTATGGTTGCACAATCTGCACGGTAAAGGTTTATATCCGTACGAGGGTGTCCAAGTTGTGAAAGATAGTAAGTGTGTTTCTCAGAAAGTTTTACAAATCACCGTTGTTGTTATAGTATTTAATTTCTGTGTCTTGTTCTTGTATTGACATGTACCGTATGAGTTTTATTTTCGGAAGTTTTCTTCTTGTTCCGAAAGTTAACCCATTCAACACCAAGTAACTCACATGGACTGGTCCATGATATTCTGAAACCAATAAATGAATCAGAAAATCACATTTGGACAAGTTCATTTATCAAAATGGGTAATTATGTCTAAAAATAGTAATATTACTGGCAAAAAGTGTAGATCCTGATGAGACGGCTCGTCATGAGCCGGCTCATCTGGATCTACACTTTTTGTAAGCCTATTTAGAGGTCTATGGTGTTGAAAGGGTTAATGTTTCCGGTGCAATAATTTTTCTTATCCTTGAAAATACCGGTACATGTAATCATTAACAAATTGATTTATGTTTTACATCATTTATTGTAATAAATTAATTTCATTCATATTATGTACATGTATGTATTATATTTATTTATTTACTGTTCATTAACCAATGGCAGGTTCTATGTCGATTTGCTAAATAAACGTTGTTGTATTATAAATATTACTTTATGAGAATTGGACGGCAACATTTCAGAGACTGAGTGGTTACGGTCGTTGACTTCAAATCACTAACCCCTCACTGCTGTATGTTCGAATTCCTCTGGGGTTGTCAATCAAATCACTAACCCCTCACGGCTGTATGTTCGAATCCCACTGGGAAATTCGTTCATGCAAGGAAGCCATCCAGCTGGGTTGTGGAAGGTTGGTGGTTCTTCCTGTGTGCCTCTCCGTGCCTGAAATACAGCTGGAGAGTCGCCATATGATGGTACGACTTTAAACCCCAAGAACAATTAGAGGACAACATGCATCTTTAACCAACAGTCTGTATATATATATATATATGCTGTGTATACAGTCAAACCTGTGTTAAGCAGCCCGCCAAGAGAATTACAGAAAGTGGATGCTTAGCACAGGTGGCTGCTTAATAGAGGTCAAATGTATAATAAAACAATATATTGAGAATCTGGAAATTGGCTGCTTAATACATGTTGGCTGCTTGATGGAGGTGACCACTAACACAGGTTTCACTGTACAGCTGTTGCAGAATATCAATTGCTGCTGTTTGTAGGTAAGGAAGAGCTAGTCACGTTCGAGGCTTGGCATGAACTGATCTGTGCCAACTTTGAGCGGTGTTTCTGGGTGAGTGCGGATCCAGACCCGGCGGAGGAGAGCCCCGAGTTGATCTTCCGACGAGCGATATACAAGGACACGTACGAAGCCACTCAATTCTGGACTAACACACAGCTCAGACCTAACTACTCCGTGGCAATGGTCGTGGTGAGTAACACTGTATCCACATCCAGGACAATCAAGTGTGGTGCTCCGGTCGACTGATTTGTTAAATGATTTATTTCCCTTTGAACACTTAAAAAAAACATGAGTTTGTCCTACTACAGTCAAACTTGTATATAGAGACCCCCAAGGGACATACAAACTGTGGAGAAGAATTATATAAGACTATGTCTTCCATTCTAATCCTGTTTCTGTATTCTGATTATGTGTGATTGTTCAATATGGGAAATTAAATATGTTTAAACTAAACTGTGGTTTCTATACAAGAATGGTTTGCTACATTTATTCCTAAACAACACAAATGGGAATTGAAAAAGTGGTCACTGGATACATTTTGTCTGTTAATAGATGTGGCCTTGATGTTATAAAACTTTTCTCCTATCTCAAACTCAGTCTCAAGCTTTTGATTGGTTCAGCTGGCAGTAAAACTCGGAATCAACCAATCAAATCATTTGAGTTTGAGATCTGAGAAGTGTTATAACCTCGGGCACTGGTATCTTCGGCCAGTTTTGCTGTATTTGTTTAGACCATTTGTTTGTTTCAGGCGGCGGATTTGTTTACACCGGAGAGAGCTTGGTTAGCCTTACAGACGATGCAGGATAATCTACTTGGTCCGCTCGGAATGAAAACTCTTGATCCAAAGTATGTATGAATGCGTTTGAGTTTTTCAAGTTGCATTGATGTCCATCAGACACAGTCATTTACCCGTTCACATAAACCCATCCCTGGCTGTATACTGTTGTACTGATCTTGCATGTCTGCATGATATATAGATATATAGAATATTGGGTTACTGTCTTCTAAGAGTTGGAGAAAATATACAGTATTTTTTCAGAGACGAGCCTAATAAATTAAAATTTATAAGACAGTAATATCAGGGTTTCCTCTGGGTCAATTTTAGTTTGCGCCAGCAAATTCGCCAATCAGAAAAGGTTTGCGCCAATGGCTCCAATCATGGAGCCAGCAGTGTATAGTGCCATATTCAATCGGACATCTGGTATGTGCTGATGTTAAACAAGTTGTCAACTTGTGTGCATGTACTACTGTTAATTACTTGTACTTCTGCTGTAGTTGTCTACATGCACTTATGAATAAATAAATACTGTGTAACTTATTACCTACCAATCATAAAAAATCAAATTTGGAAAATGCACTAAGACTAACTAGGCATATTATTGCACCCACTACGTTCTAAATTCGCGTTTTGATACAGTTTTACATTTGTAGGGACTATTAGTCATATCACTAAACTGAAGGTGTTTCAGTACTTTCATGGTTGGAAATTGTCTGGGCCGAATCATATTCTGGGGTTTCAGGATTAGCAGTATTATTCTGCTTGGAAACTAAACCTAATTCAGTAGTGGGCATTTCCCGACATATGACATACTTACTTATCTGTATCATCTGAACGCTTCTCGTTGTACATAATTGTAACAAGTAAAAGCGTCTCGTCAATGAACAAGTACTCGGTGATCTTGTACATTTTATCCCTGCAGAAAGGTCCATATAAGCTGCTGTCAAAATATTGTTGCGTCACAGAAAACGCATTCAATGATTCTCATTGCGTCTCTGGCCATTTCATTGCATCAAAACCGCAAGAAACGCACAGTGAGAAAACACTGCATTATCAAATTCTGATGTACAGAAATATCTGTGCTAATCAGTTGTAGGATTAAAGACCGCCATTTAATCCAATTATCCGTTTATTAAAATGTCACCAACTTCTCAACACCCCATGCAATCAAGTACCAAACAGCTGATTTCCAATAAACAAACACTTGTCATCATCGCACGCTTGACCGCACACGCGACCTTCACTTTCATGGATTTTCGGCCGATTATGTTTCTTGGAAAATGTTATTTTGCCGATATTTATGGCATGCGCCAAGGATTTTCGCCAACTGAAATTTTTTGGAGCCAGATTTCATTTTTATGCGCATTTGGCAACAAATGCGACCGACAGCGGGAACCCTGGTAATATTCTACTTATCCTTTCTTCTGATAAAAAAAAATGATTTAGAGAGGAAAAAATATTATATTCAATAGGCCTATTAATAGGATTAATGATAATCAGTAATCGTCGAGTTTCCCCAAACGTTGATATTATCAGAAACTCAATACAGCCCAATTAATGATCTTGGTAGTAAAATATATTTATATGACTGACCAGGCAAAATATATCGACGCCTGTTCCCAGGCTAATCCTCATACTGCCTTGCATGCAACCAGATATTGTACAAATCTACTCTATAGCTCCACAGTTACTGCCCTTAATATACCTAGGTGGGGGATGTTGTGGAATGTGCATGGCTGACCTTGTTTCAAAATAAATGGGTGGAATTTCATTACATTTAGTACATTTATGTAACTCCATGCTACTTTTCTGTCTTTTTAGCAACTTGCTTGACATCTAAATATGTTAGGTAAAACTCTGATTACACAATTACTGATACATGATTATCTACTCTACCTGCTGCTCATGTCCCTCCTCCCAACCCCACTTACAAACATGCCGTATGTCCCTCCTCCCAACCCCACTTACAAACATGCCGCATGTCCCTCCTCCCACAACCCCACTTACAAACATGCCACATGTCCCTCCTCCCAACCCCACTTACAAACATGCCGCATGTCCCTCCTCCCAACCCCACTTACAAACATGCTGCATGTCCCTCCTCCCAACCCCACTTACAAACATGCCACATGTCCCTCCTCCCAACCCCACTTACAAACATGCCGCATGTCCCTCCTCCCAACCCCACTTACAAACATGCGCATGTCCCTCCTCCCAACCCCACTTACAAACATGCCGCATGTCCCTCCTCCCAACCCCACTTACAAACATGCCACCCTCCTCCCAACCCCACTTACAAACATGCCACATGTCCCTCCTCCCACAACCCCACTTACAAACATGCCGCATGTCCCTCCTCCCAACCCCACTTACAAACATGCCGCATGTCCCTCCTCCCACAACCCCACTTACAGACATGCCTCATGTCCCTCCTCCCACAACCCCACTTACAAACATGCCGCATGTCCCTCCTCCCAACCCCACTTACAAACATGCCACATGTCCCTCCCCCCACCCCACTTACAAACATGCCACATGTCCCTCCTCCCAACCCCACTTACAAACATGCCTCATGTCCCTCCTCCCAACCCCACTTACAAACATGCTGTATGTCCCTCCTCCCAACCCCACTTACAAACATGCTGTATGTCCCTCCTTACAAACATGCATGTCCCTCCTCCCACCCCACTTACAAACATGCTGTATGTCCCTCCTCCCAACCCCACTTACAAACATGCCACATGTCCCTCCTCCACAACCCCACTTACAAACATGCTGCATGTCCCTCCTCCCAACCCCACTTACAACATGCCACATGTCCCTCCTCCCACAACCCCACTTACAAACATGCCGCATGTCCCTCCTCCCAACCCCACTTACAAACATGCCGCATGTCCCTCCTCCCACAACCCCACTTACAGACATGCCTCATGTCCCTCCTCCCACAACCCCACTTACAAACATGCCGCATGTCCCTCCTCCCAACCCCACTTACAAACATGCCGCATGTCCCTCCTCCCACAACCCCACTTACAAACATGCCACATGTCCCTCCTCCCAACCCCACTTACAAACATGCCACATGTCCCTCCTCCCAACCCCACTTACAAACATGCTGTATGTCCCTCCTCCCAACCCCACTTACAAACATGCTGTATGTCCCTCCTCCCAACCCCACTTACAAACATGCTGTATGTCCCTCCTCCCAACCCCACTTACAAACATGCCACATGTCCCTCCTCCCAACCCCACTTACAAACATGCCACATGTCCCTCCTCCCAACCCCACTTACAAACATGCTGTATGTCCCTCCTCCCAACCCACTTACAAACATGCTGTATGTCCCTCCTCCCAACCCCACTTACAAACATGCTGTATGTCCCTCCTCCCAACCCCACTTACAAACATGCTGTATGTCCCTCCTCCCAACCCCACTTACAAACATGCTGTATGTCCCTCCTCCCAACCCCACTTACAGATGTCATGCCTCAACCCCACTGTCCCCCCTCCCAACCCCACTTACAAACATGCTGTATGTCCCTCCTCCCAACCCCACTTACAAACATGCTGTATGTCCCTCCTCCCCAACCCCACTTACAAACATGCCGCATGTCCCTCCTCCCAACCCCACTTACAAACATGCCGCATGTCCCTCCTCCCAACCCCACTTACAAACATGCCGCGCCTACTCAAACAGTGACCATCCTCTGGGGTTAGATATCAATTGAACAAATTGTTTATTGTTTACAGAGACTGGAGTTATGTTTCATACTATGACAATACCAATGACTCGGAAGATGGAAAGATCGCCCGAGGATTCAGCTACCACCAAGGACCTGTAAGTAATAGTTTATGCAAATTTATGTTAGCTCGATTGTGAAACAAGTTCTTACATCTTATATTAATCTCTCAAGAGACCTCATTCCTGATGGAATCCATCACCACGACGGAGAGAGAAGAGGCAACGTGGCATTTAGAAGCCTTACCTAAGGCTCCAGTTGGGGCTCAAACTCTGGACTTGAAGCGAACACGCTACCACTGCGCTAGCATGACTTCCATGTAGGTAAGTAATTCCAGTCCCTGTGAGTAGTACAGTCCACAACAATACAAAGTGAATGAAATATTGTGGAAGGTGTTTGAACAGTTTGTATTGATCCTTCAACTGCATGAAATGCCAACATTTGCCAAAGAAATGTCTTATATTCCTCCAAACTCACCCCAATTCCTCAATTTATCACACAGAGCCCAATATTCCTCCAAACTCACCCCAATATTCCTCAATTTATCACACAGAGCCCAATATGCCTCAATTTATCACACAGAGCCCAATATGCCTCAATTTATCACACAGAGCCCAATATGCCTCAATTTATCATACAAGGCACAATATTCCTCAATTTATCACACAGAGCCCAATATGCCACAATTTATCATACAAGGCACAATATTCCTCAATTTATCACACAGAGCCCAATATGCCTCAATTTATCATACAAGGCACAATATTCCTCAATTTATCACACAGAGCCCAATATGCCTCAATTTATCATACAAGGCACAATATTCCTCAATTTATCATACAAGGCACAATATGCCTCAATTTATCATACAAGGCACGATATGCCTCAATTTATCACTCAGAGCCCAATATTCCTCAATTTCTCTCACAGAGCCCAATATTCCTCAATTTATCACACAGAGCCCAATATGCCTCAATTTATCATACAAGGCACGATATGCCTCAATTTATCATACAAGGCACAATATTCCTCAATTTATCATACAAGGCACAATATGCCTCAATTTCTCTCACAGAGCCCAATATTCCTCAATTTATCACACAGAGCCCAATATTCCTCAATTTCTCTCACAGAGCCCAATATTCCCCAATTTATCACACAGAGCCCAATATTCCTCAATTTATCACACGGAGCCCTATATTCCTCAATTTATCACACGGAGCCCAATATTCCTCAATTTATCACATGGAGCCCAATATTCCTCAATTTATCACACGGAGCCCTATATTCCTCAATTTATCACACGGAGCCCTATATTCCTCAATTTATCACACGGAGCCCAATATTCCTCAATTTATCACACGGAGCCCAATATTCCTCAATTTATCACACAAGAGCCCAATATTCCTCAATTTATCACACAAGAGCCCAATATTCCTCAATTTATCACACGGAGCCCTATATTCCTCAATTTATCACACGGAGCCCAATATTCCTCAATTTATCACATGGAGCCCAATATTCCTCAATTTATCACACGGAGCCCTATATTCCTCAATTTATCACACGGAGCCCTATATTCCTCAATTTATCACACGGAGCCCAATATTCCTCAATTTATCACACGGAGCCCAATATTCCTCAATTTATCACACGGAGCCCAATATTCCTCAATTTATCACACAAGAGCCCAATATTCCTCAATTTATCACACGGAGCCCATATTCCTCAATTTATCACACGGAGCCCAATATTCCTCAATTATCACACAAGAGCCCAATATTCCTCAATTTATCACACGGAGCCCAATATTCCTCAATTTATCACATGGAGCCCAATATTCCTCAATTTATCACACGGAGCCCAATATTCCTCAATTTATCACACGGAGCCCAATATTCCTCAATTTATCACACGGAGCCCAATATTCCTCAATTTATCACACAGAGCCCATATTCCTCAATTTATCACATGGAGCCCAATATTCCTCAATTTATCACACAGAGCCCAATATTCCTCAATTTATCACGGAGCCCAATATTCCTCAATTTATCACATGGAGCCCAATATTCCTCAATTAATCACACGGAGCCCTATATTCCTCAATTTATCACACGGAGCCCAATATTCCTCAATTATCACACAACAGCCCAATATTCCTCAATTTATCACACGGAGCCCAATATTCGTCAATTTATCACACGGAGCCCAATATTCCTCAATTTATCACACGGAGCCCAATATTCCTCAATTTATCACACGGAGCCCTATCTATATTCCTCAATTTATCACACGGAGCCCTATATTCCTCAATTTATCACACGGAGCCCAATATTCCTCAATTATCACACAAGAGCCCAATATTCCTCAATTTATCACACAGAGCCCAATATTCCTCAATTTATCACACGGAGCCCTATATTCCTCAATTTATCACACGGAGCCCTATATTCCTCAATTTATCACACGGAGCCCAATATTCCTCAATTTATCACACAAGAGCCCAATATTCCTCAATTTATCACACGGAGCCCAATATTCCTCAATTTATCACACAAGAGCCCAATATTCCTCAATTTATCACACGGAGCACTATATTCATTGGCGTTATTATTGAATGACTCGTGCATTTTCGATAATTGTATGGATTGGACATAAATTAACATTTCTGTTGTATTTCCGTTTATGGTTCCTTTTAAATGTGAATTTGACTTTCTTTACAAGATATGTGTTCACTTAAATAGAGCACTTCTTGTAGTGTTTCAGATTAGTGATTTCTCTGTGAACGGGACGCGGCCCTGTGGGAATAGCTACAATAGATCACTGTTCCAGTTGGACCAGTGTGTTAGATCACTGTTCCAGTTGGACCTTTGTGTTAGTTCACTGTTCCAGTTGGACCTTTGTGTTAGATCACTGTTCCAGTTGGACCTTTGTGTTAGATCACTGTTCCAGTTGGATCTTTGTGTTAGATCACTGTTCCAGTTGGACCTTTGTGTTAGATCACTGTTCCAGTTGGATCTTTGTGTTAGATCACTGTTCCAGTTGGACCTTTGTGTTAGATCACTGTTCCAGTTGGATCTTTGTGTTAGTTCACTGTTCCAGTTGAACTGTTGTGTTAGATCACTGTTCCAGTTGGACCATTGTGTTAGATCACTGTTCCAGTTGGACCTTTGTGTTAATTCACTGTTCCAGTTGGACCTTTGTGTTAGATCACTGTTCCAGTTGGATCTTTGTGTTAGTTCACTGTTCCAGTTGGACCTTTGTGTTAGATCTCTGTTCCAGTTGGACCTTTGTGTTAGTTCACTGTTCCAGTTGGACCTTTGTGTTAGTTCACTGTTCCAGTTGGACCTTTGTGTTAGATCTCTGTTCCAGTTGGATCTTTGTGTTAGTTCACTGTTCCAGTTGGACCTTTGTGTTAGATCTCTGTTCCAGTTGGACCTTTGTGTTAGTTCACTGTTCCAGTTGGACCTTTGTGTTAGATCACTGTTCCAGTTGGACCTTTGTGTTAGTTCACTGTTCCAGTTGGACCATTGTGTTAGTTCACTGTTCCAGTTGGACCTTTGTTCCAGTTGGACCTTTGTGTTAGATCACTGTTCCAGTTGGACCATTGTGTTAGATCACTGTTCCAGTTGGATCTTTGTGTTAGATCACTGTTCCAGTTGGACCTTTGTGTTAGATCACTGTTCCAGTTGGACCATTGTGTTAGATCACTGTTCCAGTTGGATCTTTGTGTTAGATCACTGTTCCAGTTGGACCATTGTGTTAGATCACTGTTCCAGTTGGATCTTTGTGTTAGATCACTGTTCCAGTTGGACCATTGTGTTAGATCACTGTTCCAGTTGGATCTGTGTTAGATCACTGTTCCAGTTGGACCTTTGTGTTAGATCACTGTTCCAGTTGGACCATTGTGTTAGATCACTGTTCCAGTTGGATCTTTGTGTTAGATCACTGTTCCAGTTGGACCTTTGTGTTAAATCACTGTTCCAGTTGGACCTTTGTGTTAGATCACTGTTCCAGTTGGACCTTTGTGTTAGATCACTGTTCCAATTGGACCTTTGTGTTAGATCACTGTTTCAGTTGGACCTTTGTGTTAGATCACTGTTTCAGTTGGACCTTTGTGTTAGATCACTGTTCCAGTTGGACCTTTGTGTTAGATCACTGCTAAGATAAAAACATATTTTTGTCATAATTTAGTTTGATATAAATATCGTAGCCTCCGTTTAATACACCATTATACATTCAATTGTGCCATGTAAGTATGTGTGTCAATCTACAGGAGTGGGTGTGGCCTATAGGCTACTTCCTCCGTGCCAAGCTGCACTTTGCCAAGAAGCTAGAAGCATCGCGGCCCGGCATTCTGAAGGAGACGGTCATGTTTATACGGTCAACTCTGACACGACATTACGAGGAAGTGATGAAGTCCGTCTGGAGATCTCTGCCTGAAGTAACGAATCATAATGCAGAGGTGAATATTGTTGGGTTATTCAGCGTTAGGCTAAATGTTGATCTGTGTGTGTGGTCTTAGTCCCCCATCGGTTAAAGAAAGGTTTAGTGGATTCTAGGATTGGCAGATATCTTTCATTCTGTCCATTCACATTTCGTGTCGGGATTATATGTCAGCCATGGATCTGTAGCAATACATCCCATTGGATAATCCAGCTTAATGTAGTAGGGGAAGGCAGCAGGTGCCAATCCGAGCATTGTTTCAGGCATGGGATGGCATCCAGGTGGGGAAGGCAGCAGGTGGGGAAGGCAGCAGGTGGGGAAGGCAGCAGGTGGGGAAGGCAGCAGGTGCCAACCCGAGCATTGTTTCAGGCATGGGATGGCAGCAGGTGGGGAAGGCAGCAGGTGGGGAAGGCAGCAGGTGGGGAAGGCAACAGGTGGGGAAGGCAACAGGTGGGGAAGGCAGCACGTGGGGAAGGCAGCACGTGGGGAAGGCAGCAGGTGCCAACCCGAGCATTGTTTCAGGCATGGGATGGCATCCAGCTAGAACCACCAACCATCTCCCAAGCCAGCTGGATAGTTTCTCACATTAAAAAATTCAATACCCCTGGTGGGATTTGAACCTACAGTGATGTGGGTCAAGTGATGTGAAGTCAAAATTCCAATTTGAACTTAAAAGTTCATCATTGTACAACATATATATATAAAAGCATTCACGTGAAAAATATGTCAATATGAGAAATCATATACAGTATTAGTTTAAACAATATTTTATTTCAATGAATATACAGTATACTATACATATAATACATTATAATTTACATTCTCATTGTACATGGTTGCAGGGGTGTACATGGTTCTTCCCAAGGCTTTATATGTATGGTATATGAATTAAACATGAGCTGCGTATGGTTTTTTGGATGTTAAATCACTGCATTTTAATAGCCGAAATTGTTTATCTGACAGATGCTACATGTCTTGAAAATGTTACCAGGGTTCATTCTAGGTCAGCATTTTTGGGAGAAGTGAGAAAGCGCGTGATCGCTTCCTTAAATGGTGTTCTTTAATATACTTCTGCAAAATAGGGTTAAAATGCACAGTACAAATACAACATTTGAATAGAAGGAGTGCTTTATAATGGGCCAGTGTATCTTACTAGACAAAATTTTGTTTGAAAATCGTAAAAACCAAAAAATATTTATTTTGTTTTTTTTTGTTAGGGAGAAGTGGGGCCCCCCAGAGGGCGAAATCAGGGTCCCTAGGGCGACAATTTCGCCCACATCGCCCTCTAGAATGATCCCTGTGTTACCCTAGTTTGGATGGGTGGGGACGGGGGAGGAGGGTGCAAAAGGTCTGTGCTATAACAAAAACATGTTGCACCCAAAAAAAGTTGCGTAAAATATTTTCGCCAATTCACATAATTTAGAACCAGTATTTATTTGGCGCCATTGGCGACCGACAACAGTGTTTGGTTAATACAAACATGTGCATCTAATTATGGAATGCAGTTTTGTATTTGTTTGTAAATTACATGTATTTTGATAACCATATACCGGTCGGTATATATTGTTTGTTTTTATATTTTCTGCCTTGTTTTCAGCCAAATTCGCACGGGTGCCCTGCCCAGGCGTGGAGTGTAGGATGTGTGTTGGACGTTTTATATGACCTTGAAAACCTGGAAACAGAGGTCACAATACAACCAAATAAATCTACAGATAACTTGGTCATTGCACCTGTTTAGATTGTCACAGAGAACTGTAATTCACAGAGGAATTTCAAGTCAGTGAAGAATTTAGTCATTGCATCTTCTTATAGAGAATATATTCACTTGAGGCATTACTACACAGTGGAATAGATCTACAGATTATATAGTGATTGCATTTGTTCCAGTTGTCTACCAACACTTACATAGACCAGTTAAGAGTAGAACAATTCTAAACTAAACCTGCTGAATAAATTTGACGAATGTGCAAACAACATCGATCTAGATCAGCCGCGGCGTAATGCCTTGTCAGGATCTATGTTGTTTGCTATTCAGACAAGTGGTTTAGCTCCACTATCCGAATTGCAAACAGCATAGAGCCTGATAAGACAGCATGTTTTGTTCCGTCTGATCTGGATCTATGCTGTTTGCAAAAGCGACTTTAATCGCGATTGGCAGGTTATGGGTTATGAGTCACGTAGATTTGACGATCCGGAATGAAACTCGGTGATTATAAATTTTCAGAGTTCTCGTCGTTGTCGCATTTGGAATGTCGACATGAATTAAGATACTAAAGAAGTGGGTAGAGAGAAATGAAGAAGAATAGTAGGATTATAAATGGGCATTAGAATAAACGTCATTCTTCCTTCTCATCTTCACCCTCTAGAGGTTACGGTCGTCATTTACCCCTTATCGTAGCTCAGTGGTTAGCGTGCTCGCTTCTCACCAATGCAACCCGGATTCGATTCTTGGGCCCGGAAGTATGTGATATGGTACAGTGGTTGCCAGAACGTGGGTTTTCTCCGGGCACTCCGGTTTCCTCCCACCTGAATGACCACATTTACGCTTTCATCCGCGCCAACGAGAGTGATTAATATAAGTTGTTAAAACTTGTTTCGCAATCGTAAAATAAATAAAGTTTTTAAAAAAATGTCACTCATGGTGATGGATTAATCAAGAATGAAGTCTCGAGAGCGACTATTCAACTGTTGTAAGAATGTGTTTTTTATTTGTATAAACTACGAGATATTTTTCCAAAATTTGGATGTACAGTCAAACCTGTGTTAGTTGTCACTGCCAATAAGCAGCCAAGCTGTGTTAAGCAGCCACCTGACCTCCATTAAGCAACCAACCTGCATTAAGCAGCGAGTTTCCAGCTTCCCAATATATTATTTTATTATACACTTGACCTCCATTAAGCAGCCACCTGTGCTAAGCAGCCACCTGTGCTAAGCAGCCATTTTCTGTGAGTCCTTTGGCTGGCTGCTTAACACAAGTTTGACTGTATTTACATCCAGATTTCTTGCAACAATAGAAATATTTGACCATATCCTGTGTATATACAAACAATCGTTCTGTAAATCAAATATATGTTAAGGAGAAGAATTCTATGAGACTTAGTCTTTTATTCTTGTCATTTTATTTTATATTAAAGCAGTATTATATCATAATAAAGGATGTTTTGGGTAAAATATAAATACTAATGTGTGTGTGTTTACAAAAATCGAAATAGTCGCTCAGAAACGATAAAATTCCAATAAATATAAACCATCGTATACGCGAATTTGTTTATCAACACACGAAATGTAAACACGCATAGCGCGCATGCGTGAAACAACAGAGGATGTAGAAAACAACGTATATATTTTGAACATGAAAGACTATCTATCTTCCTCTAATGTCGAACCCCTCGCGGGGATGTAGACATGTCCCTAAAAGACTTAGCTAACAGAGGTATGAATCAACATCTCAAGTAATTTAATTAAAAAAGACAACGTGGGACAAATGGGGACGATGCATTCCGAATGTAAACAATTGCAGGTTGTAAACAAATGCGTGACTGATCGACTCGGAAAGTCCTACTTTCGGTTTCGAGTTTGTTTTATCGCAAAAAACATTGTTTACCAAATGAGCATAAGCATGCACAGTATAATGTTAGAATGTGTAGCAGCATTGCTACCCATACGTAAAAATTGAATTTTTCAAATATCTTTTATTTCATACGATGTAATGCTGCTTTAATGTCATTATTTTGTTGCTGTAAATATTTGAAAAATAAAATTAGTTTAATATAGATAAATGTCCTATTTTAACAGTATTATTTTAGATAGAATTATTTGTGGTACTGTATTTAATGTATAGATAGAAATATTTACGGTACCGTATTTAGTGTAGTTAACATGTAGACACCATGTTTGTTTGTCTACATGTTTCTGATTGATTGATTGTTTGAATTATATGGCTTACAAAATGTGATATATGTACAGTCAAGGGTTATTGCCTCGAACTCTGTTAACTAGAACACCACTTTTAGCTCGATCACGTAACTTTGTCCACGTGATAATCTCTATATAATACATATTGTTCTAACCTCGATAATTCGAACACGGATAACTGGAACTCTCGAACCAGATCACTCGTCCCCCGAACCAGATCACTCGTCCCCCGAGATCAATTAATACTTAAATTCACACTTTTGGCTCAAACACAATCTGCAGAGTGTCCAGGACCGAATGTCACAGAAAATGTTGACGAAAGTTTTCTCACCCATCCAGATTTTGATTCACAGTTCTTTTCATCGGTACACACACATCTTGTATGCATCGTGAAATTGGCAATCCGTATTCTATCAACAATGATTTCTGCTCAGGTAGGCTTTTTTGATCCATATCTTAAATTTTTATCAAGCGTAATTATTCAAAGAACAAACATATTACACACTCAAATCGAGTTATGTCATCTCAATATAAACCAACAATTTTGTCTTCTCAGTTCTTTTAAAATTCCAAGGAAATTCCAAGAGATGCTCCTTATACTAGTCGTAGTTCAAATCTGGCATTTATAAAGCCTTAAAAAAATGTGGTTCAGGTAACATGCCCGAAATTGCTATGTAGGGTAGGTCAAATTTTTTTTTTGGTAGTTCAAGTTGGTCCATGGGTGGTTTTTGCCATCGACACCTCTGGCAATCCATCTGGTGTACACTGATATTCTTCTTCGATTTGCGCGAATGTTGTTGTTGATAAAAGTTTAAAAACATGCCTTTCTTGGGGTGTTATGTTGACTGCAATGCATTTTCCAAATATTTATAACCGACATTTTTATTTTGTCGTTCATTGTAACAAGACGCTTTACGTACAGGGCAGGGCGTTCATAGACATAGCGTCTTTATCATCGTCTACGTGATGCTGAGCGAAAAGTACCGTAAAACCCGAAAAGGACAAAAAAAGAAATTAATTTTTCTTTTTCGGATCGGTCTTAAAACGCTAGGGTCGGCGTGATTTTATAGGTAGGGTCGGGTTACCCGAACCAAACCAATTTTTTTTAGGCCTAAACGTAATATGTCACCTAATCGTCACCTAATCAGTGACGTCTATAAGAAGTGAGCATTAATCATTCATGCGTTAAATCGTTGTACATTAGTAACATTACTTACATGTACTATGGGTTAAATCGTTGTACATTAGTAACATTACCTACATGTACTATGTGTTAAATCGTTGTACATTAGTAACATTACCTACATGTACTATGTGTTAAATCGTTGTACATTAGTAACATTACCTACATGTACTATGTGTTAAATCGTTGTACATTAGTACATTACCTACATGTACTATGTGTTAAATCGTTGTACATTAGTAACATTACCTACATGTACTATGGGTTAAATCATTGTACATTACCTACATGTACTATGTGTTAAATCGTTGTACATTACCTACATGTACTATGTGTTAAATCGTTGTACATTAGTAACATTACTTACATGTACTATGTGTTAAATCGTTGTACATTACTTACATTTAATATAATAGGATGCAGACCGGTTCAAACTCTCTTACTCTCTATTTTTAGAATGCATAACTCTACCTGACATGGCATAATACTTGCACATTTAAATCAAGTGGTCTTTGCTTGTCAAGGATTATAATTAACAAACATGTTTATGAAATGTCGTCGCATAGACAATGCATGGATTTGTATCAAACGAGAGAATGATATACATGTATTGTATAAACCAGTATACAACAATGTATATGCATATATAACATATGTCAGTTCTAAATATTATGGGTCACGCCAGACTGTCTATCCTTCACTCCAACCACCCATGACTCGAACCATTATATACGGGCCCGACGAGTTCGAGGCAACCAAGTTTGACTGTATATCCATTTGCTATTTATGAAAGCCGAGCTTACGTAGTATCCATTCAATTTATATGCACAGCCAATGAGCAGTTGTATGAAATGTTGCCCACCTCTGAGATTTATACTTACATGTCTGTGATACAATATAGAGATATCATGTTCTGTTACAAAGATACATCACTCACTATCATGAGGTTACGTGTTTTGATCCCAATGAGTCCGCCTCCGTGGTCGAGTGGTTACGGTCGCTGACTTGTATACCACTGTAACTTATCATCATTGATGGTCACGGGTTCGAGCCCCGCTCAGACCGTGTTTCATTTATATGAAAAAGTTGGCAGTTTCTTACGGAGGTTGGTGCACCCAAGTACTGGTTAACCGCTGGAGCCTGCTCAGGAAAGGTGTTGTTAGGTAAACTGCCCGCCGGCGAATTAGCCCGAAAATGTTGCTGATGCAGGCGTAAAACCCGAAATATAACATAAATATAACATATTGATCCCAATGCCTTTCTATGCTCTATTGCTATTTCAAAGGTGTAAACTATGGACGCTAGCTAGTAATTCTCTTCAATATTGATTGTTTTTTTGTTGTGTTTTGTTAATGAGTTGGAGTTTTGTCATTTCCCCTTGTTAATGACATTTCCCCTTGTTAATGACATTTCCCCTTGTTAATGACATTTCCCCTTGTTAATGACATTATCATAGTTGTGTTATATTGTCAAAGCTGTTTTACTGTAAATCTTGACATATTTGTCGATATTGTTTCCACGACTTTCCAATGTGATTTTATCGCAAAATCTTACATTTGCTTGTGTGGACACTCGTAACCGTGATGTGTAGACGAGAGCCAGTTAGAGTCTTGACTTTTTGCGAGTTGGGTTATTTTTTTTATTACAACTCCACAAAATATGTTAAAATTTTGGCACATAATGTATATTGTAGAATAGAACTGACTTCCACAAAATATGTTAAAATGTTGGCACATAATATATATTGTAGAATAGAACTGACTCCCACAAAATATGTTAAAATGTTGGCACATAATGTATACCGGTATTGTAGAATAGAACTGACTTCCACAAAATATGTTAAAATTCCGGGTAATAGTCAATATTTATGAACGGTTAATATCAAATATTTACGAGCGTGTTATGATATTGAGATTCATCATGACGTATTAATGTACCACACTATAATGTTGATATTTTTGGGTAGTGGGTGATTTACTTGTACATCTGTAGCCAGGAAGGGTTCCTGGGGCATCACTGAATACATGTTTTCACCAAAATACAAACATTCCCCCATTTTGAGAACTCGAGACTTTTCCTTCTGTGTTCTTTATTAATATTTTAATTGTCCCCCTTAGGAATGAGAGGTGATCCCCTCCCCACCTTGGCCCCACCTTGGCCCTTTGAAATGGTTCACATACATTGTATATGGAAAACTGTGGATTTAATCTAACTTATGACATATATAATTTAATATGTAATATGCCATGTCTTTTACAGTTTATTTATAATTTTAATCCACGTTTTTTTCCATTTTACAGTTTGTTTTTAATGTTAGTTTGATGCATCGTGTTACTTGGTAAATAGTTTTAAACTAATTTTGGCATAAAAATATGTCGGAAATGTGTATTTTGGACTAGAAATAATCTATGATTGATGCTATAATGTATGTTGACTATTTGGGGTTGCAATATCGTGCTAGGGTGTAGTAACCCGAGGGAGTGGGGACCAGGGTATGCGCCGGATGCCTGTGTGAATGCCCAGTATATCTATGGTTTGAAAGATTTATGTCCTATTTTTAAGACCGCCTCCGAGACAAGAGTGGTTACGAGATGGATGCCCTCACCGCTGTGAGTGGTTACGAGATGGATGCCCTCACCGCTGTGAGTGGTTACGAGATGGATGCCCTCACCGCTGTAGGTCGAATCCCATTCGGGGTGTCAAATTCCGTCATGCGCGGAAGCCATCCAGCTGGCTTGTGGAAGATCAGTGGTTCTACCTGGGTGCCTGAAATACTGCACCCGTGGTCTTCCTCCACCAATAATAGCTGGAGATGCACCATTGTGTGACTGAAATCGAATCGAGTAGTATCCTGTTTAGTTTGGTTTGGTACTTTGCATTCATTCCTATTGACAATTTGCATGCAATATGGAGATTGTAGCTTACCATATTGTCACTAGTCTGTGATATGTTCCCTGTTTGCTGGTGAGTTTGTTACCTATTGTTGTTTTTGTTTGATACATGCATGTTTTCTCCGTGGTATGTAAGTAAGTAAAGCATTTATTTATACATTATTATGATTAGATGTGTAAGAAATTACTACTAATGGCTATCCAGGTCTCATTCTAGAGGGCAACTTGGGCGAAATAGTCACCCTAAAAAAAATGTTTTTAAATTTTGTCCAGTAAGATACACTTGACCCATTATAAAGCACTGCTTCTATTAATATGTTCTATTTAATGGTGATAGTGTGTATTTTAACCCGTGTATTTTAATCATATTTTGTTGAATTATATTAAATATCACCATTTAAAGACGCAATCGCGCGCTTTCTCACTCCCAAAAATTCTGACCTAGAATGAGCCCTGCTATCGGGAACTATTGAAAGTTATTTTAAATTTATTGTTTTTTGTATAGTTTCTCTATGTAACTTTAATCATATGATTAGTGGCTTCTGATCGTTTCTATTGAAGCCAGTTATAATAATTGTTATATTTGTTTCTAGTCGCTTTTGTTTTCCCTACCTTCCAAACTGTTTGTGTTACTGTCTGCATTGTTTAAATAGGTTCTTGTCCAATTGGTTTAAACATATTTATTCGGCATTATTATATAACATAATTTACTACAAATAAATATGTACACAAAAATTACAAGTGGATTGAAATGAAAGCTAAACGCTTATTGAATTTCTCTCCACTGCATATTAGAAATCGGTACAAGGTATGGCGATATTTAAGTATATATGATTGACGAAAGTACAAATATAAATGTAAGAATGGTAAGCATAGCATTAGTAGCTGATAACAAGCAGTCAAAGGACACTCTAAATATGTGCATCCTGTAAGTTATACTATAGTTTAAGTTGACTGCTAAGAAGAATAGCAATCCATCAATCTCTTACTACATCTCAATTTCCAGTGGAATAGAGAGTTCAACAGATATTTCTTTAAGGATCCTGTTGTTCATGGTATCAGGACCTGATGCTTTTCCAAGTGACAATGACTTTAGAACAGATTCAACCTCAGCCGGAGTAATTACGATTGGTTCCATGGAAGTAGTAGTAGCGTGTCCTTCTGCAGGGAGATGTGCACTCGCTTCATCCAGAATGGTCTGGTCCCGGAAGTAGTTGTTGAGAATGTTTGCTTGGTTAATTCGTCTTCCGTGATATCGTCTCCATCCTACAAAGGTGGAATGGTTGAAGAGGGTTTTATAAAAGATTTCATGAACGTCCACCATGATTTCGAGTTTTGGGGATGCTGTTTGGAGGTCGTTCTCCAGCTTCTTGTCCAATTGATTTGTGAATTTGAACAATTCTTGGAAATTATCATAGAAAAACACCAAAATATGATGGCCTTTTGCAAAGTCATGTTCTTTTGAATAGATCAGGTCTGTGAATCTTTCTCTTGTTTGTGAATTGTCCTCCTTTTTTGGGTCAAAATGTTGAAAGATAAATATTGTCAGATTTGGTCCTTGTCAGAAAAGATATATTTTTTCACTTTCTGTATGATTTTACATTTTCACATTTTTCCATTAACAGCTCTGATGTACAACAGCAAATATTACCTCATATTTATATGAATGTACAGTAGCCGATATATAGTTTCTGCGTTGGACGTCTTATAGATTTGTTACGCAGCGTAATATCTATCTCCAGATAGATTGTAGATTGGAATCTCAACCAGGGGTGTCAAATTCATTCATGTGAGGAAGCTATCCAACTGTCTCTTACGAAATGCTGATGTTGCTCTATGTAGATTTATTTCATCGCCACCGCCGAGACAATATGGTTGACTGAATGTGTCTAAGTACTGGTAGTTTACAAGTATTTTACTTTGACGATTCCTTGTCTAGTAGACAGGCTGCTTCCTTCCATCCAGGGTGACATTGATTTGGATAACTGATGCAATTATTGAATGGTTGAAATTTTATCCATAAACCACCAATAGCCTTGTACCTCTAGCCTAGGTGCCCAGCCCCTATAGAGGTGGAGTGTTGATGTGTTATGGATAAAAGTTCCTGTGATTTGAGATTACAGTCAAACCTGTATTAGTGGTCACCTCTATTAAGCAGCCAACCTGCATTAAGCAGCCAGTTTTCAGACAGTTATACATTTGACCTCTATTAAGCAGCCACCTGTGCTAAGCAGCCACTTTGTGATTCCCTTGGCTGGCTGCTTCAGACAGGTTTGACTGTAGTGTAATGTGTTCAGTTACAGCTGAGAGCTGAGCTATTGTAAGAGGTATATATATATACTCAAATGCAAAAGAAAGTGTGCACGTTTCTTTTTATGATAGCTATAGTTATATCGGTTATAAATATTTCATATGTGTAGCACGTGAAGCACGCCTGTCATTGTGTTGAACAATGGCTATATCTGTCAGTATTGTGTCAGTATTGTTACGTAACGTCCCTATACAAGCGTTTTGCATGATTTGCCCGTGCAATGTCTGGACAAATGTGAAATCGGTCAAATAATCTCTCATTACTTTCTTACAACATCTAGGAGTAAGAAAAACACACAGCAATTTGAATATTTTCAAAACTCGCCAAAGCCAGACTCTCTCTGCGTCAACGTATTGAAGCTTTGATGATGCTTAGCAGAGGTGACTCCATCGATACTGTTTCACGGGCATTTAATTGTCACAGAAACACAGTAAGTGAACTTCGTGCCAGGTTCCAGCAAACAGGAACAGTTGCCGAAGGTCCTCGAACCGGCAGGCCTCGTGTAACTGACGTCATATTAGACCGTCATTTTGAACTGATGCACACCAGGCGTCGTTTCCAAAGTGCTAGCGCTACAGCGAGGCAGTACGGTATTAGCAGGGACACAGTTCTGAGGCGTCTGCATCTTTGTGTTCGGCCTATCAGACCTAGACGGGCTTACGTTGGTAATGTACTCGAACGACGTCATCGCGTTGCTCGTTTGAATTGGGCACGGCTTCATCTCCGCTGGCAAAGACGTCAGTGGGATAGAATTGTCTTCTCCGATGAATCTAGGTTTAACCCGAGTCATCATGATGGGAGGGTGGGGGTATTTAGGAGGAGAGGGGAGTGATTTGCTAACGCCTGTGTTGTAGAGAGAAACAGGTTTGGCGGGGGCAGTGTTATGGTTTGGGGCGGGATCATGGGAAACAGGAAAACTGATCTGGTTATTGTTAATGGCAATCTTAATGCAGGTGTTAAGACCAGTAGCTGTTCCATTCGTTAATCAGCATGCAGCCGCCACATTGATGCACGACAATGCACATCCGCACACGGCACAGCTAACCCAGCAATACCTAAATGCAAATGGCGTTAGCGCCTTGCCTTGGCCTGCCGTTTCTCCTGACCTCAACCCAATCGAGCATATCTGGGATGTTCTTGGTCGTAGAGTTAGGTCAAGACATGTCGTCAACAATTTGCAGGACCTACAGAATGCTCTGCAGATGGAATGGAACAACATACCGGCACACGTCGTACAACGTTACGTCAATTCCATGAGACGCCGTATTGTACAGGTTACAGACAAACTGGCGGCCATACCCGGTATTAATCGCAACAAAACCATTAGGAGAGCTGCAAAACGTGATTATACTCACAATAACACCAATATCACAGTTTGTGTATTTTTCATTTTGACCCTAAACACATGTAACCGAATTCTGTGCATCTATAGTAACCGCTATTTTAAAAAATATTATTTGGGTTTGTAGGCAATTGAATAAGCTAAACAGTGGTACCAAACATACAATTTCTATTATGGATATAACGAATATTAAGAAAAACCTATATGCACACTTTCTTTTGCGTTTGAGTATATATAGATCTGTCAATGAATTTAGTTACTTTCTCAATCTCGAAATGTATATCGGTCCTTTTTGTTTGAATCTTTTGTTTTCACTGTTGTTTCCTAACCATATGTTGATGTATGATAAATGTGATTTTATCAAAATCATGTTAGTTAATTGATCAAATATTTATAGATATATAAAGTACCCATTGCATATACTGTAGGATATCTGTCAAGATTTAGTAATTTAATAATTCTAAAGATGAGAAAATGGATGAAAATTGAGCGCATGTTGTGCAAAGCAAACAACGATAAAAACGGAGGAAACCACTTAAAGAGGACCTATCTACTTTTAGAGAGTATTCAGGGGCAGTAACTGACCAATGTCTCTCATTGAGTTGCACTTGTATTGATTGTTTGTGTTTTCAAATGTGTTGTTGAATATTGTTTTAATCCCTTGTTAATATATTGCTATTTTTACTAGGTAAAACCGGTTTTGCTAATCTGAACACAAAACAATAAAAATTGGAAAATGCCATAGTATTGTTTCATTGCAATTTCAATCGTCTTTAGGACATCACCCGGTCATAATATTCTATTGCGGACTAGTACTGCGGTTATTTATCACGGGGTGTAATGCATTTGTGGCTCACCAGAGCTGGCGACTTATAGCAAGGTATTGCGATTAGGTTTTGTCTATCTGGCCACACCCATAAAATGTACATACATAGCTAGCAGAATAATAGGTTTACTGTGTAGTTGGTGGCCGAGTGGTTACAGTCGTCGACTTGATCCGTCACAGGTGTAGGTTCAAATCCCACTAGAGGCGTCAAATACTTTCAAGTGAGGAAGCTGGAATGTCGGTGGTTCTACCAGGGTACTGGAAATATTGCTCGGAGAGGCAGCTGGGTTCTATCTCCACCAATAATAGCTGTAGAGTCGCTATTTGACCTAAGCTGTTGGTGCTACGAAAAAACCCAAGAACAGACAGTCCAGTGGTCTAAAGTTAGATCTATTATGGCTATAAAAAACTTTGAACTTTGCTATGTGGCTATAAATTCCGTTTACTTGGCTATGGCTATAAAAAACTTTTTTATGTGGCTATAAATTCTGTTTACTTCTATGGCTATAAAAAACTTTTTTATGTGGCTATAAATTCCGTTTACTTGGCTATGGCTATAAAACGTTTTTATGTGGCTATAAATTCTGTTTACTTGGCTATGGCTATAAAAAAGTTTTTATGTGGCTATAAATTCTGTTTACTTGGCTAATGCCATAAAAACTTTGTTATGTGGCTATAAATTCTATTTACTTGGCTATGGCCATAAAAACTTTGTTATGTGGCTATAAATTATGTTTACTTGGCTATGGCTATAAAAACTTTGCTATGTGGCTATAAATTCTATTTACTTGGCTATGGCTATAAAAACTTTGCTATGTGGCTATAAATTCTATTTACTTGGCTATGGCTATAAAAACGTTGCTATGTGGCTATAAATTCTATTTACTTGGCTATGGCTATAAAAACTTTGCTATGTGGCTATAAATTCTATTTACTTGGCTATGGCTATAAAAACTTTGCTATGTGGCTATAAATTCTATTTACTTGGCTATGGCTATAAAAACTTTGTTATGTGGCTATAAATTCCATTTACTTGGCTATGGCTATAAAAACTTTGCTATGTGACTATAAATTCCATTTACTTGGCTATGGCTATAAAAACTTTGTTATGTGGCTATAAATTCCATTTACTTGGCTATGGCTATAAAAAACTTATGTTTTCTATCATTCCATTCAGCCAAACATAAATTATTTATAATCTAACTTATATAATTATGTATAGGAATTGCACAGGCTACGTATCGGGAATTGGTCGCACAGGCTACGTATCGGGAATTGGTCGCACAGGCTACGTATCAAACGTATCGTTTTATTACATTACACAAACATAATCAATTCATACACATGATTCCTCCAAACATCTTGCTACAGAATGTAGCTGGGTGTCCATGCACTTATAACAACACTGGGAATAGAATTTGATGCGACACTGCCGTTATTGAGTGTCACACTTATTGTCCAGAACCATCATTTCACTCTCTCCAGCATCACTCGCACGTCGTGAAACACAATGTTACATCATTATGATCGATAGGTATAGTACGACAGAAAATCGTTTCATCTGCAACAGAGAAAATATGATAACAACATATCACAACATAAAAGGTCGGGTGGGTCGGGAAACGTCGATACGCTTTACACAGTCCTGCTTAACCTCGAATGATAACGCATTACAATACACGTACTTACATACAGTACACCTGTACATGTAAGTACCTCTGATTGGCTACTACATGATGGTCAGATAAACTGACCATAAACAAACCGCTCAAGTATAGCTTATACTGATCGAATATAAATATAACAAAACACCACAAAAAAAAACTTTATGTGGCTATAAATTCTGTTTACTTGACCGTATTTACATTTGCCTTGTAAACTGTAAATGGTTCCTTTAAATCATGTTCACAGATGAAAGCATTGTTCCTTTCAATAATCTTTGTTTAACTTAATAATATTGTATTGCTTGATTTGTTTTTCATACATATAATGCTTATAGTACAATAGTTGGCTATATTCTATGTATGTTTTCATTCTAGACGTGTGAATGTAATGTGGATGAGGTGATGAAGCTATGTGGATGTGATATGGTGTGGTGTGGAATGGGTATGATGTGTAGGTGTCATGGATGTCTTGTAGACATGGTTTTGGCTGTGATGTGGACATGGTGTGTATGTTGTAACCATCGTCATGCCATGCTATCCTACTGTAACCATCGTCATGCCATGCTATCCTACTGTAACCATCGTTATGCCATGCTATCCTACTGTAACCATCGTCATGCCATGCTATCCTACTGTAACCATCGTCATGCCATAATATCCTACTGTAACCATCGTCATGCCATGCTATCCTACGTAACCATCGTCATGCCATGCTATCCTACTGTAACCATCGTCATGCCATGCTATCCTACTGTAACCATCGTCATGCCATGCTATCCTACTGTAACCATCGTCATGCCATGCTATCCTACTGTAACCATCGTCATGCCATCACCTACTGTAACCATCGTCATGCCATGCTATCCTACTGTAACCATTGTTATGCCATGCTATCCTACTGTAACCATCGTCATGCCATGCTATCCTACTGTAACCATCGTCATGCCATGCTATCCTACTGTAACCATTGTCATGCCATGCTATCCTACTGTAACCATTGTCATGCCATGCTATCCTACTGTAACCATCGTCATGCCATGCTATCCTACTGTAACCATCGTCATGTCATGCTATCGTACTGTAACCATCGTCATGCCATGCTATCATACTGTAACCATCGTCATGCCATGCTATCCTACTGTAACCATCGTCATGCCTTGCTATCATACTGTAACCATCGTTATGCCATGCTATCCTACTGTAACCATCGTTATGTCATGCTATCGTACTGTAACCATCGTCATGCCATGCTATCATACTGTAACCATCGTCATGCCATGCTATCCTACTGTAACCATCGTCATGCCTTGCTATCATACTGTAACCATCGTTATGTCATGCTATCCTACTGTAACCATCGTTATGCCATGCTATCCTACTGTAACCATCGTCATGCCATGCTATCCTACTGTAAACATCGTTATGTCATGCTATCCTACTGTAACCATCGTCATGCCATGCTATCCTACTGTAACCATCATTATGCCATGCTATCCTACTGTAACCATCGTCATGCCATGCTATCCTACTGTAACCATCGTTATGCCATGCTATCCTACTGTAACCATCATTATGCCATGCTATCCTACTGTAACCATCGTCATGCCATGCTATCATACTGTAACCATCGTCATGCCATGCTATCATACTGTAACCATCGTCATGCCATGCTATCCTACTGTAACCATCGCCATGCTATCCTACTGTAACCATCGTTATGTTGTGCTATCCTACTGTAACCATCGTCATGCCATGCTATCCTACTGTAACCATCGTCATGCCATGCTATCATTGTAACCATCGTCATGCCATGCTATCCTAGGTACTGTAACCATCGTTATGCCATGCTATCCTACTGTAACCATCGTTATGCTGCCATGCTATCCTACTGTAACCATCGTTATGCCATGCTATCCTACTGTAACCATCCTTATGCGATGCTATCCTACTGTAACCATCGTTATGCCATGCTATCCTACTGTAACCATCGTTATGCCATGCTATCCTACAGTAACCATCGTCATGCCATGCTATCATACTGTAACCATCGTCATGCCATGCTATCATACTGTAACCATCGTCATGCCATGCTATCCTACTGTAACCATTGTTATGTCATGCTATCCTACTGTAACCATCGTTATGCCATGCTATCCTACTGTAACCATCGTCATGCCATGCTATCCTACTGTAACCATCGTCATGCCATGCTATCCTACTGTAACCATCGTCATGCCATGCTATCCTACTGTAACCATCGTCATGCCATGCTATCCTACTGTAACCATCGTCATGCCATGCTATCCTACTGTAACCATCGTCATGCCATGCTATCCTACTGTAACCATCGTCATGCCATGCTATCCTACTGTAACCATCGTCATGCCATGCTATCCTACTGTAACCATCGTCATGCCATGCTATCCTACTGTAACCATCGTCATGCCATGCTATCCTACTGTAACCATCGTCATGCCATGCTATCCTACTGTAACCATCGTTATGCCATGCTATCCTACTGTAACCATCGTTATGCCATGCTATCCTACTGTAACCATCGTCATGCCATGCTATCCTACTGTAACCATTGTCATGCTGTGCTATCATACTGTAACCATTGTCATGCCATGCTATCCTACTGTAACCATCGTCATGCCATGCTATCCTACTGTAACCATCGTTATGTCATGCTATCGTACTGTAACCATCGTCATGCCATGCTATCATACTGTAACCATCGTCATGCCATGCTATCCTACTGTAACCATCGTCATGCCTTGCTATCATACTGTAACCATCGTTATGCCATGCTATCCTACTGTAACCATCGTTATGTCATGCTATCGTACTGTAACCATCGTCATGCCATGCTATCATACTGTAACCATCGTCATGCCATGCTATCCTACTGTAACCATCGTCATGCCTTGCTATCATACTGTAACCATCGTTATGTCATGCTATCCTACTGTAACCATCGTTATGCCATGCTATCCTACTGTAACCATCGTCATGCCATGCTATCCTACTGTAAACATCGTTATGTCATGCTATCCTACTGTAACCATCGTCATGCCATGCTATCCTACTGTAACCATCCTTATGCGATGCTATCCTACTGTAACCATCGTTATGCCATGCTATCCTACTGTAACCATCGTTATGCCATGCTATCCTACAGTAACCATCGTCATGCCATGCTATCATACTGTAACCATCGTCATGCCATGCTATCATACTGTAACCATCGTCATGCCATGCTATCCTACTGTAACCATTGTTATGTCATGCTATCCTACTGTAACCATCGTTATGCCATGCTATCCTACTGTAACCATCGTCATGCCATGCTATCCTACTGTAACCATCGTTATGCCATGCTATCCTACTGTAACCATCGTCATGCCATGCTATCTTACTGTAACCATCGTTATGCCATGCTATCCTACTGTAACCATCGTTATGCCATGCTATCTTACTGTAACCATCGTCATGCCATGCTATCCTACTGTAACCATCGTTATGTCATGCTATCCTACTGTAACCATCGTTATGTCATGCTATCCTACTGTAACCATCGTCATGCCATGCTATCATACTGTAACCATCGTCATGCCATGCTATCCTACTGTAACCATCGTTATGCCATGCTATCCTACTGTAACCATCGTTTGTCATGCTATCATACTGTAACCATCGTTATGCCATGCTATCCTACTGTAACCATCCTTATGCGATGCTATCCTACTGTAACCATCGTTATGCCATGCTATCCTACTGTAACCATCGTTATGCCATGCTATCCTACTGTAACCATCGTCATGCCATGCTATCCTACTGTAACCATCGTTATGCCATGCTATCCTACTGTAACCATCGTCATGCCATGCTATCATACTGTAACCATCGTTATGTCATGCTATCCTACTGTAACCATCGTCATGCCATGCTATCCTACTGTAACCATCGTTATGTCATGCTATCCTACTGTAACCATCGTTATGCCATGCTATCCTACTGTAACCATCGTCATGCCATGCTATCCTACTGTAACCATCGTCATGCCATGCTATCCTACTGTAACCATCGTCATGCCATGCTATCCTACTGTAACCATCGTTATGCCATGCTATCCTACTGTAACCATCGTCATGCCATGCTATCCTACTGTAACCATCGTCATGCCATGCTATCATACTGTAACCATCGTCATGCCATGCTATCCTAGGTACTGTAACCATCGTTATGCCATGCTATCCTACTGTAACCATCGTTATGCCATGCTATCCTACTGTAACCATCGTTATGCCATGCTATCTTACTGTAACCATCGTCATGCCATGCTATCCTACTGTAACCATCGTTATGCCATGCTATCCTACTGTAACCATCGTCATGCCATGCTATCCTACTGTAACCATCGTCATGCCATGCTATCATACTGTAACCATCGTTATGCCATGCTATCCTACTGTAACCATCGTTATGCCATGCTATCCTACTGTAACCATCGTCATGCCATGCTATAGTCCTCCTCCTAGATGCTCTCTGTAAATGCTCTGTAGATGATCTCTGTCTGTATATGCTCTGTCTGTAGATGTGCTGTCTGTAGATGTGCTATCTGTAGATGCTCTGTCTGTAGATGTTCTCTGTCTCTAGATGCTCGCTGTATGTAGATGTGCTCTGTATGTAGATGTTCTGTCTGTAGATGCACTCTGTAGATGATCTCTGTCTGTAGATGTGCTCTGTCTGTAGATGCACTCTGTAGATTATTTCTGTCTGTAGATGCTCTCTGTAGATACTCTGTATGTAGATGTTCTCTGTATGTAGATGCACTCTGTCTGTAGATGGTATGTCTGTAGATGCTCTCTGTCTGCAGATGATCTCTGTCTGTAGATGCTCTCTGTCTGTAGATGTTCTGTCTGTAGATGATCTCTGTCTGTAGATGATCTGTCTGTAGATGCTCTGTCTGTAGATGCTCTGTCTGCAGATGATCTCTGTCTGTAGATGCTCTCTGTCTGTAGATGCTCTGTCTTTAGATGTTCTGTCTGTAGATGTTCTCTGTCTGTAGATGCACTCTGTCTGTAGATGTTCTCTGTCTGTAGATGATCTCTGTCTGTAGATGATCTCTGTATGTATATGTTCTCTGTTTATAGATGCACTCTGTAGATGTGCTATGTCTGTAGATGCACTCTGTAGATTATTTCTGTCTGTAGATGCTCTCTGTAGATACTCTGTCTGTAGATGTTCTCTGTCTGTAGATGCACTCTCTGTAGATGGTATGTCTGTAGATGCTCTCTGTCTGTAGATGCTCTCTGTCTGTAGATGTTCTGTCTGTAGATGTTCTCTGTCTGTAGATGCACTCTGTCTGTAGATGCACTCTGTCTGTAGATATCTATGTCTGTAGATGCTCTCTGTATGTAGATGTTCTCTGTTTGTAGATGCACTTTGTCTGTAGATGATCTGTCTGTAGATGCACTCTGTAGATTATCTCTGTCTGTAGATACTCTGTCTGTATATGCTTTGTCTGTAGATGTTCTCTGTCTGTAGATGCACTCTGTCTGTAGATGCACTCTGTCTGTAGATATCTATGTCTGTAGATGCTCTCTGTATGTAGATGTTCTCTGTTTGTAGATGCACTTTGTCTGTAGATGATCTGTCTGTAGATGCACTATGTAGATTATCTCTGTCTGTAGATACTCTGTCTGTATATGCTTGTCTGTAGATGTTCTCTGTCTGTAGATGCACTCTGTCTGTAGATGATCTGTCTGTAGATGCTCTCTGTCTGTAGATGATCTCTGTCTGTAGATGATCTGTCTGTATATGATCTCTGTAGATGCTCTGTCTGTAGATGTTCTGTCTGTAGATGTTCTCTGTCTGTAGATGCACTCTGTCTGTAGATGCTCTCTGTCTGTAGATGATCTCTGTCTGTAGATGATCTCTGTCTGTAGATGTGCTCTGTTTGTAGATACACTCTGTCTGTAGATGCTCTCTGTATGTAGATGCACTCTGCCTGTAGATGCGCTCTGTCTGGTGTAGATGCGCTCTGTGTCTGTAGATGCTCTCTGTCTGCAGATGCACTCTGTCTATAGATTCTCTGCTCTGTCTGTAGATGTGCTCTGTCTGTAGATGCTCTCTGTCTGTAGATGTGCTCTGTCTGTAGATGCTCTCTGTCTATAGATGCTCTGCTCTCTGTCTATAGATGCTCTGCTCTCTGTCTGTAGATGTGCTCTTTAGATATGCTTTATAGATGCTCTCTGTCGTATATGCTCTCTATCTGTAGATGCATTGTCTGTAGATGCTCTCTGTCTGTGATATGCTCTGTTTGTAGATGCTCTCTGTCTGTAGATGTGCTGTCTGTAGCTGCTCTCTGTCTGCAGATGATCTCTGTCTGTAGATGTGATATCTGTAGATGCGCTCTGTCTGTAGAATCACTCTGTCTGGTGTAGATGCACTGTGTCTGTAGATGTGCTGTAGATGCTCTCTCTCTCTGTAGATGTGCTTTGTCTGTAGATGTGCTCTGTCTGTAGATGTGCTGTGTCTGTATATGTGCTCTGTCTGTAGATGTGCTGTGTCTGTAGATGCTCTCTCTCTCTCTGTAGATGTGCTTTATCTGTAGATGTGCTCTGTCTGTAGATATGCTCTGTCTGTAGATGTGATATCTGTAGATGCGCTCTGTCTGTAGAATCACTCTGTCTGGTGTAGATGCACTGTGTCTGTAGATGTGCTGTAGATGCTCTCTCTCTCTCTCTCTCTCTCTGTAGATGTGCTTTGTCTGTAGATGTGCTCTGTCTGTAGATGTGCTGTGTCTGTAGATGTGCTCTGTCTGTAGATGTGCTCTGTCTGTAGATGCTCTCTCTCTGTAGATGTGCTTTGTCTGTAGATGTGCTCTGTCTGTAGATATGCTTTGTCTGTAGATGTGCTCTGTCTGTAGATGCTCTCTGTCTGTAGATGTGCTCTGTAGATGCTCTCTGTCTGTAGTATAATCCACTAAGGCGATATTTATCCTCGGTTTCTTTCATTGAGTGCCAGTCTGGACACTAGAGCATAGATGGGACTCAGCCTGGACACTAGAGGATAGATGGGACTCAGTCTGGACACGAGAGGATAGATGGGACTCAGCCTGTACATTAGAGCATATATGGGACTCAGCCTGGACACTAGAGGATAGATGGGACTCAGTCTGGACACTAGAGGATAGATGGGACTCAGTCTGGACACAAGAGGATAGATGGGACTCAGCCTGGACACGAGAGGATAGATGGGACTCAGTATGGACACTAGAGGATAGATGGGACTCAGCCTGGACACTAGAGGATAGATGGGACTCAGTCTGGACACTAGAGGATAGATGGGACTCAGTCTGGACACTAGAGGATAGATGGGACTCAGCCTGGACACTAGAGGATAGATGGGACTCAGTCTGGACACTAGAGACTAGAGGATAGATGGGACTCAGCCTGTACATTAGAGCAAGATGGGACTCAGCCTGGACACTACTAGAGATAGATGGGACTCAGTCTGGACATAGAGGATAGATGAGAACTCAGTCTGGACACTAGAGCATAGATGGGACTCAGTCTGGACATTAGAGCATAGATGGGACTCAGTCTGGACACTAGAGCATAGATGGGACTCAGTCTGGACACTAGAGGATAGATGGGACTCAGTCTGGACACTAGAGACTAGAGGATAAATGGGACTCAGCCTGGACACTAGAGGATAGATGGGGACTCAGCCTGGACACTAGAGGATAGATGGGACTCAGTCTGGACACTAGATGATAGATGGGACTCAGTCTGGACACTAGGGGATAGATGGGACTCAGTCTGGACACTAGAGGATAGATGGGACTCAGCCTGGACACTAGAGGATAGATGGGACTCAGTCTGGACACGAGAGGATAGATGGGACTCAGCCTGGACACGAGAGGATAGATGGGACTCAGCCTGGACACTAGAGGATAGATGGGAACTCAGTCTGGACACTAGAGACTAGAGGATAGATGGGACTCAGCCTGGACACTAGGGATAGATGGGACTCAGTCTGGACACTAGAGGATAGATGGGACTCAGCCTGGACACTAGAGGATAGATGGGACTCAGTCTGGACACGAGAGGATAGATGGGACTCAGCCTGGACACTAGAGCATAGATGGGACTCAGCCTGTACATTAGAGCATAGATGGGACTCAGCCAGTACATTAGAGCATAGATGGGACTCAGCCTGAACATTAGAGCATAGATGGGACTCAGCCTGTACATTAGAGCATAGATAGGACTCAGCCTGTACATTAGAGCATAGATGGGACTTAGCCTGTACATTAGAGCATAGATGGGACTTAGCCTGTACATTAGAGCATAGATGGGACTCAGCCTGTACATTAGAGCATAGATGGGACTTAGTCTGTACATTAGAGCATAGATGGGACTTAGCCTGTACATTAGAGCATAGATGGGACTTAGCCTGTACATTAGAGCATAGATGGGACTCAGCCTGTACATTAGAGCATAGATGGGACTTAGCCTGTACATTAGAGCATAGAGGTGACTCAGCCTGTACATTAGAGCATAGATGGGACTCAGCCTGAACATTAGAGCATAGATGGGACTCAGCCTGTACATTAGAGCATAGATAGGACTCAGCCTGTACATTAGAGCATAGATGGGACTCAGCCTGTACATTAGAGCATAGATAGGACTCAGCCTGTACATTAGAGCATAGATAGGACTCAGCCTGTACATTAGAGGTGTAGTCGTATTCCTTCTATAGTTTATACAAATTTATTTTAGCTCGATTGCGAAACAAGTTCTCACAACTTATATTAATCACACACTATAGACTTCATTCCTGATGGAATCCACGAGGAAGAGAGAACGTGGCATTTAAATGCCTTGCCTAAGGGCACAATCGTAACGGTTCCAGCGGGGCTCCAACTCCGGGCCTTTCGCACCTGAAGCGAACGTACTATCATGACTTCCACATTATACGTTGTTATTGCTGCTATATTTACAGATTTCGTGTGACAGATAGTGAAAACTACAAATTTTGAACATTTATCATGGGAGAATTTGATTCACACTGGTATATTTC
>CM026397.1:11132570-11220805 GCA_014843695.1 Archivesica marissinica | reverse complement strand
TTAGATAGAATTATTTGTGGTACTGTATTTAATGTATAGATAGAAATATTTACGGTACCGTATTTAGTGTAGTTAACATGTAGACACCATGTTTGTTTGTCTACATGTTTCTGATTGATTGATTGTTTGAATTATATGGCTTACAAAATGTGATATATGTACAGTCAAGGGTTATTGCCTCGAACTCTGTTAACTAGAACACCACTTTTAGCTCGATCACGTAACTTTGTCCACGTGATAATCTCTATATAATACATATTGTTCTAACCTCGATAATTCGAACACGGATAACTGGAACTCTCGAACCAGATCACTCGTCCCCCGAACCAGATCACTCGTCCCCCGAGATCAATTAATACTTAAATTCACACTTTTGGCTCAAACACAATCTGCAGAGTGTCCAGGACCGAATGTCACAGAAAATGTTGACGAAAGTTTTCTCACCCATCCAGATTTTGATTCACAGTTCTTTTCATCGGTACACACACATCTTGTATGCATCGTGAAATTGGCAATCCGTATTCTATCAACAATGATTTCTGCTCAGGTAGGCTTTTTTGATCCATATCTTAAATTTTTATCAAGCGTAATTATTCAAAGAACAAACATATTACACACTCAAATCGAGTTATGTCATCTCAATATAAACCAACAATTTTGTCTTCTCAGTTCTTTTAAAATTCCAAGGAAATTCCAAGAGATGCTCCTTATACTAGTCGTAGTTCAAATCTGGCATTTATAAAGCCTTAAAAAAATGTGGTTCAGGTAACATGCCCGAAATTGCTGTGTAGGGTAGGTCAAATTTTTTTTTTGGTAGTTCAAGTTGGTCCATGGGTGGTTTTTGCCATCGACACCTCTGGCAATCCATCTGGTGTACACTGATATTCTTCTTCGATTTGCGCGAATGTTGTTGTTGATAAAAGTTTAAAAACATGCCTTTCTTGGGGTGTTATGTTGACTGCAATGCATTTTCCAAATATTTATAACCGACATTTTTATTTTGTCGTTCATTGTAACAAGACGCTTTACGTACAGGGCAGGGCGTTCATAGACATAGCGTCTTTATCATCGTCTACGTGATGCTGAGCGAAAAGTACCGTAAAACCCGAAAAGGACAAAAAAAGAAATTAATTTTTCTTTTTCGGATCGGTCTTAAAACGCTAGGGTCGGCGTGATTTTATAGGTAGGGTCGGGTTACCCGAACCAAACCAATTTTTTTTAGGCCTAAACGTAATATGGCTAAGCAGCCAGCCACCTAATCAGTGACGTCTATAAGAAGTGAGCATTAATCATTCATGCCTTAAATCGTTGTACATTAGTAACATTACCTACATGTACTATGTGTTAAATCATTGTACAAAACATTACCTACATGTACTATGTGTTAAATCGTTGTACATTACCTACATGTACTATGTGTTAAATCGTTGTACATTAGTAACATTACCTACATGTACTATGTGTTAAATCATTGTACAAACATTACCTACATGTACTATGTGTTAAATCGTTGTACATTAGTAACATTACCTACATGTACTATGGGTTAAATCATTGTACATTACCTACATGTACTATGTGTTAAATCGTTGTACATTACCTACATGTACTATGTGTTAAATCGTTGTACATTAGTAACATTACTTACATGTACTATGTGTTAAATCGTTGTACATTACTTACATTTAATATAATAGGATGCAGACCGGTTCAAACTCTCTTACTCTCTATTTTTAGAATGCATAACTCTACCTGACATGGCATAATACTTGCACATTTAAATCAAGTGGTCTTTGCTTGTCAAGGATTATAATTAACAAACATGTTTATGAAATGTCGTCGCATAGACAATGCATGGATTTGTATCAAACGAGAGAATGATATACATGTATTGTATAAACCAGTATACAACAATGTATATGCATATATAACATATGTCAGTTCTAAATATTATGGGTCACGCCAGACTGTCTATCCTTCACTCCAACCACCCATGACTCGAACCATTATATACGGGCCCGACGAGTTCGAGGCAACCAAGTTTGACTGTATATCCATTTGCTATTTATGAAAGCCGAGCTTACGTAGTATCCATTCAATTTATATGCACAGCCAATGAGCAGTTGTATGAAATGTTGCCCACCTCTGAGATTTATACTTACATGTCTGTGATACAATATAGAGATATCATGTTCTGTTACAAAGATACATCACTCACTATCATGAGGTTACGTGTTTTGATCCCAATGAGTCCGCCTCCGTGGTCGAGTGGTTACGGTCGCTGACTTGTATACCACTGTAACTTATCATCATTGATGGTCACGGGTTCGAGCCCCGCTCAGACCGTGTTTCATTTATATGAAAAAGTTGGCAGTTTCTTACGGAGGTTGGTGCACCCAAGTACTGGTTAACCGCTGGAGCCTGCTCAGGAAAGGTGTTGTTAGGTAAACTGCCCGCCGGCGAATTAGCCCGAAAATGTTGCTGATGCAGGCGTAAAACCCGAAATATAACATAAATATAACATATTGATCCCAATGCCTTTCTATGCTCTATTGCTATTTCAAAGGTGTAAACTATGGACGCTAGCTAGTAATTCTCTTCAATATTGATTGTTTTTTTGTTGTGTTTTGTTAATGAGTTGGAGTTTTGTCATTTCCCCTTGTTAATGACATTTCCCCTTGTTAATGACATTTCCCCTTGTTAATGACATTTCCCCTTGTTAATGACATTTCCCCTTGTTAATGACATTTCCCCTTGTTAATGACATTATCATAGTTGTGTTATATTGTCAAAGCTGTTTTACTGTAAATCTTGACATATTTGTCGATATTGTTTCCACGACTTTCCAATGTGATTTTATCGCAAAATCTTACATTTGCTTGTGTGGACACTCGTAACCGTGATGTGTAGACGAGAGCCAGTTAGAGTCTTGACTTTTTGCGAGTTGGGTTATTTTTTTTATTACAACTCCACAAAATATGTTAAAATTTTGGCACATAATGTATATTGTAGAATAGAACTGACTTCCACAAAATATGTTAAAATGTTGGCACATAATATATATTGTAGAATAGAACTGACTCCCACAAAATATGTTAAAATGTTGGCACATAATGTATACCGGTATTGTAGAATAGAACTGACTTCCACAAAATATGTTAAAATTCCGGGTAATAGTCAATATTTATGAACGGTTAATATCAAATATTTACGAGCGTGTTATGATATTGAGATTCATCATGACGTATTAATGTACCACACTATAATGTTGATATTTTTGGGTAGTGGGTGATTTACTTGTACATCTGTAGCCAGGAAGGGTTCCTGGGGCATCACTGAATACATGTTTTCACCAAAATACAAACATTCCCCCATTTTGAGAACTCGAGACTTTTCCTTCTGTGTTCTTTATTAATATTTTAATTGTCCCCCTTAGGAATGAGAGGTGATCCCCTCCCCACCTTGGCCCCACCTTGGCCCTTTGAAATGGTTCACATACATTGTATATGGAAAACTGTGGATTTAATCTAACTTATGACATATATAATTTAATATGTAATATGCCATGTCTTTTACAGTTTATTTATAATTTTAATCCACGTTTTTTTCCATTTTACAGTTTGTTTTTAATGTTAGTTTGATGCATCGTGTTACTTGGTAAATAGTTTTAAACTAATTTTGGCATAAAAATATGTCGGAAATGTGTATTTTGGACTAGAAATAATCTATGATTGATGCTATAATGTATGTTGACTATTTGGGGTTGCAATATCGTGCTAGGGTGTAGTAACCCGAGGGAGTGGGGACCAGGGTATGCGCCGGATGCCTGTGTGAATGCCCAGTATATCTATGGTTTGAAAGATTTATGTCCTATTTTTAAGACCGCCTCCGAGACAAGAGTGGTTACGAGATGGATGCCCTCACCGCTGTGAGTGGTTACGAGATGGATGCCCTCACCGCTGTGAGTGGTTACGAGATGGATGCCCTCACCGCTGTAGGTCGAATCCCATTCGGGGTGTCAAATTCCGTCATGCGCGGAAGCCATCCAGCTGGCTTGTGGAAGATCAGTGGTTCTACCTGGGTGCCTGAAATACTGCACCCGTGGTCTTCCTCCACCAATAATAGCTGGAGATGCACCATTGTGTGACTGAAATCGAATCGAGTAGTATCCTGTTTAGTTTGGTTTGGTACTTTGCATTCATTCCTATTGACAATTTGCATGCAATATGGAGATTGTAGCTTACCATATTGTCACTAGTCTGTGATATGTTCCCTGTTTGCTGGTGAGTTTGTTACCTATTGTTGTTTTTGTTTGATACATGCATGTTTTCTCCGTGGTATGTAAGTAAGTAAAGCATTTATTTATACATTATTATGATTAGATGTGTAAGAAATTACTACTAATGGCTATCCAGGTCTCATTCTAGAGGGCAACTTGGGCGAAATAGTCACCCTAAAAAAAATGTTTTTAAATTTTGTCCAGTAAGATACACTTGACCCATTATAAAGCACTGCTTCTATTAATATGTTCTATTTAATGGTGATAGTGTGTATTTTAACCCGTGTATTTTAATCATATTTTGTTGAATTATATTAAATATCACCATTTAAAGACGCAATCGCGCGCTTTCTCACTCCCAAAAATTCTGACCTAGAATGAGCCCTGCTATCGGGAACTATTGAAAGTTATTTTAAATTTATTGTTTTTTGTATAGTTTCTCTATGTAACTTTAATCATATGATTAGTGGCTTCTGATCGTTTCTATTGAAGCCAGTTATAATAATTGTTATATTTGTTTCTAGTCGCTTTTGTTTTCCCTACCTTCCAAACTGTTTGTGTTACTGTCTGCATTGTTTAAATAGGTTCTTGTCCAATTGGTTTAAACATATTTATTCGGCATTATTATATAACATAATTTACTACAAATAAATATGTACACAAAAATTACAAGTGGATTGAAATGAAAGCTAAACGCTTATTGAATTTCTCTCCACTGCATATTAGAAATCGGTACAAGGTATGGCGATATTTAAGTATATATGATTGACGAAAGTACAAATATAAATGTAAGAATGGTAAGCATAGCATTAGTAGCTGATAACAAGCAGTCAAAGGACACTCTAAATATGTGCATCCTGTAAGTTATACTATAGTTTAAGTTGACTGCTAAGAAGAATAGCAATCCATCAATCTCTTACTACATCTCAATTTCCAGTGGAATAGAGAGTTCAACAGATATTTCTTTAAGGATCCTGTTGTTCATGGTATCAGGACCTGATGCTTTTCCAAGTGACAATGACTTTAGAACAGATTCAACCTCAGCCGGAGTAATTACGATTGGTTCCATGGAAGTAGTAGTAGCGTGTCCTTCTGCAGGGAGATGTGCACTCGCTTCATCCAGAATGGTCTGGTCCCGGAAGTAGTTGTTGAGAATGTTTGCTTGGTTAATTCGTCTTCCGTGATATCGTCTCCATCCTACAAAGGTGGAATGGTTGAAGAGGGTTTTATAAAAGATTTCATGAACGTCCACCATGATTTCGAGTTTTGGGGATGCTGTTTGGAGGTCGTTCTCCAGCTTCTTGTCCAATTGATTTGTGAATTTGAACAATTCTTGGAAATTATCATAGAAAAACACCAAAATATGATGGCCTTTTGCAAAGTCATGTTCTTTTGAATAGATCAGGTCTGTGAATCTTTCTCTTGTTTGTGAATTGTCCTCCTTTTTTGGGTCAAAATGTTGAAAGATAAATATTGTCAGATTTGGTCCTTGTCAGAAAAGATATATTTTTTCACTTTCTGTATGATTTTACATTTTCACATTTTTCCATTAACAGCTCTGATGTACAACAGCAAATATTACCTCATATTTATATGAATGTACAGTAGCCGATATATAGTTTCTGCGTTGGACGTCTTATAGATTTGTTACGCAGCGTAATATCTATCTCCAGATAGATTGTAGATTGGAATCTCAACCAGGGGTGTCAAATTCATTCATGTGAGGAAGCTATCCAACTGTCTCTTACGAAATGCTGATGTTGCTCTATGTAGATTTATTTCATCGCCACCGCCGAGACAATATGGTTGACTGAATGTGTCTAAGTACTGGTAGTTTACAAGTATTTTACTTTGACGATTCCTTGTCTAGTAGACAGGCTGCTTCCTTCCATCCAGGGTGACATTGATTTGGATAACTGATGCAATTATTGAATGGTTGAAATTTTATCCATAAACCACCAATAGCCTTGTACCTCTAGCCTAGGTGCCCAGCCCCTATAGAGGTGGAGTGTTGATGTGTTATGGATAAAAGTTCCTGTGATTTGAGATTACAGTCAAACCTGTATTAGTGGTCACCTCTATTAAGCAGCCAACCTGCATTAAGCAGCCAGTTTTCAGACAGTTATACATTTGACCTCTATTAAGCAGCCACCTGTGCTAAGCAGCCACTTTGTGATTCCCTTGGCTGGCTGCTTCAGACAGGTTTGACTGTAGTGTAATGTGTTCAGTTACAGCTGAGAGCTGAGCTATTGTAAGAGGTATATATATATACTCAAATGCAAAAGAAAGTGTGCACGTTTCTTTTTATGATAGCTATAGTTATATCGGTTATAAATATTTCATATGTGTAGCACGTGAAGCACGCCTGTCATTGTGTTGAACAATGGCTATATCTGTCAGTATTGTGTCAGTATTGTTACGTAACGTCCCTATACAAGCGTTTTGCATGATTTGCCCGTGCAATGTCTGGACAAATGTGAAATCGGTCAAATAATCTCTCATTACTTTCTTACAACATCTAGGAGTAAGAAAAACACACAGCAATTTGAATATTTTCAAAACTCGCCAAAGCCAGACTCTCTCTGCGTCAACGTATTGAAGCTTTGATGATGCTTAGCAGAGGTGACTCCATCGATACTGTTTCACGGGCATTTAATTGTCACAGAAACACAGTAAGTGAACTTCGTGCCAGGTTCCAGCAAACAGGAACAGTTGCCGAAGGTCCTCGAACCGGCAGGCCTCGTGTAACTGACGTCATATTAGACCGTCATTTTGAACTGATGCACACCAGGCGTCGTTTCCAAAGTGCTAGCGCTACAGCGAGGCAGTACGGTATTAGCAGGGACACAGTTCTGAGGCGTCTGCATCTTTGTGTTCGGCCTATCAGACCTAGACGGGCTTACGTTGGTAATGTACTCGAACGACGTCATCGCGTTGCTCGTTTGAATTGGGCACGGCTTCATCTCCGCTGGCAAAGACGTCAGTGGGATAGAATTGTCTTCTCCGATGAATCTAGGTTTAACCCGAGTCATCATGATGGGAGGGTGGGGGTATTTAGGAGGAGAGGGGAGTGATTTGCTAACGCCTGTGTTGTAGAGAGAAACAGGTTTGGCGGGGGCAGTGTTATGGTTTGGGGCGGGATCATGGGAAACAGGAAAACTGATCTGGTTATTGTTAATGGCAATCTTAATGCAGGTGTTAAGACCAGTAGCTGTTCCATTCGTTAATCAGCATGCAGCCGCCACATTGATGCACGACAATGCACATCCGCACACGGCACAGCTAACCCAGCAATACCTAAATGCAAATGGCGTTAGCGCCTTGCCTTGGCCTGCCGTTTCTCCTGACCTCAACCCAATCGAGCATATCTGGGATGTTCTTGGTCGTAGAGTTAGGTCAAGACATGTCGTCAACAATTTGCAGGACCTACAGAATGCTCTGCAGATGGAATGGAACAACATACCGGCACACGTCGTACAACGTTACGTCAATTCCATGAGACGCCGTATTGTACAGGTTACAGACAAACTGGCGGCCATACCCGGTATTAATCGCAACAAAACCATTAGGAGAGCTGCAAAACGTGATTATACTCACAATAACACCAATATCACAGTTTGTGTATTTTTCATTTTGACCCTAAACACATGTAACCGAATTCTGTGCATCTATAGTAACCGCTATTTTAAAAAATATTATTTGGGTTTGTAGGCAATTGAATAAGCTAAACAGTGGTACCAAACATACAATTTCTATTATGGATATAACGAATATTAAGAAAAACCTATATGCACACTTTCTTTTGCGTTTGAGTATATATAGATCTGTCAATGAATTTAGTTACTTTCTCAATCTCGAAATGTATATCGGTCCTTTTTGTTTGAATCTTTTGTTTTCACTGTTGTTTCCTAACCATATGTTGATGTATGATAAATGTGATTTTATCAAAATCATGTTAGTTAATTGATCAAATATTTATAGATATATAAAGTACCCATTGCATATACTGTAGGATATCTGTCAAGATTTAGTAATTTAATAATTCTAAAGATGAGAAAATGGATGAAAATTGAGCGCATGTTGTGCAAAGCAAACAACGATAAAAACGGAGGAAACCACTTAAAGAGGACCTATCTACTTTTAGAGAGTATTCAGGGGCAGTAACTGACCAATGTCTCTCATTGAGTTGCACTTGTATTGATTGTTTGTGTTTTCAAATGTGTTGTTGAATATTGTTTTAATCCCTTGTTAATATATTGCTATTTTTACTAGGTAAAACCGGTTTTGCTAATCTGAACACAAAACAATAAAAATTGGAAAATGCCATAGTATTGTTTCATTGCAATTTCAATCGTCTTTAGGACATCACCCGGTCATAATATTCTATTGCGGACTAGTACTGCGGTTATTTATCACGGGGTGTAATGCATTTGTGGCTCACCAGAGCTGGCGACTTATAGCAAGGTATTGCGATTAGGTTTTGTCTATCTGGCCACACCCATAAAATGTACATACATAGCTAGCAGAATAATAGGTTTACTGTGTAGTTGGTGGCCGAGTGGTTACAGTCGTCGACTTGATCCGTCACAGGTGTAGGTTCAAATCCCACTAGAGGCGTCAAATACTTTCAAGTGAGGAAGCTGGAATGTCGGTGGTTCTACCAGGGTACTGGAAATATTGCTCGGAGAGGCAGCTGGGTTCTATCTCCACCAATAATAGCTGTAGAGTCGCTATTTGACCTAAGCTGTTGGTGCTACGAAAAAACCCAAGAACAGACAGTCCAGTGGTCTAAAGTTAGATCTATTATGGCTATAAAAAACTTTGAACTTTGCTATGTGGCTATAAATTCCGTTTACTTGGCTATGGCTATAAAAAACTTTTTTATGTGGCTATAAATTCTGTTTACTTCTATGGCTATAAAAAACTTTTTTATGTGGCTATAAATTCCGTTTACTTGGCTATGGCTATAAAACGTTTTTATGTGGCTATAAATTCTGTTTACTTGGCTATGGCTATAAAAAAGTTTTTATGTGGCTATAAATTCTGTTTACTTGGCTAATGCCATAAAAACTTTGTTATGTGGCTATAAATTCTATTTACTTGGCTATGGCCATAAAAACTTTGTTATGTGGCTATAAATTATGTTTACTTGGCTATGGCTATAAAAACTTTGCTATGTGGCTATAAATTCTATTTACTTGGCTATGGCTATAAAAACTTTGCTATGTGGCTATAAATTCTATTTACTTGGCTATGGCTATAAAAACGTTGCTATGTGGCTATAAATTCTATTTACTTGGCTATGGCTATAAAAACTTTGCTATGTGGCTATAAATTCTATTTACTTGGCTATGGCTATAAAAACTTTGCTATGTGGCTATAAATTCTATTTACTTGGCTATGGCTATAAAAACTTTGTTATGTGGCTATAAATTCCATTTACTTGGCTATGGCTATAAAAACTTTGCTATGTGACTATAAATTCCATTTACTTGGCTATGGCTATAAAAACTTTGTTATGTGGCTATAAATTCCATTTACTTGGCTATGGCTATAAAAAACTTATGTTTTCTATCATTCCATTCAGCCAAACATAAATTATTTATAATCTAACTTATATAATTATGTATAGGAATTGCACAGGCTACGTATCGGGAATTGGTCGCACAGGCTACGTATCGGGAATTGGTCGCACAGGCTACGTATCAAACGTATCGTTTTATTACATTACACAAACATAATCAATTCATACACATGATTCCTCCAAACATCTTGCTACAGAATGTAGCTGGGTGTCCATGCACTTATAACAACACTGGGAATAGAATTTGATGCGACACTGCCGTTATTGAGTGTCACACTTATTGTCCAGAACCATCATTTCACTCTCTCCAGCATCACTCGCACGTCGTGAAACACAATGTTACATCATTATGATCGATAGGTATAGTACGACAGAAAATCGTTTCATCTGCAACAGAGAAAATATGATAACAACATATCACAACATAAAAGGTCGGGTGGGTCGGGAAACGTCGATACGCTTTACACAGTCCTGCTTAACCTCGAATGATAACGCATTACAATACACGTACTTACATACAGTACACCTGTACATGTAAGTACCTCTGATTGGCTACTACATGATGGTCAGATAAACTGACCATAAACAAACCGCTCAAGTATAGCTTATACTGATCGAATATAAATATATTTATGTGGCTATAAATTCTGTTTACTTGGCTATGGCTATAAAAAAAACTTTTTTATGTGGCTATAAATTCTGTTTACTTGACCGTATTTACATTTGCCTTGTAAACTGTAAATGGTTCCTTTAAATCATGTTCACAGATGAAAGCATTGTTCCTTTCAATAATCTTTGTTTAACTTAATAATATTGTATTGCTTGATTTGTTTTTCATACATATAATGCTTATAGTACAATAGTTGGCTATATTCTATGTATGTTTTCATTCTAGACGTGTGAATGTAATGTGGATGAGGTGATGAAGCTATGTGGATGTGATATGGTGTGGTGTGGAATGGGTATGATGTGTAGGTGTCATGGATGTCTTGTAGACATGGTTTTGGCTGTGATGTGGACATGGTGTGTATGTTGTAACCATCGTCATGCCATGCTATCCTACTGTAACCATCGTCATGCCATGCTATCCTACTGTAACCATCGTTATGCCATGCTATCCTACTGTAACCATCGTCATGCCATGCTATCCTACTGTAACCATCGTCATGCCATAATATCCTACTGTAACCATCGTCATGCCATGCTATCCTACTGTAACCATCGTCATGCCATGCTATCCTACTGTAACCATCGTCATGCCATGCTATCCTACTGTAACCATCGTCATGCCATGCTATCCTACTGTAACCATCGTTATGCCATGCTATCCTACTGTAACCATCGTCATGCCATGCTATCCTACTGTAACCATCGTTATGCCATGCTATCCTACTGTAACCATCGTCATGCCATGCTATCCTACTGTAACCATCGTCATGCCATGCTATCCTACTGTAACCATCGTCATGCCATGCTATCCTACTGTAACCATCGTCATGCCATGCTATCATACTGTAACCATCGTCATGCCATGCTATCCTACTGTAACCATCGTCATGCCATGCTATCCTACTGTAACCATCGTTATGCCATGCTATCCTACTGTAACCATCGTCATGCCATGCTATCCTACTGTAACCATCGTCATGCCATGCTATCCTACTGTAACCATCGTCATGCCATGCTATCCTACTGTAACCATCGTCATGTGCTATCTACTGTAACCATCGTCATGCCATGCTATCCTACTGTAACCATCGTTATGCCATGCTATCCTACTGTAACCATCGTTATGTCATGCTATCGTACTGTAACCATCGTCATGCCATGCTATCATACTGTAACCATCGTCATGCCATGCTATCCTACTGTAACCATCGTCATGCCTTGCTATCATACTGTAACCATCGTTATGTCATGCTATCCTACTGTAACCATCGTTATGCCATGCTATCCTACTGTAACCATCGTCATGCCATGCTATCCTACTGTAAACATCGTTATGTCATGCTATCCTACTGTAACCATCGTCATGCCATGCTATCCTGCTGTAACCATCATTATGCCATGCTATCCTACTGTAACCATCGTCATGCCATGCTATCCTACTGTAACCATCGTTATGCCATGCTATCCTACTGTAACCATCATTATGCCATGCTATCCTACTGTAACCATCGTCATGCCATGCTATCATACTGTAACTATCGTCATGCCATGCTATCATACTGTAACCATCGTCATGCCATGCTACCTACTGTAACCATCGCCATGCTATCCTACTGTAACCATCGTTATGTTGTGCTATCCTACTGTAACCATCGTCATCCATGCTATCCTACTGTAACCATCGTCATGCCATGCTATCATACTGTAACCATCGTCATGCCATGCTATCCTAGGTACTGTAACCATCGTTATGCCATGCTATCCTACTGTAACCATCGTTATGACATGCTATCCTACTGTAACCATCCTTATGCCATGCTATCCTACTGTAACCATCGTTATGCCATGCTATCCTACTGTAACCATCGTTATGCCATGCTATCCTACTGTAACCATCGTCATGCCATGCTATCATACTGTAACCATCGTCATGCCATGCTATCCTACTGTAACCATCGTCATGCCATGCTATCCTACTGTAACCATTGTTATCATGCTATCCTACTGTAACCATCGTCATGCCATGCTATCATACTGTAACCATCGTCATGCCATGCTATCCTACTGTAACCATCGTTATGCCATGCTATCCTACTGTAACCATCGTTATGCCATGCTATCCTACAGTAACCATCGTCATGCCATGCTATCATACTGTAACCATCGTCATGCCATGCTATCCTACTGTAACCATTGTTATGTCATGCTATCCTACTGTAACCATCGTTATGCCATGCTATCCTACTGTAACCATCGTCATGCCATGCTATCCTACTGTAACCATCGTTATGCCATGCTATCCTACTGTAACCATCGTCATGCCATGCTATCTTACTGTAACCATCGTTATGCCATGCTATCCTACTGTAACCATCGTTATGCCATGCTATCTTACTGTAACCATCGTCATGCCATGCTATCCTACTGTAACCATCGTTATGTCATGCTATCCTACTGTAACCATCGTTATGTCATGCTATCCTACTGTAACCATTGTCATGCCATGCTATCATACTGTAACCATCGTCATGCCATGCTATCCTACTGTAACCATCGTTATGCCATGCTATCCTACTGTAACCATCGTCATGCCATGCTATCCTACTGTAACCATTGTTATGCCATGCTATCCTACTGTAACCATCGTCATGCCATGCTATCCTACTGTAACCATTGTTATGCCATGCTATCCTACTGTAACCATCGTTATGCCATGCTATCCTACTGTAACCATCGTCATGCCATGCTATCCTACTGTAACCATCGTCATGCCATGCTATCATACTGTAACCATCGTCATGCCATGCTATCCTACTGTAACCATCGTCATGCCATGCTATCCTACTGTAACCATCGTCATGCCATGCTATCCTACTGTAACCATCGTCATGCCATGCTATCCTACTGTAACCATCGTCATGCCATGCTATCCTACTGTAACCATTGTTATGCCATGCTATCTTACTGTAACCATCGTTATGCCATGCTATCCTACTGTAACCATCGTCATGCCATGCTATCCTACTGTAACCATCGTCATGTTGTGCTATCTTACTGTAACCATCGTCATGCCATGCTATCCTACTGTAACCATCGTCATGCCATGCTATCCTACTGTAACCATCGTCATGTTGTGCTATCTTACTGTAACCATCGTCATGCCATGCTATCCTACTGTAACCATCGTCATGTTTGCTATCTTACTGTAACCATCGTTATGCCATGCTATCCTACTGTAACCATCGTCATGCCATGCTATCCTACTGTAACCATCGTCATGTTGTGCTATCTTACTGTAACCATCGTTATGCCATGCTATCCTACTGTAACCATCGTTATGCCATGCTATCCTACTGTAACCATCGTCATGCCATGCTATCCTACTGTAACCATCGTTATGCCATACTATCCTACTGTAACCATCGTTATGCCATGCTATCCTACTGTAACCACCGTTATGCCATGCTATCCTACTGTAACCATCGTTATGCCATGCTATCCTACTGTAACCATCGTTATGCCATGCTATCCTACTGTAACCATTGTTTGTCATGCTATCATACTGTAACCATCGTTATGCCATGCTATCCTACTGTAACCATCGTTATGCCATGCTATCCTACTGTAACCATCGTTATGCCATGCTATCCTACAGTAACCATCGTCATGCCATGCTATCATACTGTAACCATCGTCATGCCATGCTATCATACTGTAACCATCGTCATGCCATGCTATCCTACTGTAACCATTGTTATGTCATGCTATCCTACTGTAACCATCGTTATGCCATGCTATCCTACTGTAACCATCGTCATGCCATGCTATCCTACTGTAACCATCGTTATGCCATGCTATCCTACTGTAACCATCGTCATGCCATGCTATCTTACTGTAACCATCGTTATGCCATGCTATCCTACTGTAACCATCGTTATGCCATGCTATCTTACTGTAACCATCGTCATGCCATGCTATCCTACTGTAACCATCGTTATGTCATGCTATCCTACTGTAACCATCGTTATGTCATGCTATCCTACTGTAACCATTGTCATGCCATGCTATCATACTGTAACCATCGTCATGCCATGCTATCCTACTGTAACCATCGTTATGCCATGCTATCCTACTGTAACCATCGTCATGCCATGCTATCCTACTGTAACCATTGTTATGCCATGCTATCCTACTGTAACCATCGTCATGCCATGCTATCCTACTGTAACCATCGTTATGCCATGCTATCCTACTGTAACCATCGTTATGCCATGCTATCCTACTGTAACCATCGTCATGCCATGCTATCCTACTGTAACCATCGTCATGCCATACTATCCTACTGTAACCATCGTTATGCCATGCTATCCTACTGTAACCATCGTTATGCCATGCTATCCTACTGTAACCATCGTCATGCCATGCTATCCTACTGTAACCATCGTTATGCCATGCTATCCTACTGTAACCATCGTTATGCCATGCTATCCTACTGTAACCATCGTTTGTCATGCTATCATACTGTAACCATCGTTATGCCATGCTATCCTACTGTAACCATCCTTATGCGATGCTATCCTACTGTAACCATCGTTATGCCATGCTATCCTACTGTAACCATCGTTATGCCATGCTATCCTACAGTAACCATCGTCATGCCATGCTATCATACTGTAACCATCGTCATGCCATGCTATCATACTGTAACCATCGTCATGCCATGCTATCCTACTGTAACCATTGTTATGTCATGCTATCCTACTGTAACCATCGTTATGCCATGCTATCCTACTGTAACCATCGTCATGCCATGCTATCCTACTGTAACCATCGTTATGCCATGCTATCCTACTGTAACCATCGTCATGCCATGCTATCTTACTGTAACCATCGTTATGCCATGCTATCCTACTGTAACCATCGTTATGCCATGCTATCTTACTGTAACCATCGTCATGCCATGCTATCCTACTGTAACCATCGTTATGTCATGCTATCCTACTGTAACCATCGTTATGTCATGCTATCCTACTGTAACCATCGTTATGTCATGCTATCCTACTGTAACCATTGTCATGCCATGCTATCATACTGTAACCATCGTCATGCCATGCTATCCTACTGTAACCATCGTTATGCCATGCTATCCTACTGTAACCATCGTCATGCCATGCTATCCTACTGTAACCATTGTTATGCCATGCTATCCTACTGTAACCATCGTCATGCCATGCTATCCTACTGTAACCATTGTTATGCCATGCTATCCTACTGTAACCATCGTCATGCCATGCTATCATACTGTAACCATCGTTATGTCATGCTATCCTACTGTAACCATCGTTATGCCATGCTATCCTACTGTAACCATCGTCATGCCATGCTATCCTACTGTAACCATCGTTATGCCATACTATCCTACTGTAACCATCGTTATGCCATGCTATCCTACTGTAACCATCGTTATGCCATGCTATCCTACTGTAACCATCGTCATGCCATGCTATCCTACTGTAACCATCGTTATGCCATACTATCCTACTGTAACCATCGTTATGCCATGCTATCCTACTGTAACCATCGTTATGCCATGCTATCCTACTGTAACCATCATCATGCCATGCTATCCTACTGTAACCATCATTATGTCATGCTATCCTACTGTAACCATCGTCATGCCATGCTATCCTACTGTAACCATCGCCATGCTATCCTACTGTAACCATCGTTATGTCATGCTATCCTACTGTAACCATCGTTATGCCATGCTATCCTACTGTAACCATCGTCATGCCATGCTATCCTACTGTAACCATCGTCATGCCATGCTATCCTACTGTAACCATCGTTATGTCATGCTATCCTACTGTAACCATCATCATGCCATGCTATCATACTGTAACCATCGTCATGCCATGCTATCCTAGGTACTGTAACCATCGTTATGCCATGCTATCCTACTGTAACCATCGCTATGCCATGCTATCCTACTGTAACCATCGTTATGCCATGCTATCCTACTGTAACCATCGTCATGCCATGCTATCCTACTGTAACCATCGTCATGCCATGCTATCATACTGTAACCATCGTCATGCCATGCTATCCTAGGTACTGTAACCATCGTTATGCCATGCTATCCTACTGTAACCATCGTTATGCCATGCTATCCTACTGTAACCATCGTTATGCCATGCTATCCTACTGTAACCATCGTTATGCCATGCTATCCTACTGTAACCATCGTTATGCCATGCTATCTTACTGTAACCATCGTCATGCCATGCTATCCTACTGTAACCATCGTAATGCCATGCTATCCTACTGTAACCATCGTCATGCCATGCTATCCTACTGTAACCATCGTCATGCCATGCTATCATACTGTAACCATCGTTATGCCATGCTATCCTACTGTAACCATCGTTATGCCATGCTATCCTACTGTAACCATCGTTATGCCATGCTATAGTCCTCCTCCTAGATGCTCTCTGTAGATGCTCTGTCTGTAGATGCTCTGTCTGTAGATGTTCTCTGTCTGTAGATGCTCTGTCTGTAGATGATCTCTGTCTGTATATGTGCTGTCTGTAGATGTGCTATCTGTAGATGCTCTGTCTGTAGATGTTCTATGTCTGTAGATGTTTGCTGTATGTAGATGCTCTCTGTCTGTAGATGTGCTCTGTATGTAGATGTTCTGTCTGTAGATGCACTCTGTAGATGATCTCTGTCTGTAGATGCACTCTGTAGATGTGCTCTGTCTGTAGATGCACTCTGTAGATTATTTCTGTCTGTAGATGCTCTCTGTAGATACTCTGTCTGTAGATGTTCTATGTCTGTAGATGCACTCTGTCTGTAGATGGTATGTCTGTAGATGCTCTCTGTCTTTAGATGTTCTGTCTGTAGATGATCTCTGTCTGTAGATGCACTCTGTCTGTAGATGCACTCTGTCTGTAGATGATCTGTCTGTAGATGCTCTGTCTGTAGATGCTCTCTGTCTGCAGATGATCTCTGTCTGTAGATGCTCTGTCTTTAGATGTTCTGTCTGTAGATGTTCTCTGTCTGTAGATGATCTCTGTCTGTAGATGCTCTCTGTATGTAGATGTTCTCTGTTTGTAGATGCACTCTGTAGATATGCTCTGTCTGTAGATGCACTCTGTAGATTATTTCTGTCTGTAGATGCTCTCTGTAGATACTATGTCTGTAGATGTTCTCTGTCTGTAGATGCACTCTGTAGATGCTCTGTCTGTAGATACTCTCTGTCTGTATATGTTCTGTCTGTAGATGTTCTCTGTCTGTAGATGCACTCTGTCTGTAGATGCACTCTGTCTGTAGATGCTCTCTGTCTGTAGATGATCTCTGTCTGTAGATGCTCTCTGTATGTAGATGTTCTCTGTTTGTAGATGCACTCTGTAGATGATCTGTCTGTAGAAGCACTCTGTAGATTATCTCTGTCTGTAGATACTCTGTCTGTATATGCTTTGTCTGTAGATGTTCTCTGTCTGTAGATGCACTCTGTCTGTAGATGATCTCTGTCTGTAGATGCTCTCTGTCTGTAGATGATCTCTGTCTGTAGATGATCTGTCTGTAGATGCACTCTGTAGATTATCTCTGTCTGTAGATGTTCTCTGTCTGTAGATGCTCTCTGTCTGTAGATGATCTCTGTCTGTAGATGATCTGTCTGTAGATGCACTCTGTAGATTACCTTTGTCTGTAGATACTCTGTCTGTATATGCTTTGTCTGTAGATGTTCTCTGTCTGTAGATGCACTCTGTCTGTAGATGCTCTCTGTCTGTAGATGATCTATGTCTGTAGATGATATGTCTGTAGATGATCTCTGTCTGTAGATGATATGTCTGTAGATGTTCTCTGTCTGTAGATGCACTCTGTCTGTAGATGCTCTCTGTCTGTAGATGATCTCTGTCTGTAGATGCACTCTGTCTGTAGATGATCTCTGTCTGTAGATGCTCTCTGTCTGTAGATGATCTCTGTCTGTAGATGATATGTCTGTATATGATCTCTGTAGATGCTCTGTCTGTAGATGCTCTGTCTGTAGATGTTCTCTGTCTGTAGATGATCTATGTCTGTAAATGATCTCTGTCTGTAGATGATCTCTGTCTGTAGATACACTCTGTCTGTAGATGCTCTCTGTATGTAGATGCACTCTGTCTGTAGATGCACTCTGCCTGTAGATGCGCTCTGTGTCTGTAGATGCTCTGCTCTCTGTCTGTAGATGTGCTCTTTAGATATGCTTTATAGATGCTCTCTGTCGTATATGCTCTCTATCTGTAGATGCGTTGTCTGTAGATGCTCTCTGTCTGTGATATGCTCTGTTTGTAGATGCTCTCTGTCTGTAGATGTGCTGTCTGTAGCTGCTCTCTGTCTGTAGATGTGATGTCTGTAGATGCACTCTGTCTGTAGAATCACTATGTCTGGTGTAGATGCGTTGTCTGTAGATGCTCTCTGTCTGTGATATGCTCTGTTTGTAGATGCTCTCTGTCTGTAGATGTGCTGTGTCTGTAGATGCTCTCTCTCTCTGTAGATGTGCTTTGTCTGTATATGTGCTGTGTCTGTAGATATGCTTTGTCTGTAGATGTGCTCTGTCTGTAGATGCTCTCTGTCTGTAGATGTGCTCTGTAGATGCTCTCTGTCTGTAGATGCTCTCTGTCTGTAGATGATCTCTGTCTGTAGATGCTCTCTGTATGTAGATGTTCTCTGTTTGTAGATGCACTCTGTAGATGATCTGTCTGTAGAAGCACTCTGTAGATTATCTCTGTCTGTAGATACTCTGTCTGTATATGCTTTGTCTGTAGATGTTCTCTGTCTGTAGATGCACTCTGTCTGTAGATGATCTCTGTCTGTAGATGCTCTCTGTCTGTAGATGATCTCTGTCTGTAGATGATCTGTCTGTAGATGCACTCTGTAGATTATCTCTGTCTGTAGATGTTCTCTGTCTGTAGATGCTCTCTGTCTGTAGATGATCTCTGTCTGTAGATGATCTGTCTGTAGATGCACTCTGTAGATTACCTTTGTCTGTAGATACTCTGTCTGTATATGCTTTGTCTGTAGATGTTCTCTGTCTGTAGATGCACTCTGTCTGTAGATGCTCTCTGTCTGTAGATGATCTATGTCTGTAGATGATATGTCTGTAGATGATCTCTGTCTGTAGATGATATGTCTGTAGATGTTCTCTGTCTGTAGATGCACTCTGTCTGTAGATGCTCTCTGTCTGTAGATGATCTCTGTCTGTAGATGCACTCTGTCTGTAGATGATCTCTGTCTGTAGATGCTCTCTGTCTGTAGATGATCTCTGTCTGTAGATGATATGTCTGTATATGATCTCTGTAGATGCTCTGTCTGTAGATGCTCTGTCTGTAGATGTTCTCTGTCTGTAGATGATCTATGTCTGTAAATGATCTCTGTCTGTAGATGATCTCTGTCTGTAGATACACTCTGTCTGTAGATGCTCTCTGTATGTAGATGCACTCTGCCTGTAGATGCACTCTGCCTGTAGATGCGCTCTGTGTCTGTAGATGCTCTGCTCTCTGTCTGTAGATGTGCTCTTTAGATATGCTTTATAGATGCTCTCTGTCGTATATGCTCTCTATCTGTAGATGCGTTGTCTGTAGATGCTCTCTGTCTGTGATATGCTCTGTTTGTAGATGCTCTCTGTCTGTAGATGTGCTGTCTGTAGCTGCTCTCTGTCTGTAGATGTGATGTCTGTAGATGCACTCTGTCTGTAGAATCACTATGTCTGGTGTAGATGCGTTGTCTGTAGATGCTCTCTGTCTGTGATATGCTCTGTTTGTAGATGCTCTCTGTCTGTAGATGTGCTGTGTCTGTAGATGCTCTCTCTCTCTGTAGATGTGCTTTGTCTGTATATGTGCTGTGTCTGTAGATATGCTTTGTCTGTAGATGTGCTCTGTCTGTAGATGCTCTCTGTCTGTAGATGTGCTCTGTAGATGCTCTCTGTCTGTAGATGCTCTCTGTCTGTAGATGATCTCTGTCTGTAGATGCTCTCTGTATGTAGATGTTCTCTGTTTGTAGATGCACTCTGTAGATGATCTGTCTGTAGAAGCACTCTGTAGATTATCTCTGTCTGTAGATACTCTGTCTGTATATGCTTTGTCTGTAGATGTTCTCTGTCTGTAGATGCACTCTGTCTGTAGATGATCTCTGTCTGTAGATGCTCTCTGTCTGTAGATGATCTCTGTCTGTAGATGCACTCTGTAGATTATCTCTGTCTGTAGATGTTCTCTGTCTGTAGATGATCTCTGTCTGTAGATGATCTGTCTGTAGATTACCTTTGTCTGTAGATACTCTGTCTGTATATGATTTGTCTGTAGATGTTCTCTGTCTGTAGATGCACTCTGTCTGTAGATGCTCTCTGTCTGTAGATGATCTATGTCTGTAGATGATATGTCTGTAGATGCTCTCTGTCTGTAGATGATCTCTGTCTGTAGATGATATGTATGTAGATGTTCTCTGTCTGTAGATGCACTCTGTCTGTAGATGCGCTCTGTCTGTAGATGATCTCTGTCTGTAGATGCACTCTGTCTGTAGATGATCTCTGTCTGTAGATGCTCTCTGTCTGTAGATGATCTCTGTCTGTAGATGATATGTCTGTATATGATCTCTGTAGATGCTCTGTCTGTAGATGCTCTGTCTGTAGATGTTCTCTGTCTGTAGATGCACTCTGTCTGTAGATGCTCTCTGTCTGTAGATGATCTATGTCTGTAAATGATCTCTGTCTGTAGATGTGCTCTGTTTGTAGATACACTCTGTCTGTAGATGCTCTCTGTATGTAGATGCACTCTGCCTGTAGATGCGCTCTGTGTCTGTAGATGCTCTGCTCTCTGTCTGTAGATGTGCTCTTTAGATATGCTTTATAGATGCTCTCTGTCGTATATGCTCTCTATCTGTAGATGCTCTCTGTCTGTGATATGCTCTGTTTGTAGATGCTCTCTGTCTGTAGATGTGATGTCTGTAGATGCACTCTGTCTGTAGAATCACTATGTCTGGTGTAGATGCGTTGTCTGTAGATGCTCTCTGTCTGTGATATGCTGTTTGTAGATGCTCTCTGTCTGTAGATGTGCTGTGTCTGTAGATGCTCTCTCTCTCTGTAGATGTGCTTTGTCTGTAGATGTGCTGTGTCTGTAGATATGCTTTGTCTGTAGATGTGCTCTGTCTGTAGATGTGCTCTGTAGATGCTCTCTGTCTGTAGTATAATCCACTAAGGCGATATTTATCCTCGGTTTCTTTCATTGAGTGCCAGTCTGGACACTAGAGCATAGATGGGACTCAGCCTGGACACTAGAGGATAGATGGGACTCAGTCTGGACATGAGAGGATAGATGGGACTCAGCCTGGACACTAGAGGATAGATGGGACTCAGTCTGGACACTAGAGGATAGATGGGACTCAGTCTGGATACTAGAGGATAGATGGGACTCAGCCTGTACACTAGAGGATAGATGGGACTCAGTCTGGACACTAGAGGATAGATGGGACTCAGTCTGGACACGAGAGGATAGATGGGACTCAGCCTGTACATTAGAGCATAGATGGGACTCAGCCTGGACACCAGAGGATAGATGGGACTCAGCCTGGACACTAGAGGATAGATGGGACTCAGTCTGGACACTAGAGGATAGATGGGACTCAGTCTGGACACTAGAGGATATATGGGACTCAGTCTGGACACTAGAGGATAGATGGGACTCAGTCTGGACACTAGAGGATAGATGGGACTCAGTCTGGACACTAGAGACTAGAGGATAGATGGGACTCAGCCTGGACACTAGAGGATAGATGGGACTCAGTCTGGACACGAGAGGATAGATGGGACTCAGCCTGGACACTAGAGGATAGATGGGACTCAGTCTGGACACTAGAGGATAGATGGGACTCAGCCTGGACACTAGAGGATAGATGGGACTCAGTCTGGACACTAGAGGATAGATGGGACTCAGTCTGGACACGAGAGGATAGATGGGACTCAGCCTGGACACTAGAGGATAGATGGGACTCAGTCTGGACACTAGAGGATAGATGGGACTCAGCCTGGACACTAGAGGATAGATGGGACTCAGTCTGGACACTAGAGGATAGATGGGACTCAGTCTGGACACTAGAGGATAGATGGGACTCAGTCTGGACACTAGAGGATAGATGGGACTCAGTCTGGACACTAGAGGATAGATGGGACTCAGTCTGGACACTAGAGCATAGATGGGACTCAGTCTGGACATTAGAGCATAGATGGGACTCAGTCTGGACACTAGAGCATAGATGGGACTCAGTCTGGACACTAGAGGATAGATGGGACTCAGTCTGGACACTAGAGGATAGATGGGACTCAGTCTGGACACTAGAGCATAGATGGGACTCAGTCTGGACATTAGAGCATAGATGGGACTCAGTCTGGACACTAGAGCATAGATGGGACTCAGTCTGGACACTAGAGGATAGATGGGACTCAGTCTGGACACTAGAGCATAGATGGGACTCAGTCTGGACATTAGAGCATAGATGGGACTCAGTCTGGACACTAGAGCATAGATGGGACTCAGTCTGGACACTAGAGGATAGATGGGACTCAGCCTGGACACTAGAGGATAGATGGGACTCAGTCTGGACACTAGAGGATAGATGGGACTCAGTCTGGACACTAGAGGATAGATGGGACTCAGTCTGGACACTAGAGGATAGATGGGACTCAGCCTGGACATTAGAGGATAGATGGGACTCAGCCTGGACACTAGAGGATAGATGGGACTCAGTCTGGACACTAGAGGATAGATGGGACTCAGTCTGGACACTAGAGACTAGAGGATAGATGGGACTCAGCCTGGACACTAGAGGACAGATGGGACTCAGCCTGGACACTAGAGGATAGATGGGACTCAGTCTGGACACTAGAGACTAGAGGATAGATGGGACTCAGTCTGGACACTAGGGGATAGATGGGACTCAGTCTGGACACTAGAGACTAGAGGATAGATGGGACTCAGCCTGGACACTAGAGGATAGATGGGACTCAGTCTGGACACGAGAGGATAGATGGGACTCAGCCTGGACACTAGAGCATAGATGGGACTCAGCCTGTACATTAGAGCATAGATGGGACTCAGCCTGAACATTAGAGCATAGATGGGACTCAGCCTGTACATTAGAGCATAGATGGGACTCAGCCTGTACATTAGAGCATAGATAGGACTCAGCCTGTACATTAGAGCATAGATGGGACTCAGCCTGTACATTAGAGCATAGATAGGACTCAGCCTGTACATTAGAGCATAGATAGGACTCAGCCTGTACATTAGAGGTGTAGTCGTATTCCTTCTATAGTTTATACAAATTTATTTTAGCTCGATTGCGAAACAAGTTCTCACAACTTATATTAATCACACACTATAGACTTCATTCCTGATGGAATCCACGAGGAAGAGAGAACGTGGCATTTAAATGCCTTGCCTAAGGGCACAATCGTAACGGTTCCAGCGGGGCTCCAACTCCGGGCCTTTCGCACCTGAAGCGAACGTACTATCATGACTTCCACATTATACGTTGTTATTGCTGCTATATTTACAGATTTCGTGTGACAGATAGTGAAAACTACAAATTTTGAACATTTATCATGGGAGAATTTGATTCACACTGGTATATTTCAGCAACTACTCAACTTAAAAAAAAACCCAACTAAGATTAAGGTTTTCTATATTTTATTAACGATGAATACAGATAACGATGTCCACTTTGTGCTTGACTACAGAAATAGTATAACGGGAGAATAAAGGAATATCCTTCCATATTTCATACAACACAAAATACATTTATTCTATACACAGAGAATATACATATATATTTGTAACATAAATAAATAATGAACCCCATTATGCAACTTCCAACCTCTTCTAACATTAGCGTTGTTTGTGAAAAGTGGATTAAATCAGTAGTAATAAATGTTTTAGTTTAATCTTTAGAGTAGTTCAATTAATTTATTGCTTCGCTTTACAGGGATCAATTTAGAGGGCGATGTGGGCGAAATTGTCGCCCTAGGGACCCTGACTTCGCCCTCTGAATTTTTTTTTTTTTTACGATTTTCAAACAAAATTGTGTCTAGTAAGATACACTCCTTCTATTCAAATGTTTAATGGTTGTACTGTGCATTTTAACCTTATTTTGCAGAAGTATATTAACCCTTTCAACCCAAAGTAACTGACATGGACTGGTGCATGCTATTTTTAGACCAATAAATTAATAAGAAAATTACATTTGGACCAGTTCATTTATCAAAATGGGTAATTTTATCTAAAAATAGTAATAATTATTACTGGCAAAAAAGTGCAGATCCTGATGCTCATCTGGATCTACACTTTTCATAAGCCTATTTAGAGGCCTGTGGGGTTGAAAGGGTTAAGGTCAGAATTTTTGGGAGAAGTGAGAAAGCGCGTGATCGTTTCCTTAAATGGTGTTAATATACTTCTGCAAAATAAGGTTAAAATGCACAGTACAACCATTAAACATTGAATAGAAGTATCTTACTAGACACAATTTTGTTTGAAAATCGTAAAAAAAAAAAAAATTCATACATGTGAATCCAAAACATGACTAATTTAAATTAAAGAAAGGTAAACGGGTCGGGCCACAAGTTCTAGCAGCATTAGGTGCGGCCCTTCCCGATAATATATATATGTCAGCAGATACCTACTGTATGCATAATCCACCACCCCCCCTCCTTAAACCAATGGAAAACGTTATTTTAAAAGAGGTTGGAAGTATACAAAAATGACGAATATTTGTGCTAAACTAATGGACAATAGGATTTCTACAGCAGCACATACCAATTCTCAACATGTCTCCCACAGGCACGTTCATGTGGATTGGAGTGCATGATGCTTGTCAAGGCTTAGGAATCTTGAGCTCTAGGACCTGGACTCTTCACCACTGTGAAAGTCGTACATCAGATGGTTGACGAGATATTGAGCGTAACTGGATTTGGAAATCATTGACATAGTAGACGACCCATATTGAACCCTGACCAATGTTTGGTATTTTTTTAAATCGAGGTACTGTGACCTTGAACTTTTACCAAATTCATGATGATCAAGTCTGCAGATTTGGGAATACGGTATTGAAGACGAGGATCGTACAGGGAATACGGTATTGAAGACGAGGATCGTACAGGGAATACGGTATTGAAGACGAGGACCGTACAGGGAATACGGTATTGAAGACGAGGACCGTACAGGGAATACGGTATTGAAGACGAGGATCGTACAGGGAATACGGTATAGAAGACGAGGATCGTACAGGGAATACGGTATTGAAGACGAGGATCGTACAGGGAATACGGTATAGAAGACGAGGATCGTACAGGGAATACAGTATAGAAGACGAGGATCGTACAGGAGGACAGTGCAGGGAATACGGTATAGAAGATGGAGGACAGTGCAGGGAATACGGTATAGAAGATGGAGGACAGTGCAGGGAATACGGTATATAAGATGGAGGACAGTGCAGGGAATACGGTATAGAAGATGGAGGACAGTGCAGGGAATACGGTATATAAGATGGAGGACAGTGCAGGGAATACGGTATTGTGCCTCAAAGCAGGCATATATGCCAGGTTTTTGAACCATGGCGACATCTCGAGAAAAAACAAGAACACTATAGCCTAATGATGCATCTACGACACCACTATAGCCCGATGATGCATCTACGGCACCACTATAGCCCGATGATGCATCTACGACACCACTATAGCCCGTGATGCATCTACGACACCACTATAGCCCGTGATGCATCTACGACACCACTATAAGCCGATGATGCATCTACGGCACCACTATAGCCCGATGATGCCTCTACGGCACCACTATAGGCCGATGATGCATCTACGGCACCACTATAGCCCGATGATGCATCTACGGCACCACTATAGCCTGATGATGCATCTACGGCACCACTATAGCCCGATGATGCATCTACGGCACCACTATAGCCCGATGATGCATCTACGACACCACTATAGCCCGATGATGCATCTACGGCACCACTATAGCCCGATGATGCATCTACGACACCACTATAGCCTGATGATGCATTTCTGATACAGAGAATCGCAGATGCTATGCATTGGACATTTAAAAGAATCGGTGGTGCTCTTGGAATTTGAGTGACTTCTGTATCTTGCACTATCCACCCCACCCCCCAAATAAAACAACTAATATATGTCTGGAGGAGTCGTCTAATAATGGGCGACGGTAATAATAAAAACAATAGTTCTACTCGTCCAATACCTAAAGTAATAAATAATGACAAACTTTGCGCAAATATAAACATGTAAATAAATATCTAACATTTGTACACATAAGATGCAAACACTGATTCTACAAGTATTCAACATTTATAGATGTACATACAAAACCATAACAACACCTATCGGCATGCATGTACATTGAGAATTCATCGCACAACCATTGTTGCTGGGCTCATTCTAGGAGATAATTTGTGAGATAAGTGAGAAAGCGTCCTTAAATTGTGTTGTTTAATAAAATATCAACAAAATAGGGTTAAAATACATAATATGACCATTAAATACAACACTTGAATGGAAGGAGTGCTTTATATGGGTCTGTATCTTACTGTACACAATTGTGTTGAGAAGTGGGGCCCCATGGTCCCTAGAGCAACTATTTCGCCCAAGTCGTCACCAGTTAACCCTTTCCTTCATAGAGATATAGGTTAATATACTATTATATCTCCATACAAACGACAGCCATTTAGCTATCGTGCAGCAGATAAGTAGTCGCCATATCTATTCCGCCTCCATAGATATTACTGGGACTACATGAGATTCTGGCCTTTGTTATGAACATTTGTTTGACTACTACATTGTCAATGTATGTCGTACTGGTAATGGCGTCAAGAGGTGCATCTATGAGGGAAAGGGTTAACCTGCATTAAGCACCCAGTTTCTAGATTCCGTAGCTAAGATTTACTTCCATATTCCACCTCTATTTAGTTGTTTTTGGGGTTTAAAGTGGCACCAACGTATTAGGTCATATGGTGACTCTCGAGATATTATTGGTAGATGAAGACCCCGGACAGAACCACTGATCTTCAGCAACCCAGCCGGATAGCTTCCTCACATGAAATAATCTGACACGAACCTACAGCAGAGGGGCATGCGAGTCCAACAACTAACCACACAGCCCTACATCCACCTCTATTTAAAAAGCAGCAACCTGTGCTAAGCAGTTTTGTGCATCCATTCAATGGCTGCATAAGACAGGTTTGACTGTATTAACAATTGTACACCAACGTAAAGTAAGAGAAATCTCAACATTTAGAATATCGTCAAACTGTGTTAAGCAGCCAGTCAAGGGAATTACAGAAAGTGGCTGCTTAATAGAGGTCAAATGTAGAATACAACATATTGCAAAAACTGGCTGCTTAATAGAGGTCAAATGTAGAACACAACATATTGAGAAAACTGGCTGCTTAATAGAGGTCAAATGTAGAATACAACATATTGCAAAAACTGGCTGCTTAATAGAGGTCAAATGTAGAACACAACATATTGAGAAAACTGGCTGCTTAATAGAGGTCAAATGTAGAATACAACATATTGAGAAAACTGGCTGCTTAATAGAGGTCAAATGTAGAACACAACATATTGCAAAAACTGGCTGCTTAATAGAGGTCAAATGTAGAACACAACATATTGAGAAAACTGGCTGCTTAATAGAGGTCAAATGTAGAATACAACATATTGCAAAAACTGGCTGCTTAATAGAGGTCAAATGTAGAACACAACATATTGAGAAAACTGGCTGCTTAATAGAGGTCAAATGTAGAACACAACATATTGCAAAAACTGGCTGCTTAATAGAGGTCAAATGTAGAACATAACATATTGAGAAAACTGGCTGCTTAATAGAGGTCAAATGTAGAACACAACATATTGCAAAAACTGGCTGCTTAATAGGTCAAATGTAGAACACAACATATTGAGAAAACTGGCTGCTTAATAGAGGTGACCACTAACACAGGTCTGACTATTTTTACTATTCCATACAGCAAATTATTACACACTCATTACTGATCACGCATGATTACTTGAACAAATGTACTTGATTACAGTCGATTATAATTAATGGATTCAGTTACGGCAGGTCTGGCTTATAATAGTGATCCATTGTACATCAATTACCCCCTCACATCACTATTTGTTTGTTAATGCCCAAAGAATGCGTTCCATGTATCAACACATCAAACGTTCACATATCTACAAAATGACAACAAAAATATAAATTGGAATCCACCCAAAGTGCATGTTTGAATGAAATGGAAACTTCTAAAAAGGACCATAGCTTGATACAAGCAGGGTACCTGCTGCCGGTCGCCAATGGCACTAATTGCGACAAAAAACAAATATTTTCACAAAATTTAGCATCAACTTTTTTACATTGGGTTTTTAAAACTGTTTGTTTGGCACAATACATGGCTTCATATATTTATCTGTGAACTGTAAATGGCTCAAGATCATGCAGTTTTGTGTCCACTAGACCATGCAGTATCATTTCCGCCAGACAATGCAGTATAACGGACACTCGAACGTAATGTCAATATGCAGGAAAATAGGGATGTGCATCCAATATGACATGACTGAGATGTGCATCCAATATGACACGACTGAGGTGTGCATCCCATCCAATATGACATGACTGAGGTGTGCATCCCATCCAATATGACATGACTGCGGTGTGCATCCGATATGACACGACTGAGGTGTGCATCCCATCCAATATGACATGACTGAGGTGTGCATCCCATCCAATATGACACGACTGAGGTGTGCATCCCATCCAATATGACATGACTGAGGTGTGCATCCAATATGACATGACTGAGGTGTGCATCCAATATGACATGACTGAGGTGTGCATCCCATCCAATATGACATGACTGAGGTGTGCATCCCATCCAATATGACATGACTGAGGTGTGCATCCCATCCAATATGACATGACTGAGGTGTGCATCCAATATGACATGACTGCGGTGTGCATCCCATCCAATATGACACGACTGCGGTGTGCATCCATATGACATGACTGCGGTGTGTATCCAATATGACACGACTGCGGTGTGCATCCAATATGACATGACTGCGGTGTGCATCCAATATGACATGACTGAGGTGTGTATCCAATATGACATGACTGCGGTGTGTATCCAATATGACACGACTGCGGTGTGCATCCAATATGACATGACTGCGGTGTGCATCCAATATGACATGACTGAGGTGTGTATCCAATATGACATGACTGCGGTGTGTATCCAATATGACACGACTGCGGTGTGCATCCAATATGACACGACTCCGGTGTGTATCCAATATGACACGACTGCGGTGTGCATCCAATATGACATGACTGAGATGTGTATCCAATATGACATGACTGCGGTGTGTATCCAATATGACATGACTGAGGTGTGCATCCAATATGACATGACTGATGTGTGCATCCAATATGACATGACTGCGGTGTGTATCCAATATGACATGACTGAGGTGTGCATCCAATATGACATGACTGAGGTGTGCATCCAATATGACATGACTGAGGTGTGCATCCAATATGACATGACTGATGTGTGTATCCAATATGACATGACTGATGTGTGCATCCAATATGACATGACTGAGGTGTGCATCCAATATGACACGACTGCGGTGAGCATCCAATATGACACGACTGCGGTGTGTATCCAATATGACATGACTGATGTGTGCATCCAATATGACATGACTGAGGTGTGCATCCATATGACATGACTGCGGTGTGTATCCAATATGACACGACTGCGGTGTGCATCCATATGACATGACTGCGGTGTGTATCCAATATGACATGACTGATGTGTGCATCCAATATGACACGACTGCGGTGTGTATCCAATATGACATGACTGATGTGTGCATCCAATATGACATGACTGAGGTGTGCATCCAATATGACATGACTGATGTGTGCATCCAATATGACATGACTGCGGTGTGCATCCAATATGACATGACTGCGGTGTGTATCCAATATGACATGACTGAGGTGTGCATCCAATATGACATGACTGCGGTGTGTATCCAATATGACATGACTGATGTGTGCATCCAATATGACATGACTGAGGTGTGCATCCAATATGACATGACTGCGGTGTGTATCCAATATGACACGACTGCGGTGTGCATCCAATATGACATGACTGCGGTGTGTATCCAATATGACATGACTGATGTGTGCATCCAATATGACATGACTGAGGTGTACATCCAATATGACATGACTGCGGTGTGTATCCAATATGACACGACTGCGGTGTGCATCCAATATGACATGACTGCGGTGTGTATCCAATATGACATGACTGATGTGTGCATCCAATATGACATGACTGATGTGTGCATCCAATATGACATGACTGCAGTGTGCATCCAATATGACACGACTGCGGTGTGCATCCAATATGACATGACTGCGGTGTGTATCCAATATGACATGACTGAGGTGTGCATCCAATATGACATGACTGAGATGTGCATCCAATATGACATGACTGAGGTGTGCATCCAATATGACATGACTGATGTGTGCATCCAATATGACATGACTGAGGTGTGCATCCAATATGACATGACTGAGGTGTGCATCCAATATGACATGACTGAGGTGTGCATCCAATATGACATGACTGAGGTGTGCATCCAATATGACATGACTGATGTGTGCATCCAATATGACATGACTGAGGTGTGCATCCAATATGACATGACTGAGGTGTGCATCCAATATGACATGACTGAGGTGTGCATCCAATATGACATGACTGAGGTGTGCATCCAATATGACATGACTGAGGTGTGCATCCAATATGACATGACTGAGGTGTGCATCCCATCCAATATGACATGACTGAGGTGTGCATCCCATCCAATATGACATGACTGAGGTGTGCATCCAATATGACATGACTGAGGTGTGCATCCCATCCAATATGACATGACTGAGGTGTGCATCCAATATGACATGACTGAGGTGTGCATCCAATATGACATGACTGAGGTGTGCATCCCATCCAATATGACATGACTGCGGTGTGCATCCCATCCAATATGACATGACTGAGGTGTGCATCCCATCCAATATGACATGACTGAGGTGTGCATCCAATATGACATGACTGAGGTGTGCATCCCATCCAATATGACACGACTGAGGTGTGCATCCCATCCAATATGACATGACTGAGGTGTGCATCCAATATGACACGACTGAGATGTGCATCCAATATGACATGACTGAGGTGTGCATCCAATATGACATGACTGAGGTGTGCATCCAATATGACATGACTGATGTGCATCTCTAATGTTAAAGTTTAAATGTCAGCTTCTATAGACAAATCTCCAATCACTCGTGAGTCCAACAGGTGAACATGTCTATACCGCAGTCACTGATGCGCCTTTTGCTGGCTGTTGGTTGCCCAGGGATTCGACTGGGTGATGAAAATTGTTCATTTTCAAACCAGCAGATTTATAATTTGATAGTGAAGGCATATGAAGCGTATTTTAAACTCGGGTTACAACCCATCAAACATCATCAAAGATCCCTCGCGGAGGAGCCTGTGTTCCAGGCCTATGAGGTTTGGCTCTTGGGCGCTGGGCTTGCGCCTGGTACCCTGCAACTGGGTTGCTGGAGCGGTATCCATCATCCGGGATGTCGCTATAGTCCATGGGTTCGGCCTCGTCAAGTAATTCACTCTTGTCGTAGGTACTGGATACTTGCGGCATTGTGTAACTACCTGAAAACATGCACCATAAATGGTGGGGTTAGTGATGAATATATGTGTACCATATGTTATATATTATGTTATATTTCATGTTTTACGCCTGCATCAGCACCATTTTGGGCTATATCGCCGGCGGGCAGTTTACTTAACAACACCTTTCCTGGGCAGGCTCCAGCGGTTAACCAGTACTTGGGTGCACCAACCTCCGTAAGAAACTGCCAACTTTTTCATATAAATGAGACACGACCTGAGCGGGGCTCGAACCCGTGACCATCAGTGATGATAGGTTACAGTGGTATACAAGTCAGCGACCTTAATCACTCGACCACGGAGCCGGACATGCACCATATGTATATAAAACAGTTTAGCACTCAGTCCATGTAATGGTATATTAGTTCTGTTTGTTCAGGTTTTATGCCTTCATCCGGACCATTTTTGGCTATATCGTCGGCGGGCAGTTTACCTAACGACACCTTTCCTGGGCAGGCTACAGCGGTTAACCAGTACTTGGGGCACCAACCTCCGTAAGAAACTGCCAACTTTTTCATATAAACAGACACGGTATATTAGTACTTAAGATAAAACATTTATTTATTTATATTTTTATGTGTGTATATGCAGTGTTTATTTCTGCTGCTCCAAGCTTATTATATAGGGTACAGATGACGGACCACCTCACGTGTGCAAGAACATCCGGATATACAACCCCTCACTAACAACTTGCTACACACATGGGGGTATTCTACAGATGACGGACCACCTCACGTGTGCAAGAACATCCAGATATACAACCCCTCACTAACAACTTGCTACACACATGGGGGTATTCTACAGATGACGGACCGCCTCATGTATACAAGAACATCCGGATATACAACCCCTCACTAACAACTTGCTACACACATGGGGGTATTCTACAGATGACGGACCGCCTCACGTGTGCAAGAACACCCGGGTGTACAACCCCTCACTAACAACTTGCTACACACATGGGGATATTCTACAGATGACGGACCGCCTCATGTATACAAGAACATCCGGATATACAACCCCTCACTAACAACTTGCTACACACATGGGGGTATTCTACAGATGACGGACCACCTCACGTATGCAAGAACATCCGGATATACAACCCCTCACTAACAACTTGCTACACACATGGGGGTATTCTACAGATGACGGACCGCCTCACGTGTGCAAGAACATCCAGATATACAACCCCTCACTAACAACTTGCTACACACATGGGGGTATTCTACAGATGACGGACCGCCTCATGTATACAAGAACATCCGGATATACAACCCCTCATAACAACCCACACACACAACACCCCCACAAAACGATTACAACCCCTCACTAACAACTTGCTACACACATGGGGGTATTCTACAGATGACGGACCGCCTCACGTGTGCAAGAACATCCAGATATACAACCCTCACTAACAACTTGCTACACACATGGGGGTATTCTACAGATGACGGACCGCCTCATGTATACAAGAACATCCGGATATACAACCCATGCGACCGCTCCGTGTGCAAACATCGATATACAACCCCTCACTAACAACTTGCTACACACATGGGGTATTCTACAGATGACGGACCGCCTCACTTCAAGAACACCGGTTACAACCACTCACTAACAACTTGCTACACACATGGGGGTATTCTACAGATGACGGACCGCCTCACGTGTGCAAGAACACCCGGGTGTACAACCCCTCACTAACAACTTGCTACACACATGGGGATATTCTACAGAGCGGATAATTCGAAATATTTATTACAGTCATTTTTCAATAATAAATTATTTCAGGTCTGAAAGTTATTGAAAATTAGTATTGGTAAATCTCCCTTCGAAAATAAAACCAAATCATGAATAAAGTTTGTAAATGGTAGGTTACTAAACTGACAACTACGATCCAACTGCATGAATTATAGATATTATTCCATTAAATACAACATAAGCTTAAATATTTCAGCATACACACAACTTACCTTGACCAGATCTTATTTTCAAATTTTCTGGTGAATCCATCCTGGATCCCACAGTCCTTGTAGAGGTACTACCATCACCAAACCTTGTGTTCCATTCACGACGTCGGTTCTCAGTGTCGGCTGCTCGGTCCATACGACGTCTCTCTGACAATTAGAGAGAACAACATAATGCTACTGCTAAACATATTCATTTTCATCCAAATTACATTGTAAACATCCCAAGTTACATTGTAAACATCCCAAGTTACATTGTAAACATCCTAAGTTACACAGTAAACATACAAAGTTACAGCGTAAACATCCCAAGTTACTGTAAACATCCCAAGTTACATTGTAAACATTCCAAGTTACTGTAAACATCCCAAGTTACATTGTAAACATCCCAAGTTACTGTAAACATCCCAAGTTACATTGTAAACATCCCAAGTTACATTGTAAACATCCCAAGTTACATTGTAAACATTCCCAATTCCATCATAAACATCCCAAATAGTACATCATAAACATCCCAAATAGTACATCATAGACATCCCAAATAGTACATCATAAACATCCCAAATAGTACATCATAAACATCCCAAATAGTACATCATAAACATCCCAAATAGTACATCATAAACATCCCAAATAGTACATCATAAACATCCCAAATAGTACATCATAAACATCCCAAATAGTACATCATAAACATCCCAAATAGTACATCATAAACATCCCAAATAGTACATCATAAACATCCCAAATAGTACATCATAAACATCCCAAATAGTACATCATAAACATCCCAAATAGTACATCATAAACATCCCAAATAGTACATCATAAACATCCCAAATAGTACATCATAAACATCCCAAATAGTACATCATAAACATCCCAAATAGTACATCATAAACATCCCAAATAGTACATCATAAACATCCCAAATAGTACATCATAAACATCCCAAATAGTACATCATAAACATCCCAAATAGTACATCATAAACATCCCAAATAGTACATCATAAACATCCCAAATAGTACATCATAAACATCCCAAATAGTACATCATAGACATCCCAAATAGTACATCATAGACATTCCAAGATACACCATAAACATCCCAAATTACACCATATAAACATCCCGATTTACACCCCCAAGACGGACAAGAAACTGCATATCAAGTAGACATGTCTGTATAAAAAAGAGCACGGATAAGAAAAAGTGTTTGTGTAGAATTTCGGACACATTTAAAATCTTCAAAGAACATATTGTTATATGTTATATTTCGGGTTTTACGCCTGCATCAGCACAATTTCGGGCTATATCGCCGGCGGGCGGTTTACTTAACAACACCTTTCCTGGGCAGGCTCCAGCAGTACTTGGGTGCACCAACCTCCGTAAGAAACTGCCAACTTTTTCATATAAAAGAGACACGGCCTGAGCGGGGTTCGAACCCGTGACCATCAGTGATGATAGGTTACAGTGGTATACAAGTCAGCGACCTTAACCACTCGACCACGGAGGCGGACTACAAAGAGCAATAAATCTGTCAAACATCAACTGAGAAGAACACGACACCTATATGCAACACTTGCCTTTCTGCTGATTATTACGGCTTAGTTTCGTAAACATCCGATAAAAGGTATAAAAAACCTTGTTTCGACAAGTGTTCTTTAACCCATTTCATTCTGGATACATTTAAAGGCTTTTGCAAACAACATAGATCCAGATCAGCCGCAGCATGCTGATCAGGATCTATGTTGTTTGCTACATAGCCAAGTGTCTTAGCAAGATCATCTGAATAGCAAACAGCATAGAGCCTGATCAGACTGCACGTTCCGTGGCGGCTGATATGGCTCTATGTTCTTTGCTAAACTTGGTACTGATCCTTCCTGTGTAGTTTCATAAACATTCAGCCAAACGCTTAGAAGAGAAGATATTGTTCACTTCAGAGATGATGTGTTCTTTAAAATTATTAAAAGGGCCATAAATGTGTAAACAATTGGCCGAATGGAACACAATGAAGGTATGCACAATGTTACCTCTTTTAACCAATTCTTTTCCCTCATCGACAAGTTCCGACGTAAGATCATCATCCCCAATAAATTGATCAATGCCGAGGAAGTGAAGAATGCGGCTTCCCAGATTAAAGTACGTACATATACACAACAATACGATCATTATCGGGAAATATATGTTGAAACCATCCGAGACTATCGGAATCACATCCATATGGCCCATAATCTGAAACGCAAACAATATAAGGCTTATTATGGTGAGTGAATAGAATCTGTGATGTCATAATTTCAAAAATTGCTAAGTGAGATAGGTTCTCAGTACTAACTATACTAGTATATCAGGGTTCCCGTTGTCGGGCGCCAAAAAACAAATGATGGCACTAAATTTTGTGAATTGGCTAAAATATTTTTTTCAATTTTTTTTTTTTTTGTCAAATACATGGCTTCAAATATTTATCTGTGAACTTTATGGCTCTTAGTTGGCTCCAGTTTTATTCAATTGGCGAAAGAAGTGACGCAGACAAAAATTCAGACAGAGGGAACCCTGTATATATAGGATCTTAGATGAGTGGTAATTTCATACCATATTTTGGGAGCCAACTGTCATCGCAAATTGTCATGACGTCACTAAATTTTCATGACGTCACTAAATTTTCATGACGTCACTAAATTGTCATGACGTCAGCATTATATTTATGCCTTAAACAGAGTTATAATTGCGTCAAAACTTCTTTTAAATTGTAGTATGTTTTACCATTAACGTTATGTACAAATTCAAATAGAAATATTGCATAGTATGGAAAGAAATTCAATAAGCTTTCATTTCAATCCACTTGTATTTATTGTGTACATAATTATTTGTAGTAAATTATGTTATATAATGTCGAATACATATGCTTAAACCAAATATGCATACTTTAAAGTTTAATTTACAAATTATAAGGATTATTCTCTCAACCAATCAGAATCCTTGCAGGTGCTATTACACGTGTGTACATATCAGAAATTATGTATTACACTGAATACAAGCAAAGTTGTGTGATAAATATGGATATAAAGCTGGAATCAGTATTATTGCACATAAAACACTGGACTGGTAATCCAGGGATCGCAGGTTCGATCCCCCGTCTGACCCTAATATTATTAACAGTCTTTCAGATGGAACTTTAAAGCGAGGTCTCGTGTCGGTGCTGTACACCGTGCATGCAAAAGAACCAGAGGAGACTCAGGAATGGGTCTCTGCGCGCGAGCACGAACGCACCCACCCACACACCCAAAACCGATGTATAGTCAAACCTGTGTTAGTGGTCACCTCTATTAAGCAGCCAACCTGTATTAAGCAGCCAATTCCCAATATGTTGTTTTATTATACATTTGACCTCTATTAAGCAGCCAACTGTGATAAGCAGCCACGTTCTGTGATTCCCTTTGCTGTCTACTTAAGACAGGTTTGACTGTACATCAAAAATTAAATGATCCCTCCTGAGTACTGGAGTATCAAAATTGCATCCCTACATTTTATTAATGATTTACCACTGATGTTTTCAAATAAAATCACTGGTTGTGATTTATCTGCAGATGATACTACATTATATGATGTCCATACGCACCTAGAACTGTTAGAAACAAGATTACCAACAAGCAATGGAGGAAGACTTAAAATAATAGTGTTTTCAAAATGGAATGAAGATTAACCCATTCAACACCAAGTAACTGACATGGACTGGTGCATGATATTAACCCATTCAACACCAAGTAACTGACATGGACTGGTGCATGATATTAACCCATTCAACACCAAGTAACTGACATGGACTGGTGCATGATATTAACCCATTCAACACCAAGTAACTGACATGGACTGGTGCATGATATTAACCCATTCAACACCAAGTAACTGACATGGACTGGTGCATGATATTAACCCATTCAACACCAAGTAACTGACATGGACTGGTGCATGATATTTAACCCATTCAACACCAAGTAACTGACATGGACTGGTGCATGATATTAACCCATTCAACACCAAGTAACTGACATGGACTGGTGCATGATATTAACCCATTCAACACCAAGTAACTGACATGGACTGGTGCATGATATTAACCCATTCAACACCAAGTAACTGACATGGACTGGTGCATGATATTAACCCATTCAACACCAAGTAACTGACATGGACTGGTGCATGATATTAACCCATTCAACACCAAGTAACTGACATGGACTGGTGCATGATTTAACCCATTCAACACCAAGTAACTGACATGGACTGGTGCAGATTTAACCCATTCAACACCAAGTAACTGACATGGACTGGTGCATGATATTAACCCATTCAACACCAAGTAACTGACATGGACTGGTGCATGATTTAACCCATTCAACACCAAGTAACTGACATGGACTGGTGCATGATTTAACCCATTCAACACCAAGTAACTGACAGGATGGTGCATGATTTAACCCATTCAACACCAAGTAACTGACATGGACTGGTGCATGATATAACCCATTCAACACCAAGTAACTGACATGGACTGGTGCATGATATTAACCCATTCAACACCAAGTAACTGACATGGACTGGTGCATGATATTAACCCATTCAACACCAAGTAACTGACATGGACTGGTACATGATATTAACCCATTCAACACCAAGTAACTGACATGGACTGGTGCATGATATTTAACCCATTCAACACCAAGTAACTGACATGGACTGGTGCATGATATTAACCCATTCAACACCAAGTAACTGACATGGACTGGTGCATGATATTTAACCCATTCAACACCAAGTAGCTGACATGGACTGGTGCATGATATTTAACCCATTCAACACCAAGTAACTGACATGGACTGGTCCATGATATTTAACCCATTCAACACCAAGTAACTGACATTGACTGGTACATGATATTAACCCATTCAACACCAAGTAACTGACATGGACTGGTGCATGATATTTAACCCATTCAACAACAAGTAACTGACATTGACGGGTGCATGATATTAACCCATTCAACACCAAGTAACTGACATTGACTGGTGCATGATATTTAACCCATTAAACACCAAGTAACTGACATGGACTGGTACATGATATTAACCCATTCAACACCAAGTAACTGACATGGACTGGTACATGATATTAACCCATTCAACACCAAGTAACTGACATGGACTGGTACATGATATTAACCCATTCAACACCAAGTAACTGACATGGACTGGTACATGATATTAACCCATTCAACACCAAGTAACTGACATGGACTGGTACATGATATTAACCCATTCAACACCAAGTAACTGACATGGACTGGTACATGATATTAACCCATTCAACACCAAGTAACTGACATGGACTGGTACATGATATTAACCCATTCAACATCAAGTAACTGACATGGACTGGTGCACTATATCTTTAGGCCAATAAATTAGTACGAAAATTACATTTGAACCAGTTCATTTTATCAAAATGTGTAATCTTATCTAAAAATAGTAATATTACTGGCAAAAAGTGCAGATCCTGGTGAGATGGCTCATCTGGATCTACACTTTTTGTAAGCCTATTTAGAGGTATGTAGTGTTGAAACGGTTAATACAGACAAAACGTAAGTTCTATTTATGATGTTGCTACATTTGTATAATGTGATGTGGTACCTAATCCTGCATTCTCACTTAAATATGAAACTATATTATTGAAACCAGCAAATCCTGCATTCTCACTTAAATATGAAACTATATTATTATAACCAGCAAATCCTGCATTCTCACTTAAATATGAAACTATATTATTGAAACCAGCAAATCCTGCATTCTCACTTAAATATGAAACTATATTATTGAAACATGCAAATCAGAGAAATTGCTTAAACTTCCCCCTTGTCTACCAGAAACTTCTCCCATGTATACCAGAAACTTCTCCCATGTATAACCAGAAACTTCTCCCTTGTATACCAGAAACTTCTCCCTTGTATACCAGAAACTTCTCCCTTGTATACCAGAAACTTTTCCCTTGTATAACAAGAAACGTCTCCCTTGTATACCAGAAACCTCTCCCATGCATACCAGAAACTTCTCCCTAAAGGAAGAATACCAGAAACTTCTTCCTTGTATACCAGAAACTTCTCCCTTGTATACCAGAAACTTCTCCCTTGTATACCAGAAACTTCTTCCTTGTATACCAGAAACGTCTCCCTTGTATAACCAGAAACTTCTCCCTTGTATACCAGAAACTTCTCCCTTGTATACCAGAAACGTCTTCCTTGTATACCAGAAACTTCTCCCTTGTATACCAGAAACTTCTTCCTTATATACCAGAAACTTCTCCCATGTATACCAGAAACTTCTCCCTTGTATACCAGAAACATCTCCCTTGTATACCAGAAACTTCTCCCTTGTATAACAAGAAATGTCTCCCATGTATACCAGAAACTTCTCCCATGTTATGATGTATACCAGAAACTTCTCCCTTGTGTACCACAAACTTCTCCCTTGTATACCAGAAACTTCTCCCGTGTATACCAGAAACTTCTCCCATGTATACCAGAAACTTCTCCCATGTATACCAGAAACTTCTCCCTTGTATACCAGAAACTTCTCCATACTTACAAATCTTGCATAAGCCCTGATGATACATTAAACTTTTAACTATTTCGGTAATGTGCTATCTAAGTATTATTTCCATGAAGTATCATCAAATTGACAATGCAATCTCCGAGCTAAGAACTATCGGTGAACTTTCCCGACACAGTTGATGTACATGCTGTTAGTGATCTGCTTTTACCATGAAAGTGCATCAGAACATCTCCACAAATAACGCATTTCCATCATCCTTCAAATGTACGAAGAAACAAAACATATCCACCATTTGTTATACTACTGTCTTAATAAAAGAATCAAAAACAATTCCCGTATTAAAATATTCTACTAATTGGTTAGTATAAACACTGCGGATAATGGGTGTATATGTGAGAGTGTACTGACCGAATATATAGTATTCAGAGATGTACAGAGTATTTGGTAGCGTATGGATCTGTATATCCGAGAATTCAGTACTGCACAGATCCGTATATCCGAGAATTCAGTACTGCACAGATCCGTATATCCGAGAATTCAGTACTACACAGATCCGTATATCCGATAATTCAGTACTGCACAGATCCGTATATCCGAGAATTCAGTACTGCACAGATCCGTATATCCGAGAATTCAGTACTGCACAGATCCGTATATCTGAGAATTCAGTACTGCACAGATCCGTATATCCGAGAATTCAGTACTGCACAGATCCGTATATCCGAGAATTCAGTACTGCACAGATCCGTATATCCGAGAATTCAGTACTGCACAGATCCGTATATCCGAGAATTCAGTACTGCACAGATCCGTATATCTTAGAATTCAGTACTGCACAGATCCGTATATCTTAGAATTCAGTACTGCACAGATCTGTATATCTTAGAATTCAGTACTGCACAGATCCGTATATCTTAGAATTCAGTATTGCACAGATCCGTATATCTGAGAATTCAGTACTGCACAGATCCGTATATCCGAGAATTCAGTACTGCACAGATCCGTATATCTGAGAATTCAGTACTGCACAGATCCGTATATCCGAGAATTCAGTACTGCACAGATCCATATATCCGAGAATTCAGTACTGCACAGATCCGTATATCCGAGAATTCAGTACTGCACAGATCCGTATATTCGAATATTTGGTAATGCATGGATCCGTACAATACACCACAAACTATTGCATTATTATATATAATATATAATACCATACACTCCCATACATACAACTATTTTCCGCAGTGAAAAGAACAATCTGTTGTCATCATGCTTGAAAATGGATGAGAGAAACTACCGGCAGGTTAAGATGTTTATAGCCGCGAAATAAATTCTGAAATAGTAGCATCATACAATATAATAAATACACCGAAACATTCGTGGACATTCTCAATGAATAACTGGCATATCAACCTTAATTTACACCACCTCTAACAACTTCTCACAACAAACTATATCAACCTCTTTCAATTCAACAGTACATGAAGTACTACAGCGGCGTAGCTGAACCCTCTCACTTATACTACATGGGTTCGAGTGTCAACCTCAGGCGGTTATAAGATGATATAGTGTATGTGTTTACAGGTGCTTGCTCTATGATAAATATAGTGTATGTGTTTACAGCTGCTTGCTCTATGATAAATATAGTGTATGTGTTTAAATGTGCTTGCTCTATGACAAATATAGTGTATGTGTTTACAGGTGCTTGCTCTATGATAAATATAGTGTATGTGTTTACAGCTGCTTGCTCTATGATAAATATAGTGTATGTGTTTAAATGTGCTTGCTCTATGACAAATATAGTGTATGTGTTTACAGGTGCTTGCTCTATGATAAATATAGTGTATGTGTTTACAGCTGCTTGCTCTATGATAAATATAGTGTATGTGTTTAAATGTGCTTGCTCTATGACAAATATAGTGTATGTGTTTACAGGTGCTTGCTCTATGATAAATATAGTGTATGTGTTTACAGCTGCTTGCTCTATGATAAATATAGTGTATGTGTTTAAATGTGCTTGCTCTATGACAAATATAGTGTATGTGTTTACAGGTGCTTGCTCTATGATAAATATAGTGTATGTGTTTACAGCTGCTTGCTCTATGATAAATATAGTGTATGTGTTTACAGGTGCTTGCTCTATGATAAATATAGTGTATGTGTTTAAATGTGCTTGCTCTATGACAAATATAGTGTATGTGTTTACAGGTGCTTGCTCTATGATAAATATAGTGTATGTGTTTACAGGTGCTTGCTCTATGATAAATATAGTGTATGTGTTTACAGACTTGCTCTATGATAAATATAGTGTATGTGTTTACAGGTGCTTGCTCTATGATAAATATAGTGTATGTGTTTACAGGTGCTTGCTCTATGATAAATATAGTGTATGTGTTTACAGGTGCTTGCTCTATGATAAATATAGTGTATGTGTTTACAGGTGCTTGCTCTATGATAAATATAGTGTATGTGTTTACAGACTTGCTCTATGACAAATATAGTGTATGTGTTTACAGGTGCTTGCTCTATGACACATATAGTGTATGTGTTTACAGGTGCTTGCTCTATGATAAATATAGTGTATGTGTTTACAGGTGCTTGCTCTATGATAAATATAGTGTATGTGTTTACAGGTGCTTGCTTTATGATAAATATAGTGTATGTGTTTACAGGTGCTTGCTCTATGATAAATATAGTGTATGTGTTTAAATGTGCTTTCTCTATGATAAATATAGTGTATGTGTTTACATACATGATCAATGATAAATACAGTGTTTGTGTTTACAGGTGCTTGCTCTATGATAAATATAGTGTATGTGTTTAAATGTGCTTGCTCTATGATAAATAGAGTGTCTGTGCTTAAATGTGCTTGCTCTATGATAAATACAGTGTCTGTGCTTAAATGTGCTTGCTCTATGATACATACAGTGTCTGTGCTTAAATGTGCTTGCTCTATGATACATACAGTGTCTGTGCTTAAATGTGCTTACTCTATGATAAATACAGTGTCTGTGCTTAAATGTGCTTACTCTATGATAAATACAGTGTATGTGCTTAAATGTGCTTACTCTATGATAAATACAGTGTATGTGCTTAAATGTGCTTACTCTATGATAAATACAGTGTTGTGCTTAAATGTGCTTACTCTATGATAAATACAGTGTATGTGCTTAAATGTGCTTACTCTATGATAAATACAGTGTATGTGCTTAAATGTGCTTGCTCTATGATAAATACAGTGTATGTGCTTAAATGTGCTTACTCTATGATAAATACAGTGTAGTGCTAAATGTGCTTAAATGTGCTTGCTCTATGATAAATACAGTGTATGTGCTTAAATGTGCTTACTCTATGATAAATACAGTGTATGTGCTTAAATGTGCTTGCTCTATGATAAATACAGTGTATGTGCTTAAATGTGCTTACTCTATGATAAATACAGTGTCTGTGCTTAAATGTGCTTGCTCTATGATAAATACAGTGTATGTGCTTAAATGTGCTTGCTCTATGAAAAACACCAACCCAAAAACACAACCCAAAAACACCAACCCAGTAAATACAGTGTTGTGCTTAAAGTGCTTGCTCTATGATAAATACAGTGTCTGTGCTTAAAGTGCTTGCTCTATGTAATACAGTGTATGTGCTTAAATGTGCTTCTCTATGATAAATACAGTGTCTGTGCTTAAATGTGCTTGCTCTATGATACATACAGTGTCTGTGCTTAAATGTGCTTACTCTATGATAAATACAGTGTCTGTGCTTAAATGTGCTTACTCTATGACAACCTCTATGATAAATACAGTGTTGTGCTTAAATGTGCTTGCTCTATGATAATACAGTGTATGTGCTTAAATGTGCTTCTCTATGATAAATACAGTGTCTGTGCTTAAATGTGCTTGCTCTATGATACATACAGTGTCTGTGCTTAAATGTGCTTACTCTATGATAAATACAGTGTCTGTGCTTAAATGTGCTTACTCTATGATAAATACAGTGTATGTGCTTAAATGTGCTTGCTCTATGATAAATACAGTGTATGTGCTTAAATGTGCTTGCTCTATGATAAATACAGTGTCTGTGCTTAAATGTGCTTGCTCTATGATACATACAGTGTCTGTGCTTAAATGTGCTTACTCTATGATAAATACAGTGTCTGTGCTTAAATGTGCTTGCTCTATGATACATACAGTGTCTGTGCTTAAATGTGCTTACTCTATGATAAATACAGTGTCTGTGCTTAAGTGCTTACTCTATGATAATACAGTGTATGTGCTTAAATGTGCTTACTCTATGATAAATACAGTGTATGTGCTTAAATGTGCTTACTCTATGATAAATACAGTGTATGTGCTTAAATGTGCTTACTCTATGATAAATACAGTGTATGTGCTTAAATGTGCTTACTCTATGATAATACAGTGTATGTGCTTAATGTGCTTGCTCTATGATAAATACAGTGTATGTGCTTAAATGTGCTTACTCTATGATAAATACAGTGTATGTGCTTAAATGTGCTTGCTCTATGATAAATACAGTGTATGTGCTTAAATGTGCTTACTCTATGATAAATACAGTGTATGTGCTTAAATGTGCTTGCTCTATGATAAATACAGTGTATGTGCTTAAATGTGCTTACTCTATGATAAATACAGTGTCTGTGCTTAAATGTGCTTACTCTATGATAAATACAGTGTCTGTGCTTAAATGTGCTTGCTCTATGATAAATACAGTGTCTGTGCTTAAATGTGCTTACTCTATGATAAATACAGTGTCTGTGCTTAAATGTGCTTGCTCTATGGTAAATACAGTGTATGTGCTTAAATGTGCTTGCTCTATGGTAAATACAGTGTATGTGCTTAAATGTGCTTGCTCTATGATAAATACAGTGTCTGTGCTTAAATGTGCTTGCTCTATGATAAATACAGTGTATGTGCTTAAATGTGCTTGCTCTATGATAAATACAGTGTCTGTGCTTAAATGTGCTTGCTCTATGGTAAATACAGTGTCTGTGCTTAAATGTGCTTGCTCTATGGTAAATACAGTGTCTGTGCTTAAATGTGCTTACTCTATGATAAATACAGTGTATGTGCTTAAATGTGCTTGCTCTATGATAAATACAGTGTATGTGCTTAAATGTGCTTGCTCTATGATAAATACAGTGTCTGTGCTTAAATGTGCTTGCTCTATGATACATACAGTGTCTGTGCTTAAATGTGCTTACTCTATGATAAATACAGTGTCTGTGCTTAAATGTGCTTGCTCTATGATACATACAGTGTCTGTGCTTAAATGTGCTTACTCTATGATAAATACAGTGTCTGTGCTTAAATGTGCTTACTCTATGATAAATACAGTGTATGTGCTTAAATGTGCTTACTCTATGATAAATACAGTGTATGTGCTTAAATGTGCTTACTCTATGATAAATACAGTGTGTGTGCTTAAATGTGCTTACTCTATGATAAATACAGTGTATGTGCTTAAATGTGCTTACTCTATGATAAATACAGTGTATGTGCTTAAATGTGCTTGCTCTATGATAAATACAGTGTATGTGCTTAAACACCAAAAACACAATGTGCTTACTCTATGATAAATACAGTGTATGTGCTTAAATGTGCTTGCTCTATGATAAATACAGTGTATGTGCTTAAATGTGCTTACTCTATGATAAATACAGTGTATGTGCTTAAATGTGCTTCTCTATGATAAATACAGTGTCTGTGCTTAAATGTGCTTGCTCTATGATAAATACAGTGTCTGTGCTTAAATGTGCTTCTCTATGATAAATACAGTGTCTGTGCTTAAATGTGCTTGCTCTATGTAAATACAGTGTATGTGCTTAAATGTGCTTGCTCTATGATGTGCTTAAATGTGCTTGCTCTATGATAAATACAGTGTATGTGCTTAAATGTGCTTACTCTATGATAAATACAGTGTATGTGCTTAAATGTGCTTGCTCTATGATAAATACAGTGTATGTGCTTAAATGTGCTTACTCTATGATAAATACAGTGTCTGTGCTTAAATGTGCTTGCTCTATGAAAAATACAGTGTATGTGCTTAAATGTGCTTGCTCTATGATAAATACAGTGTCTGTGCTTAAATGTGCTTGCTCTATGGTAAATACAGTGTCTGTGCTTAAATGTGCTTGCTCTATGGTAAATACAGTGTCTGTGCTTAAATGTGCTTGCTCTATGGTAAATACAGTGTCTGTGCTTAAATGTGCTTGCTCTATGATAAATACAGTGTCTGTGCTTAAATGTGCTTGCTCTATGGTAAATACAGTGTATGTGCTTAAATGTGCTTGCTCTATGGAGGTTGTTATCACTAGATCTCTGGAAAATGCATTTATCTTATCAGCTGAATGAAGTTATATGTAAGACATCAATCAATGTTTATGTATGTTAAAGTAATATTCCTGTTCCGACAGTGGATGCAAATGTCTTGGTTTCTTATACCAGCAATTTTAATAAATCATGCTAAATGTCTTCTACAATATTTGCTTTGCTATTATGATTTGTCACGAGAAATGGAGCTATGTAGAAAGCCAGGAGCTACGTAGAAAGCCAGGAGCTACATAGAAAGCCAGGAGCTACGTAGAAAGCCAGGAGCTACGGAGAAAGCCAGGAGCTACATAGAAAGCCAGGAGCTACGTAGAAAGCCAGGAGCTACGTAGAAAGCCAGGAGCTACATAGAAAGCCAGGGGCTACGTAGAAAGCCAGGAGCTACGTAGAAAGCCAGGAGCTACATAGAAAGCCAGGAGCTACATAGACAGCCAGGGGCTACATAGAAAGCCAGGAGCTACATAGAAAGCCAGGGGCTACATAGAAAGCCAGGAGCTACGTAGAAAGCCAGGAGCTACGTAGAAAGCCAGGAGCTACATAGAAAGCCAGGAGCTACGTAGAAAGCCAGGAGCTACGTAGAAAGCCAGGAGTTACGTAGAAAGCCAGGAGCTACGTAGAAAGCCAGGAGCTATGTAGAAAGCCAGGAGCTACGTAGAAAGCCAGGAGCTACGTAGAAAGCCAGGAGATATGTAGAAAGCCAGGGGCTACATAGAAAGCCAGGAGCTACGTAGAAAGCCAGGAGCTACGTAGAAAGCCAGGAGCTACATAGAAAGCCAGGGGCTACGTAGAAAGCCAGGAGCTACGTAGAAAGCCAGGAGCTACATAGAAAGCCAGGGGCTACATAGAAAGCCAGGAGCTACATAGAAAGCCAGGGGCTACGTAGAAAGCCAGGAGCTACGTAGAAAGCCAGGAGCTACGTAGAAAGCCAGGAGCTACAGAAAGCCAGGAGCTACGTAGAAAGCCAGGAGCTACGTAGAAAGCCAGGAGCTATGTAGAAAGCCAGGGCTACGTAGAAAGCCAGGAGCTACGTAGAAAGCCAGGAGCTACGTAGAAAGCCAGGAGCTACGTAGAAAGCCAGGGGCTATGTAGAAAGCCAGGAGCTACGTAGAAAGCCAGGAGCTACGTAGAAAGCCAGGAGCTGGAGCTACGTAGAAAGCCAGGAGCTATGGAGAAAGCCAGGAGCTACATAGAAAGCCAGGAGCTATGTAGAAAGTCAGGAGCTACGTAGAAAGCCAGCAGCTACATAGAAAGCCAGGAGCTATGTAGAAAGCCAGGAGCTATGTAGAAAGCCAGGAGCTGCGTAGAAAGCCAGGAGCTGCGTAGAAAGCCGAATGAAAGATTATATTTTTCATATACATTTTCAAAATGTCTTACGTTGAATTAGTTTAGTGAAAGACTTGGGTAACACTGGTTTTGTATGGAGTATAATTGTAGGATAGTGACCGTTTTAGAAATTGTGGCAATCTTTTTGAACAGGAATATAACTCTAGGGATAACAACTAACAAAACTAATTACAGTTAAACCTGTGTTAGTGGTCACCTATATCAAGCAGCCAACCTGTATTAAGCAGCCAGCTTCCCAAAAATGTTGTCTTACTATACATCTGACCTCTATTACACAGCCACCTGTGCTAAGCAGCCACTAACAGTGATTCTCTTGGCTGGCTGCTTAAGACAGGTTTCAAACCGTTGGTCTGTAACTAAAGTGTCAAATGCTAGCTAGCTTTGTATGATTTATATTATTAATATCAAAATATTGCCAGCAAAAATTCAGTATATATGTAGCATGCTACGTTAGCTCATTGTTGAAAATAGGGAGACAAGTGAACGGCATCGCTGGCTTTTCTATTACCTCCCTTGGCATATAAAGTATGATTTATCACGAAATGTTAATCAGTCCTTTCAGTTGGAATCCTTTGTTTTTACTGTTGTTCCCTGACCAAATGTTGCAGTATGATCAGTGTGATTTTATCAAAATCATGTTACTAAATTGATAACAAAGTTTCATACATAAGTACTAGGGATGGCAACGAACGTCCGAATATTCGAATATTAAAACCATATTCGAATATTAAAAAAAAATTCAAATCAAATTTTAATCAATTGCAGTTAAATCATAACTTAAAAGGATATATATGTTTGTTTAGATTTCAATCAATTAAGTTTCGAAAAACAAAGAATGACCCAATGCGTGCCCAAAGGTGCGAAATGTCATCGCGATTTGGCTCCAAATAACAAAGGAGAGTGATGACATGTTGTTCACACCTTACAGGGGTCACTAATTGATTAATGCAGTCTATTTGACGGGACACAAACTGCGAAGCATTTGTTTTACAGGTACTAACTGTAGTGGAAATCGAAAGTTTGCGAATATTCGTTCGGAAGATCATCCGAATATTCGAATATCACAATCACCATTAGTTGCCATCCCTAATAAGTACCAATTGGATACTGTAAGGTATATATCGAGATTTAGTAATTTAATAATTATAAGATGAGAAAATGGATGAAAATAGATAACATGTTGTGCAAAGGAAACAACGATAAAAACAGTAAACCACTTAAGAGGACCTATATACTTTCAGAGAGTATTCAGGGACAGTAACTGATGTCTCTCAGTATAGTATTATTCTGTTAGAAAAGCATTTCCAGAAGATACAAATGTACGTAAAAAACATGGAACGTCGTCCGTGAAAATGTAGAAATCGAGAACGACCTCCCCATTTCATACGGATCGCATATAGCTGTACTTTATTATCAATTTAATGTGCAGAGACATTATATAGACGACAAGACAATATAGGCCGCAGTTACCTGTTATTTCCATTCAATATATCCTACCGTTATGCAAAATAATGGTCTGCCGATTAAAATTTGCTTTATTAGGAGTGTCTATTAAACTTTTGTGACATCATATAGCTGTGACATCATATATTCGCAGATGGTATGATAAATGAATATTCATTCATATTTCCTTGCAAATACTTCTTTTTTATTAGTGTATAGGATAAATAGAATATTAGGTTATTGTCTGATAAATTAAAATTTATAGTTTATACAAATTTGTTTTAGCTCGATTGCGAAGTTTTTTATAACGTTACACTACGTGCGCTCGATACCTCATTCCTGATGTAATCCAACGCCATGAGGGAGAGAGAGAGAGAGAGGGAGAGGGAGAGAGAAGAGGCAATGTGGAATTTAAATATATTGCCTATGGGCATAATCATAATGGAGCTGGGTGTGAAGTCCGGGCATTTCACACCTGAGCGTGCCATCACTGCGCTATCAAGACTTCCATTATTAAAAACAGAATATTGTCTATATATAGTAGACTTGGTTGATTTATTACAGGTATTATAGGATCATGGACAATTGTCGATGTACCTGAAATAGAATACACAGAATGCAAGAGATTTACTATTTTTACAGTTACTTGTTTACAACAATAAGTTAAGCTTTATGATTATTTGTATGACCTCTTAGAAGAACAGGTTAAGCTGCACTAACTATAGAAGGCACACAGACAAACCGCTGGTAGATTGTACGCAGATATAGATATAGGCACTTACAAGGGTGTATGCAGTCTCATGTATATTTTCCGAGTGGGTCACATGACTGTCCAGATGAATCAGCCCCAGGAAGTTCAGACACATTGGCGGCGTCAATCGACACAGTAACCTGAAATATACACAGCAGCAACATGTAATATATGCAGTAACCTGTAATATACACAGCAATATCATGTAATATACACAGCAGTAACCTGTAATATACACAATAACCTGTAATATACACAGCAACATGTAATATACACAGTAACCTGTAATATACACAGTAACCTGTAATATACACAGTAACCTGCAATATACACAGTAACATGTAATATACACAGTAACCTGCAATATACACAGTAACATGTAATATACACAGCAACATGTAATATACACAGTAACATGTAATATACACAGTAACATGTAATATACACAGTAACCTGTAATATACACAATAACCTGTAATATACACAGCAACATGTAATATACACAGTAACCTGTAATATACACAGTAACCTGTAATATACACAGTAACCTGCAATATACACAGTAACATGTAACATACACAGTAACCTGCAATATACACAGTAACATGTAATATACACAGCAACATGTAATATACACAGTAACATGTAATATACACAGTAACATGTAATATACACAGCAACCTGTAATATATACAGTAACCTGTACTATACACAGTAACATACTCAGTAACCTGTAATATATACAGCAGTAACCTGTAATATACTCAGTAACCTGTAATATACACAGTAACCTGTAATATACACAGTAACCTGTAATATACACAGTAACATACTCAGTAACCTGCAATATACACAGTAACCTGTAATATACACAGTAACCTGCAATATACTCAGTAACCTGTAATATACACAGTAACCTGCAATATACACAACAAATGCAACACATTCACAATGCCAATATACAAAACAAATGTAAACAACTTAGCAGTGTGCACCAACAAACTCAATAACCTGTAATAATGTGAACTTAAGGAAATCATCTTTGGGAGCATCATCCCTCTGTGTCCAGCTAACCATACAGAGTTTACGTCGAATATAACGAACCAACCAATCTAATTTACAATCATATCGCCATAATATAAACACGAAACAACGCCTCCATTACAACCATATTTACAAACCATCATTTCGGAAGCCACTTGCACTACCTCCACCCACTCTAAGGTTACTATATATATATATTCTCATGTAAACAGTGCACTTACATGCCAGTGAAGATGAGACTGTATTCGTTGGTTTGATGGTGCGGTGCTATGTAGTAATAGTTGAGTATCTTTATCTGGAACACACTGTAGTACGCGCATGTACACAGGTATGCTATCGTAAGTATGCTGGCCAACTGTAACATGAATACACCACAATCATAAACATATAGTCTTTAAAATACACCACAATCATATACATACAGTCTTTAAAATACACCACAATCATAAACATAATTATTGTTTTTAAACTACACCACAATCATATACATATAGTCTTTAAAATGCACCACAATCATACACATAATTATTGTTTTTAAACTACACCACAATCATATACATACAGTCTTTAAAATACACCACAATCATACACATAATTATTGTTTTTAAACTACACCACAATCATATACATATAGTCTTTAAAATACACCACAATCATATACATACAGTCTTTAAAATGCACCACAATCATATACATACAGTCTTTAAAATACACCACAATCATAAACATACAGTCTTTAAAATAGACCACAATCATATACATACAGTCTTTAAAATACACCACAATCATATACACACAGTCTTTAAAATACACCACAATCATATACATACAGTCTTTAAAATACACCACAATCATATACACACAGTCTTTAAAATACACCACAATCATATACATACAGTCTTTAAAATACACCACAATCATATACATAGTCTTTAAAATACACCACAATCATATACATACAGTCTTTAAAATGCACCACAATCATATACATAGTCTTTAAAATGCACCACAATCATATACATATAGTCTTTAAAATGCACCACAATCATATACACATAGTCTTTAAAATGCACCACAATCATATACATACAGTCTTTAAAATACACCACAATCATATACATACAGTCTTTAAAATACACCACAATCATATACATACAGTCATTAAAATACACCACAATCATATACATAGTCTTTAAAATACACCACAATCATATACATAGTCTTTAAAATGCACCACAATCATATACATAGTCTTTAAAATGCACCACAATCATATACATACAGTCTTTAAAATGCACCACAATCATATACACATAGTCTTTAAAATGCACCACAATCATATACATACAGTCTTTAAAATACACCACAATCATATACATACAGTCTTTAAAATACACCACAATCATATACATAGCCTTTAAAATACACCACAATCATATACATACAGTCTTTAAAATGCACCACAATCATATACATACAGTCTTTAAAATGCACCACAATCATATACATAGTCTTTAAAATACACCACAATCATATACATACAGTCTTTAAAATGCACCACAATCATATACATAGTCTTTAAAATGCACCACAATCATATACATATAGTCTTTAAAATGCACCACAATCATATACATATAGTCTTTAAAATGCACCACAATCATATACATACAGTCTTTAAAATACACCACAATCATATACATACAGTCTTTAAAATACACCACAATCATATACATAGTCTTTAAAATACACCACAATCATATACATAGTCTTTAAAATGCACCACAATCATATACATAGTCTTTAAAATGCACCACAATCATATACATACAGTCTTTAAAATGCACCACAATCATATACACATAGTCTTTAAAATGCACCACAATCATATACATACAGTCTTTAAAATACACCACAATCATATACATACAGTCTTTAAAATACACCACAATCATATACATAGTCTTTAAAATACACCACAATCATATACATACAGTCTTTAAAATACACCACAATCATATACATAGTCTTTAAAATGCACCACAATCATATACATATAGTCTTTAAAATGCACCACAATCATATACATATAGTCTTTAAAATGCACCACAATCATATACATACAGTCTTTAAAATACACCACAATCATATACATACAGTCTTTAAAATACACCACAATCATATACATACAGTCTTTAAAATACACCACAATCATATACATAGTCTTTAAAATACACCACAATCATATACATACAGTCTTTAAAATACACCACAATCATATACATAGTCTTTAAAATGCACCACAATCATATACATATAGTTTTTAAAATACACCACAATCATAAACATATATGATCGGAACCCATCGGTTACAAGGCAGATACTGTATTCATTATCTAGCAGAAGTGATGATTTCACACACTCAGTTTCTAAACTGATGTGATATCTAATTGTTTGAGGGTTGGTTTACAGAACTGTGTAGCACAGCTGATTGCATCTCTATATAACGCCAACAATTTACATATGCTTGATTTCAGTACGAACATAGTATAAGCATTAAATGTATTAATAGTGAACACATGCAGACTAAATACCTACTGATATTTACTACACGAGCACTTGCAATGATAAACCATTAAAGTTGTAAACATAATGTACAACATGTAGGAATAACCCTAAGTAAGTCTACATTATTTAAGTTATAAACATAGAAGGTACATACAATATGTAGGAATAACCCTATGTAAGTCTACGTTATTTAAGTTATAAACATAGCAGAATGTACAACATGTAGGAATAACACTACGTAAGTCTACGTTATTTAAGTTATAAACATAGAAGGTACATACAATATGTAGGAATAACACTACGTAAGTCTACATTATTTAAGTTATAAACATAGAATATACATACAATATGTAGGAATAACCCTACGTAAGTCTATGTTATTTAAGTTATAAACATAGAAGAATGTGCAATATGTAGGAATGTAGGAATAACACTAAGTAAGTCTACATTATTTAAGTTATAAACATAGCAGAATGTACAACATGTAGGAATGTAGGAATAACACTACGTAAATCTACATTATTTAAGTTATAAACATAGCAGAATGTACAACATGTAGGAATAACACTACGTACGTCTACATTATTTAAGTTATAAACATAGAATATACATACAATATGTAGGAATAACCCTACGTAAGTCTATGTTATTTAAGTTATAAACATAGAAGAATGTGCAATATGTAGGAATAACCCTACGTAAGTCTACATTATTTAAGTTATAAACATAGAAGAATGTGCAATATGTAGGAATAACCCTACATAAGTCTACATTATTTAAGTTATAAACATAGAAGAATGTGCAATATGTAGGAATAACCCTACATAAATCTACATTATTTAAGTTATAAACATAGCAGAATGTACAACATGTAGGAATAACACTACGTAAGTCTACGTTATTTAAGTTATAAACATAGAAGAATGTGCAATATGTAGGAATAACCCTACGTAAGTCTACATTATTTAAGTTATAAACATAGAAGAATGTGCAATATGTAGGAATAACCCTACGTAAGTCTACATTATTTAAGCTATAAACATAGAAGAATGTGCAATATGTAGGAATAACCCTACGTAAGTCTACATTATTTAAGTTATAAACATAGAAGAATGTGCAATATGTAGGAATAACACTACGTAAGTCTACGTTATTTAAGTTATAAACATAGCAGAATGTACAACATGTAGGAATAACACTACGTAAGTCTACGTTATTTAAGTTATAAACATAGAAGAATGTGCAATATGTAGGAATAACCCTACGTAAGTCTACATTATTTAAGTTATAAACATAGAAGAATGTGCAATATGTAGGAATAACACTAAGTAAGTCTACATTATTTAAGTTATAAACATAGCAGAATGTACAACATGTACGAATAACACTACGTACGTCTACATTATTTAAGTTATAAACATAGAATATACATACAATATGTAGGAATAACCCTATGTAAGTCTATGTTATTTAAGTTATAAACATAGAAGAATGTGCAATATGTAGGAATAACCCTACGTAAGTCTACATTATTTAAGTTATAAACATAGAAGAATGTGCAATATGTAGGAATGTAGGAATAACACTACGTAAGTCTACATTATTTAAGTTATAAACATAGCAGAATGTACAACATGTAGGAATGTAGGAATAACACTACGTAAATCTACATTATTTAAGTTATAAACATAGCAGAATGTACAACATGTAGGAATAACACTACGTAAGTCTACATTATTTAAGTTATAAACATAGCAGAATGTACAATATGTAGGAATAACACTACGTAAGTCTACGTTATTTAAGTTATAAACATAGAAGAACGTACAACATGTAGGAATAACCCTACGTAAGTCTATGTTATTTAAGTTATAAACATAGAAGAATGTGCAATATGTAGGAATAACCCTACGTAAGTCTACATTATTTAAGTTATAAACATAGAAGAATGTGCAATATGTAGGAATAACCCTACATAAGTCTACATTATTTAAGTTATAAACATAGAAGAATGTGCAATATGTAGGAATGTAGGAATAACACTACGTAAGTCTACATTATTTAAGTTATAAACATAGCAGAATGTACAACATGTAGGAATGTAGGAATAACACTACGTAAATCTACATTATTTAAGTTATAAACATAGCAGAATGTACAACATGTAGGAATAACACTACGTAAGTCTACGTTATTTAAGTTATAAACATAGAAGAATGTGCAATATGTAGGAATAACCCTACGTAAGTCTACATTATTTAAGTTATAAACATAGAAGAATGTGCAATATGTAGGAATAACCCTACGTAAGTCTACATTATTTAAGTTATAAACATAGAAGAATGTGCAATATGTAGGAATAACACTACGTAAGTCTACATTATTTAAGTTATAAACATAGCAGAATGTACAACATGTAGGAATAACACTACGTAAGTCTACGTTATTTAAGTTATAAACATAGAAGAATGTGCAATATGTAGGAATAACCCTACGTAAGTCTACATTATTTAAGTTATAAACATAGAAGAATGTGCAATATGTAGGAATAACACTACATAAGTCTACATTATTTAAGTTATAAACATAGAAGAATGTGCAATATGTAGGAATAACCCTACGTAAGTCTACATTATTTAAGTTATAAACATAGAAGAATGTGCAATATGTAGGAATAACACTACGTAAGTCTACGTTATTTAAGTTATAAACATAGCAGAATGTACAACATGTAGGAATAACACTACGTAAGTCTATGTTATTTAAGTTATAAACATAGAAGGTACATACAATATGTAGGAATAACCCTACGTAAGTCTACATTATTTAAGTTATAAACATAGAAGAATGTGCAATATGTAGGAATAACTCTACGTAAGTCTACATTATTTAAGTTATAAACATAGAAGAATGTACAACATGTAGGAATAACCCTACGTAAGTCTACATTATTTAAGTTATAAACATAGAAGAACGTACAACATGTAGGAATAACACTACGTAAGTCTACATTATTTAAGTTATAAACATAGAAGAATGTGCAATAATTAGGAATAACACTACATAAGTCTACATTATTTAAGTTATAAACATAGAAGAATGTGCAATATGTAGGAATAACCCTACATAAGTCTACATTATTTAAGTTATAAACATAGAAGAATGTGCAATATGTAGGAATAACACTACATAAGTCTACATTATTTAAGTTATAAACATAGAAGAATGTGCAATATGTAGGAATAACTCTACGTAAATCTACATTATTTAAGTTATAAAAATAGAAGGTACAACATGTAGGAATAACACTACGTAAGTCTACGTTATTTAAGTTATAAACATAGAAGAACGTACAACATGTAGGAATAACACTAAGTAAGTCTACATTATTTAAGTTATAAACACACATGTACTATAAAACTCACCTCAATATAAATATAATCATAGTTTTCTTTGGCCAGGTTGATGAACAGAGCAAAGATAGAAAGAACAGGACTCTTGACGAAGAACAGACACTCGGACCACACTACCATGAATGACACAATGGTGAGTATCACAGCCAACACCCGACACACCCACGGCGCACATAGACACTTCCAGTACCATTCTGAAACAATAGCCACAAAATATTTTGTAGACCACAACCAGCTAAAATACTAGGGCAGGGATCATTTTAGAGGGCGATGTGGGCGAAATTGTCGCCCTAGGGACCCTGACTTCGCCCTCTGGGGGCCCCACTTCTCCCTAAAAAAAAAAATTATTTTTTAATTTTTACGATTTTCAAACAAAATGTTGTCTAGTAAGATACACTGGCCCATTATAAAGCACTCTTTCTATTCAAATGTTGTATTTAATGGTTGTACTGTGCATTTTAACCCTATTTTGCAGAAGTATATTAAAGAACACTATTTAAGGAAGCGATCACGCGCTTTCTCACTTCTCCCAAAAATTCTGACCTAGAATGAACCCTTTTAGGGTATCTCTAGTGCAACAGTCTCGGGCCCAGTGTTCAACCTCATTCACTTGCCCCTTCCTAGGAACATGAAATTCATTCCTGTGAAGAAGGTATGCAGCTGGATTGTGAAAGGTCAGTGGTTATATGTATGTACCGGCTCACGCCTGACATAAAGCTTGGTGGGGCATCTGCTGTTCTTCCTGTACTAGATAAAGTGAGCAAATCTGATCTGTATTGTGAATGGACCTTCATAAAATGAACTGATATTCAAATAAGGTCAGTTATATATACAATCTCAGTGGCCTAGTGGTTAGGGTGTTGGCCCACGGAGCAGGAGGTCGAAGATTCAAATCTTGCTAGGAGTTTATTCTGATATGGCCGGTTGGTGAGCCGCCAGCTAGATACATAATGGTTATTGATTGCTTAACAGCCTGGCACCTGGTCTTCAAGGATAATATTTGGGAAGTACTGATGTACATAAAAAAAAGGTGTCTCATAAGTCAGTAATGGCTGGCACTTTCAATAGCAGTAACATTATAATAAACAAACACTTTACTTACTTAAAACATTTACTCTGAAGCTAGTTCACAGGTCAGTAGCCGAATTACTCAGTCATCTCAGCTATATGGAGGCCCAGACACTACATTTGAACATCTGAATCCATACTCTATTACACTCAAATAGTGTCAGCCATATAAACTCTATTGTGGAAGTCGTGATAGCGCAGTGGATGAGCGTTTGCTTCAGGTGCGAAAGGTCCGGAGTTCGAGCCCCGCTGGAGCCGTTACGATTGTGCCCTTAGGCAAGGCATTCAATTTCCACGTTGCCTCTTCTCTCTCCCTCGTGGCGATGGATTCCATCAGGAATGAGGTCTCGAGAGTGATTAATATAAGTTGTAAGAACTTGTTTCACAATCGAGCTCAAATAAATTTGTAGAAACGATTACCCTTCGTTTAAACTCTATTGAAATACAGTGACAAGATATTTATACTTTTTGTACTAAAATATGCTTTTCTGTGTAGCTGGTTCCTAGTTTATTTGGGTTTTACGCCTGCATCAGCACCATTTTGGGCTATATCGCCAGCTGGCAGTTTATCTAACAACACCTTTCCTGGACAGGCTCCAGCGGTTAACAAGTACTTGGTGCACCAACCTCCGAAAGAAGCTGCAAACTGTTTCATATAAATAAAATGAGACACAGCCTTAGCAGGTGGGGTCAGTGATGATAGATTACAGTGGTATACATGTCAGCGACGATAACCACTAGACGGAGGCAGACCCTGGTACCTAGTATACGTGCCATATTTACCTATCTTAGATGTATAAAAGCGCTGCACAATCCTATTCCTTGACACAGGGAAGCTATGTTTGTATCGTTTATCCAGGCTCATATTGTTGAGAATACGATCTTCGAGCTCGAACGACCGCTGCATCATCATGTTCCATTGCGTCTGATGACGTTTGTTCGTCTGCATCGAGTAGATTACATTGCGATGCAGCTTGACGAGGGCATTCTCCGAGGGGGTCTCGATACTCTTATTATAATCCTCGTAATCCTCCGTCCTATCCACACTGTTCCTCACAACGTCGGGACACTGAGGAATAAATAAACTAGATTATTGTATGTACTAAGTTCCGTCCTATCCACACTGTTCCTCACCACATCGGGACACTGAGGAATAAATAAACATGATTATTGTATGTACTAAGTTCCGTACTATCCACACTGTTCCTCACCACATCGGGACACTGAGGAATAAATAAACATGATTATTGTATGAACAACAAAAAAAACAACCCCCACACATCGGGACACGAGGAATAAAAACAGATTATTGTATACTAAGTTCCTCCTATCCACACTGTCCTCACCACATCGGGACACTGAGGAATAAATAACAGATTATTGTATGTACTAAGTCTCACCACACCCCACCATCCACACTGTTCCTCACCACATCGGGACACTGAGGAATAAATAAACATGATTATTGTATGTACTAAGTTCCGTACTATCCACACTGTTCCTCACCACATCGGGACACTGAGGAATAAATAAACATGATTATTGTATGTACTAAGTTCCGTACTATCCACACTGTTCCTCACCACATCGGGACACTGAGGAATAAATAAACATGATTATTGTATGTACTAAGTTCCGTCCTATCCACACTGTTCCTCACAACGTCGGGACACTGAGGAATAAATAAACATGATTATTGTATGTACTAAGTTCCGTCCTATCCACACTGTTCCTCATATAGTCTGGCTAGTGTACAGAATCTACCATTTCATCAAGGATCTCTATAATAGCTAGCACTCTATATATATATATATGCATTTTCCAACGCTTTATGGAGACAAAGTAACTTGCAATTTCGGAAAATGTTCTAGTTTTTGTTAACGTTAAATGTCTAATAAGATATTGGCTAACATGAACAACATTTAACGTACACAACCAGCACAGTACCAGGATACATTTTATACTTACCACAAACAGCGAATAAAACCCAAACTACTACACACTTTGTACAATGACGCAATCAAATAAACATTCTTATTTAATGTGAAGATGCGACAATCTACGCCTGTCAAGCTACATCAATTGCTCATCCAACACAGCATCAAAAATAATAAACTGCGCATATCAAAATATTTGGACATCAGATATATACTTTTCAACACTAAACTTAAAGTTCCTATTTATACAGCAGAAGTCATTCATTACATATCAGTTGGTAGCGATTTAAATGTATCTCACAATATATTTTTGTCTGGTTAGGCCTTTTTGTGTCGAGGATAGCAGGGTTCATTCTAGGTCAGAATTTTTGGAAAAAGTGAGAAAGCGTGTGATCGCTTCCTTAAATGGTGTTCTTTAATATACTTCTGCAAAATAGGGTTAAAATGCCTGTTACAACCATTAAATACAACATTTGAATAGAAGGAGTTCTTACCAGACACAATTTTGTTCGAACATTTTTTTTAGGGAGAAGTGGGGCCCCCAGAGGGCGAAGTCAGGTCCCTAGGGCGACAATTTCGCCCACATCGCCCTCTAAACTGATCTCTGGGATAGAGTGGGTGGAGGGCAGTACACATGTATGTTGATATTAGATAATGCACATTTTAAAGTCAAACAAATATGGAAAATTCACTCCCCTACTGGTGTGAAGTAATAAACATTACTTATTTTACAACGATATATTTTCATCACTCTAGTTGGCGTGGATGACAGGTTACTTGTGGTCATTTGTGTGGGAGGAAACCGGAGTACCAGGTGAAAACACCTGTCCGATTTGGCGACCACCACACATCTCTCATACTTCCGAGTCTGAGGATCAAAACCGGGCCATATTGGTGAAAAGTGAGCGTGCTAACCACTGTGCTAATCGGACAGCTGTGATTGAAAAGCACTTAATGAGTTATTAGAGCATCCTTGTTTGGCGTTGTCGTAGCGATAGACTTATGTCTATATATAAAAAACTACAACAATCGATATTATATGCAGCATTACCTGGATGCTGCAAACTTCCAAACAAATCCTACCTTTTCCAAGATGGTTTCCACATGTTTTCTCAGGGAGTGATTGTACCGTATCTTCTCCGACGCTTGCTTCACTTCCTGCAGGTAAACAAACATAACGTACTGCAGGTAAACAAACATAACGTACTGCAGATCAACAAACATAACATATTGCAGATAAACAAACATAACATACTGCAGATAAACAAACATAACATACTGTAGATAAACAAACATAACATACTGTAGATAAACAAACATAACATACTGTAGATAAACAAACATAACATACTGTAGATAAACAAACATAACATACTGTAGATAAACAAACATAACATACTGTAGATAAACAAACATAACATACTGTAGATAAACAAACATAACATACTGTAGATAAACAAACATAACATACTGTAGAACAACAAACATAACATACTGCAGAACAACAAACATAACGTACTGCAGGTAAACAAACATAACATATTGCAGATAAACAAACATAACATACTGCAGATAAACAAACATAACATACTGCAGATCAACAAACATAACGTACTGCAGATAAACAAACATAACATACTGCAGATAAACAAACATAACATACTGCAGATAAACAAACATAACATACTGCAGATAAACAAACATAACATACTGCAGATAAACAAACATAACATACTGCAGATAAACAAACATAACATACTGCAGATAAACAAACATAACATACTGCAGATAAACAAACATAACATACTGCAGATCAACAAACATAACATACTGCAGATCAACAAACATAACATACTGCAGATCAACAAACATAACATACTGAGATAAACAAACATAACGTACTGCAGATCAACAAACATAACGTACTGCAGATCAACAAACATAACGTACTGCAGATCAACAAACATAACGTACTGCAGATCAACAAACATAACGTACTGCAGGTAAACAAACATAACATACTGCAGATCAACAAACATAACATACTGCAGATAAACAAACATAACATACTGCAGATCAACAAACATAACGTACTGCAGATAAACAAACATAACATACTGCAGATAAACAAACATAACATACTGCAGATAAACAAACATAACGTACTGCAGATAAACAAACATAACATACTGTAGATAAACAAACATAACGTACTGCAGATAAACAAACATAACGTACTGTAGATAAACAAACATAACATACTGCAGATCAACAAACATAACGTACTGCAGATCAACAAACATAACATACTGCAGATCAACAAACATAACGTACTGCAGATCAACAAACATAACGTACTGCAGATAAACAAACATAACATACTGCAGATAAACAAACATAACATACTGCAGATAAACGAACATAACATACTGTAGATAAACGAACATAACATACTGTAGATAAACAAACATAACATACTGCAGATAAACAAACATAACATACTGCAGATAAACAAACATAACGTACTGCAGATCAACAAACATAACATACTGCAGAACAACAAACATAACGTACTGCAGATAAACAAACATAACATACTGCAGATAAACAAACATAACATACTGCAGATAAACAAACATAACATACTGCAGATAAACAAACATAACATACTGTAGATAAACAAACATAACATACTGCAGATAAACAAACATAACATACTGTAGATAAACAAACATAACGTACTGCAGATAAACAAACATAACATACTGCAGATAAACAAACATAACATACTGTAGATAAAACAAACATAACATACTGTAGATAAACAAACATAACATACTGTAGATAAACAAACATAACATACTGTAGATAAACAAACATAACATACTGTAGATAAACAAACATAACATACTGTAGATAAACAAACATAACATACTGTAGATAAACAAACATAACATACTGTAGATAAACAAACATAACATACTGTAGATAAACAAACATAACATACTGTAGATAAACGAACATAACATACTGTAGATAAACGAACATAACATACTGCAGATAAACAAACATAACATACTGCAGATAAACAAACATAACATACTGCAGATAAACAAACATAACGTACTGCAGATAAACAAACATAACATACTGCAGATCAACAAACATAACGTACTGTAGATAAACAAACATAACATACTGCAGATAAACAAACATAACATACTGCAGATAAACAAACATAACATACTGCAGATAAACAAACATAACGTACTGCAGATAAACAAACATAACATACTGCAGATAAACAAACATAACGTACTGCAGATAAACAAACATAACATACTGCAGATAAACGAACAAAACATACTGTAGAACAATACAAACATAATTCCATTTAATGCATTACTTGTCAAAATGAATTGTCCATGTCTGGTTGAAACTTTTATTGACTGTAACCACGGCAGCCACTAAACTCATTGGAAAAACAAAAAAAACCAATACCTCTAACACGTCTTCTAGATTCTCCTCAGCTTCTGTTTTCTCAGTGCTTTGTTTGGCAATCTTGAAGTATGTGCGTGAGAGCATGTGGGTGTGCTTGGCGTTGTTCCACATGTACCTAGGTACCTCGACGAGCCCGTACCCGAGCAACAGCACAAGCAGGAACAATCCCCATGTGTTGCTGGCCGTTACCCCTATCACCTTCAATTTTTCTCTGAAATGGTATATGTAAAATGGGACTCCTCGACAAGCTGTTCGCAACAAACTGAAGTTAGTTTATACAAATTTATTTTAGCTCGATTGCGAAACAAGTTATTACAACTTATATTAATCACTCTCGAGACATCATTCCTGATGGAATCCATCGCCACGAGGGAGAGAGAAGAGGCACTGTAGAATTTAAATGCCTTGCCTAAGGGCACAATCGTAACGGCTCCAGCGGGGCTCTAACTCTGGACCTTTCGCACCTGAAGCGAACGCGCATCCACTGCGTTATCACGACTTCCACAACTAAAACTGAAGTTAACAGTCAATACTATAGCCAAACATAGGGTACTGAGGTGCGAGCATTTGTTTTGTGGGTTTAAAGTCGCACCAACAGCTTAGGTCATACAGCGACTCTCCAGCTATTATTGGTGGAAGAAGACGTCGGGTGACCCTTAGAGCATTATTTCAGGCACGGACGAGTACCCAGGTAGAACACCAACCTTCTGCAAGTGTAATTCGAACCTACAGCAGTAAGGTGTAAGTAATTTGATGTCAATGACTGTAAATACTCGGCCCCTTGGTATAAACATATTTATTCCACTATATGCATTCACAAAACCATACATGCACACAATATCAAAGAATAGGAAAGGATCAAAACGGAAGCAGAGCGTATATAGTTTCTCTCCTTACAGTTCAAAATACACAGTAGGCCTACTATATTGGACGGTGTGGAACTAATACAAGTATACCAAATGTGCATATTACTCGGCCCCTTGAGATGTGAGTAAAGATTTAGTCTACAGTGTAATGCATAAAAGATAAGTAGAGTGTTTGCTTACTATAGTGTCCACCCCTATTGAAAGTGCCAGTCATTTCTGACTCACTTCCCGAATAATATCCTTGTAATCCGCAAGGCTGATAGACAATCAGTAACCATTATTTAAACAGCTGGCGACTCAACAACCGGCCATATCAGAATGAACCCATGACAAGTATCGAACCTTCGAACTCCTCTGTTGGTGGATGCCATGACTACTAGGAGCGTTGAACAAATACCACATTACAATGAATACATCTATGTATACAAATTTATTTTAACTCAATTGCGAAATAAGTTATTTCAACTTCTATTAATCACTCTCGAAACCTCATTCCTGGTGGAATACATCGCCATGAAGGAGAGAGAAGAGGCAATGTAGAATTTAAATGCCTTGCCTAAGGGCACAATCGTAACGGCTCCAGCAGGGCTCGAACTCCGGTGGAGCCGTTACGATTGTGCCCTTAGGCAAGGCATTTGAATACATCTATATATAGTTAGAACAAGTAATAACATGTGCCGTTGAAAAACAAAACAGCAAATTACATGGTTCATTCTAGGTCAGAATTTTTGGGAGAAGTGAGAAAGCACGTGATCGCTACCTTAAATCGCTATCTCCAATATACTTCTGTAAAATAGAGTTAAAATGCACAGTACAACCATTAAATACAACATTTGAATAGAAGGAGTGCTTTATAATGGGCCAGAGTATCTTACTAGACAAAATTTTGTTTGAAAATCTTAAAAACCAAAATATATATATATATATTTTTTTTTTTAGGGAGAAGTGGGTCCCCCCCAGAGGGCGAAGTCAGGGTCCCTAGGGCGACAATTTCGCCCACATCACCCTCTAGAATGATCCCTGAATTACTGTCTGACCAGCCATGACCACCTTATGCAACCTGACACAACAAAGCGCGTGCATAGAGACACGTTCGTGCAATGGAAAACGAAAATCAACTGAAATAATTGTAGTAACAGTCGATGTACGCGTCATTTCAACATTTCGCTGTAAATGATTGTGTTGCATCAAATTACATTAGGTTATGATACTTGCTTACACACCCATCAATATTTAGATCGGGTCTAGCTGCCACGTAGATCAGACAGATTCCAAAGATGAGTAGGTATGTTCCGTAGTACAGCGCATTCTCTATCATGGCTGACTTGATCTTGCCTGCCGCAGTAAAGTCTCCTGCTCTAGAATAAGACTGCATTATCGGCAAGAGCAACCTGCAAAATACGTCATTATTAACTTATAAATAGGTAAATTTAAAGCTATTTATAGCATAAGTGCATGGGAGCGTGACTGACTGCATTCCAGTGCAACATGAGTTGAGCAAGGCCCATATCCATTGTATTAATAACTTCACACTCTTCTGTACAGCTGAGCAGCCACATTCGGTCAGAATAGAGTAAAATCAGGTTCTCAAATAGCCCTGCTTCATGCTGCGGTCAAAAGGAACATGTAAGTGGTTTTAACCCACCTGGTACGAGTCTGGGACAAGACTCGTCGCATTCAGTTCCCTGTTTAGCCTAACATAGTTCATAAAGTTTTACTAAGATGCACGTTTGTTCACAAATTTCATAATTAACCATGTACAGAACTGCGACGTTCAGTAAGCTAGAACACAATGCTAACTAACCATGTAAGGAACTGCGATGTCCAGTACACGATTTTCCACAGTGCTGGCAGTACATCATCCGATAAATGACTCATGGGCATCTCACACGGTGCCTCCCTGGTAGTCCGCAGCGCCACGTGACTGATGGGTGCGGGCGTGCTTGTTACGTTGCTGGTTATATTGGAAGGAGGTGCAAGGGTTGTTGTTGTTGTTGTTGTTGTTGTTGTTAAGCTTCTCTTTCTTTCCTCCACGCACTGCTTGTAAAATGTCTGCAAAACCATAAATAGGTACATTACATTTTTCTTTCAACAAAGTAAGATTGAGTTAACTCTTGTCTACTTGGAAATATAAAAGCTGTACATAGTTCAAAGAATGCAGCTAAACCTTTATTAACCCTTTCCTTTACAGAGATTTAGGTTAATATACTATTATATCTCCATATAAACGACAGCCATTTAGCTACCATGCAGTGGATAAGTAGTTGCCATATCTATCCCACCTCCATAGATATTACTGGGACTACATGAGATTTAGGTTAATATACTATTATATCTCCACACAAACGATAGCCATTTAGCTACCATGCAGTGGATAAGTAGTCACCATATCTATTCTATCCCACCTCCATACATATTACTGGGACTACATGAGATTTAGGTTAATATACTATTATATCTCCACACAAACGATAGCCATTTAGCTACCATGCAGTGGATAAGTAGTCACCATATCTATTCTATCCCACCTCCATACATATTACTGGGACTACATGAGATTTAGGTTAATATACTATTATATCTCCATACAAACGACAGCCATTTAGCTACCATGCAGTGGATAAGTAGTCACCATATCTATTCTATCCCACCTCCATACATATTACTGGGACTACATGAGATTTAGGTTAATATACTATTATATCTCCATACAAACGACAGCCATTTAGCTACCATGCAGTGGATAAGTAGTCACCATATCTATCCCACCTCCATACATATTACTGGGACTACATGAGATTTAGGTTAATATACTATTATATCTCCATACAAACGACAGCCATTTAGCTATCATACAGTGGATAAGTAGTCGCCATATCTATCCCACCTCCATAGATATTACTGGGACTACATGAGATTTAGGTTAATATACTATTATATCTCCATACAAACGACAGCCATTTAGCTATCATACAGTGGATAAGTAGTCGCCATATCTATCCCACCTCCATAGATATTACTGGGACTACATGAGATTTAGGTTAATATACTATTATATCTCCACACAAACGATAGCCATTTAGCTACCATGCAGTGGATAAGTAGTCACCATATCTATCTATCCCACCTCCATACATATTACTGGGACTACATGAGATTTAGGTTAATATACTATTATATCTCCACACAAACGATAGCCATTTAGCTACCATGCAGTGGATAAGTAGTCACCATATCTATTCTATCCCACCTCCATACATATTACTGGGACTATATGAGATTTAGGTTAATATACTATTATATCTCCATATAAACGACAGCCATTTAGCTACCATGCAGTGGATAAGTAGTCACCATATCTATTCTATCCCACCTCCATAGATATTACTGGGACTACATGAGATTTAGGTTAATATACTATTATATCTCCATACAAACGACAGCCATTTAGCTACCATGCAGTGGATAAGTAGTCACCATATCTATTCTATCCCACCTCCATAGATATTACTGGGACTATATGAGATTTAGGTTAATATACTATTATATCTCCATATAAACGACAGCCATTTAGCTACCATGCAGTGGATAAGTAGTCACCATATCTATTCTATCCCACCTCCATAGATATTACTGGGACTATATGAGATTTAGGTTAATATACTATTATATCTCCATATAAACGACAGCCATTTAGCTACCATGCAGTGGATAAGTAGTCACCATATCTATTCTATCCCACCTCCATAGATATTACTGGGACTACATAGAGATTTAGGTTAATATACTATTATATCTCCATATAAACGCCAGCCATTTAGCTACCATGCAGTGGATAAGTAGTCGCCATATCTATCCGACCTCCATAGATATTACTGGGACTACATGAGATTTAGGTTAATATACTATTATATCTCCATACAAACGACAGCCATTTAGCTATCATACAGTGGATAAGTAGTCGCCATATCTATCCCACCTCCATAGATATTACTGGGACTACATGAGATTTAGGTTAATATACTATTATATCTCCATACAAACGACAGCCATTTAGCTATCATACAGTGGATAAGTAGTCGCCATATCTATCCCACCTCCATAGATATTACTGGGACTACATGAGATTTAGGTTAATATACTATTATATCTCCATACAAACGACAGCCATTTAGCTATCATGCAGTGGATAAGTAGTCGCTATATATCCCGCCTCCATAGATATTACTTCGACTAGTAGTCTACATGAACATTGGTTTGGCTACTACATTGTCAATGTATGTCGTATTGGTAATGGTGTCAAGAGGGGCTTCTATAAGGGAAAGTGTTAAGCAGCCAACTTTTATTAAGCAGCCAATTTTCAGATTCCCAATATGTTACTTTGTTGTTCATTTGACCTCTATTAAACAGCCACCTGTGCTAAGCAGCCACTTTCTGTGATTTCATTGGCTGTCTGCTATGACAGGTTTGACTATATGTGCACAGATTTCCGGAGAAATACAATAACAAGAGCTGTCAGAACGCTCGACTATTCGAAAATTTGCATTAATGTTGTCATGCAAGATGATAGTGCATGTTGGTGAGAAAAGCGAAGTTGGTAAATAACGTTAACCATATTTTGTACATGCAAGTGTAAAAATGGACATAACCCTCTTAAATAATGTGACAGAGTTATGGAACTTGACTGAAACAGCTTAAATTTTGATAAGAAACATTTATGTTTCAATAACATGCTATACGAGTGCTTCAAGACAAAAGCCAACATGCTAAAAAAAACTTGAAAGTGTAAAAGGGGCATAATTCTGTTAAATTATGAGACAAAGTTATATAACTTGATTGAAACATATCACATTTTGATAGCCTTAGGGAACAATTGTGTGAAATAACAACGGTATGCAGTAGATGGTCCAATAGAGATAGCAATCTTGCTATACAACTTTAACCAAATGGCAACGGCGATGCCGACACCAGTTCAATAGCCATCCTTATTCTGTGAATAGTCGAGCTAAAAATTAATATTGCATGCCAAATTACATCCATTTGTAAATATCAAATAATCAATGCTTAGGAACATTTATCAAAACAATCGTAAATTACTTTGAAGCAGCCAACCAAGGGAATCAGAGGATGTGGCTGCTTAGCACAGGTCAAATATTTAATAAAACAACCGATAGGGAATCTGGAAACTGGCTGCTTAATACAGGTTGGCTGCTTAATGGAGGTGACCACTAACACAGGTTTGACTGTAGTGGTAACCGTCTATAAAGATTAACACAAGGATAAAAAAAGTCTGCATCTTAACATTACCGGTGGACTCTATGGAGTATGCCTAAGCCTGTAATTGAGAGGTTGAACCCTGCAAGAACCATGGTGGTAATGTCCTTAGGCAATACACTTAAATCTACATGTACATTGCCCCTTCCATCTCCCTCAAGGCCATGGATTCTATCACGACTGAGGTCTCTAGAGTGATTAAACTACCGTAATGTAGTAAGAACATGTTTCATAATCGAGCCAAAATAAATTTACATAGTAAAAACAATATCGCCTAACCAGTAGTTTTATCTGTCCATCTTAGAGAAATAAAAAAGCAAATTGAGGCTTTAACAAGGTTACAAATAACAGTGATTACTCTAACAGTGATGTCTCTAACAGTGATTACTCTAACAGTGATTTCTCTAACAGCGATTACTCTAACAGTGATTACTCTAACATACTCTAACAGTGATTACTCTAACATACTCTAACATACTCTAACAGTGATTACTCTAACAGTAATTTCTCTAACAGTGATTTCTCTAACAGTAATTACTCTAACAGTGATTTCTCTAACAGTGATTTCTCTAACAGTGATTTCTCTAACAGTGATTTCTCTAACAGTGATTACTCTAATAGTGGTTATTCTCACACTTACACTGGACACATCGAGTGGTAGTATGAAGATGATCATGAAGGAGAAATACCAGGCGATGAATGTAAACAGTGTGACCAGTATGTGCTGTTTACGTAGGTCACCATAGCGATGCAGCAGGAACGCTGCCAGGAAACACGTCAACACAATCTCAATGACAAGAGGACCAGCACCCATCTCACTAGTTGTCGATCAATCTTTTAATCTTTCTTTAGAACATGTTCGCAAAATGGTAGATTACATCTGAAATAAACATTACAAAATTAAAATTGTGCAGCATTATACTGTCTTTTAATCATCATGTGGAATTTACATACATGTAAACCACTGGAAATAACAACAATTTAGAACCAAGTGGGGCTAGAGGCCCTAAATCGTTTAATCTAACAATTGAACATAATACCACATGACGCTTTTGTCCTACAGTTTGTTCCAGACATGTCCTACAGTTTGTTCCAGACATGTCCTAGTTTGTTCCAGACATGTCCTAGTTTGTTCCAGACATGTCCTACAGTTTGTTCCAGACATGTCCTAGTTTGTTCCAGACATGTCCTACAGTTTGTTCCAGACATGTCCTAGTTTGTTCCAGACATGTCCTACAGTTTGTTCCAGACATGTCCTACAGTTTGTTCCAGACATGTCCTACAGTTTGTTCCAGACATGTCCTACAGTTTGTTCCAGACATGTCCTACAATGAATTTGTATTAAGTTGACCTAGTGATTTAACCTCATGTGAGCCAACTTAGTAAAGGTTGTTGTAAGGATACTACTGACCAAACTTGGTAACATTATTACTATTATTTCATAACCCTAGTGTGTCCTACTCACAGCTTACATACATGTATAAGTTAGAGGGTGATTTGAGAGCAGTAAGTGTTTTCATATAGAATACAAAATGTACATGTATATACATGTAGAGGACATTTGGCTGAGTCATCAAACTTCTCACTTATATTATTTATGTATGTATGTTCCTTTAATGTCAAACCCCTTGCGGGGACTTAGACATGTTTTTCCTGGGCAGGCTTAGCCGACCTAAGCGATTAACCAGTACTAAGCAATGTGGGTGAGGTGCCTTGCTCAATGACACTACATACATGGCCTGACCGAGTATCAAACCCGGGACCGTTCGATTCAAAATCCGACGCTCTACCACTGGACCACAGACGCCACATTTAACCTTCTCCCAGGCAGGGACCCTACTGTAACTGGGAATTACGTACATGCGAACAGCTAAATGGTTGATATCAGTTGAGTGCAGTAATCTAATCTTTACCTACATGTGCACCAACATGCAGAACAACAAACTTGAACTTCAGCTAAAAGTCACTGATAAATGTTCACACACTGTGAATAATGCAATATCCTTAGATTGCTCCAGTAGTTGTCCGGGACATCAACCTCCATAAGATTAATAAACTGCAAACTTTTTAAATTTGTGTTTATCTATTTATATAAATGCCTCAACAGACGAGTGCCTTTGGGTGGGCAGACCTACACACTTGGGCAGACCTACACACTTGGGCAGACCTACACACTTGGGCAGACCTACACACTTGGGCAGACCTATACACTTGGGCAGACCTATACACTTGGGCAGACCTATACACTTGGGCAGACCTATACACTTGGGCAGACCTACACACTTGGGCAGACCTACACACTTGGGCAGACCTATACACTTGGGCAGACCTACACACTTGGGCAGACCTATACACTTGGGCAGACCTACACACTTGGGCAGACCTACACACTTGGGCAGACCTACACACTTGGGCAGACCTACACACTTGGGCAGACCTATACACTTGGGCAGACCTATACACTTGGGCAGACCTATACACTTGGGCAGACCTATACACTTGGGCAGACCTACACACTTGGGCAGACCTACACACTTGGGCAGACCTATACACTTGGGCAGACCTACACACTTGGGCAGACCTATACACTTGGGCAGACCTATACACTTACAACTATTTCACCAATATGTACTGCCTTCCTGCCTCTTTGATCAATCACCGTAAGTTAGCAAAATTGTCTAGGGGCTAACCCCAAAATACCCTGCTGTGCACCTCAAATTGCACACTGCTCCTTTTTTGATCCGCCCTGCTCCTTTTTCCACTCCAGAATAAACGCTAATTGTCTACATGAACATGGTGACTTTACAAGGTTTATGATCTATTCTATATAATTTATAAATGGCAAGTCATGTTCTTCGAACAAACTTTCTGCATCATAGTGAATGTCCCAAAAGAATTATTAAAAAACTATGTCCTATGAGATCTATTAAAAAACTTTGTGTCACCGGCATAACGTACTTTCCAAGTGTGGCTGAGTGTAGACAAATGCTATATGTAGTTGTAGAAATGATTCATACGTTTTGGTCGATAAAGTACATCTGACCTATAGCAATGCTGCAGTGGTTAGCCAAAATTATACCATATATTTTGTTCTACTTACTAATTAAATTCAGCACATTTTGTATTTTACTATTCAAACATGTTTAATTAACGCCGTTAGCGTGAAAAGTACCTCTAAATTATCTTGAAAGCTGTGAAATAAAATTGATTTTCTGTGTTGACGTAAATCCGGAAGTAGAGTATACGGTGCATATTTTATTAGTACTCTGACGAAAAGTCCTATGCTCCAAAGTGTTGCCGAGTGACTTTCGACCCTAGTTCATTCATCGCGTGCTTAGTTTACGTCAAACTGAGTCCACCTGATCCACGCAGTATATTAGTCAATAACTGTTGCGTGTGTAAAACCAATTTAATAGTTTTGTCTAGTTTTAGGATTCAACAGCTTTATACGTTAAAGTCCCACTTTTCCTTGTTACAACTTACAGGCAGCTCTGTATACATGTCTACAAGCGCCACATACTGGTATTTTACTACTGGTATGGGTGCACGCTTAGTAGCAGCTATGTATGCCTGTCTTGAATGTCTATGCTATCTGACGGGCCCTGATAGAGCTCTCCTCCATCTTCCGGTTAACCACAGTTCTTGTAATTCATGTACACATTACAAACTATTGATATCATACGGCCACTACCCCAACGGTGTCTCACCATTGTCTGGTTCACAGAAATAAACATAAACATGTATGTTCTGTTCTTTCCAGAGTTGCTAAATGTCAAGGTCAGTGGTAGGGTGTGGTCTTACTGTTGGTGTCAAGTTTCAAATTATTATCTTTGACGATCTTTGAGAAATAATCATTTATCACATAAATTCAGTGTAATACTGTCATCTTATAATTTCTGATATGTACACATGTGTAATATCATCTGGAAGGATTCTGATTGGTTGAGAGAATAATCCATAAATTAAACTTTATAAAGCATTCATATTTCTATTTGAATTGGTACATAATGTTAATAACTTCAGTGTAATACTGTCATCTCATAATTTCGGATATGTACACACGTGTAATAACACATGGAAGGAGAATACTCCTTATAATGTGTAAATGAAACTTTAGAGCATTAATATTTCTATTTGAATTGGTACATAATCAAGACAAACTACGATTTAAAAGAATCATAACGTCAGTGTAATACAATCATCTCATACTTTCTTATATGTACACACGTGTAATAACACCTGGGAGGATTCCGATTGGTCGGGAGAATAATCCTTATAATTTGTAAAGTATGCATATTTCTATTTGAATTGGTACATAACGTTAATGGCAAGACACTCTATGATTTAAAAGAAGCATATTATAACGCCGTATAACACTTAAATATAACGCTGCTTTGCGTAGTGAATTTAGTGACGTCATGACAATTTGCGCTGACACGTTGTACCAAAATGAAAGTAGCAACGTTATTTATTAAAACGAGCGTGCCATGGTAATGTGATAAAGGGATCTTACACTCGTGATGATTTCATACAAAATAAAATGAGTTTTGTTTGGAACAGCAAACAGTTGTACATTCAGGGAGATACCAACAGCAAACAGTTGTACATTCAGGCAGATACCAACAGCAAACAGTTGTACATTCAGGCAGATACCAACAGCAAACTGCTGTACATTCAGGCAGATACCAACAGCAAACTGCTGTACATTCAGGCAGATATCAACAACAAACTGCTGTACATTCAGGCAGATACCAACAGCAAACTGCTGTACATTCAGGCAGATACCAACAGCAAACTGCTGTACATTCAGGCAGATATCAACAACAAACTGCTGTACATTCAGGCAGATATCAACAGCAAACTGCTGTACATTCAGGCAGATATCAACAACAAACTGCTGTACAGTCAGGAAGATATCAACAGCAAACAGCTGTATGTTCAGGAAGATATCAACAATAAACTGCTGTATGTTCAGGAAGATATCAACAACAAACAGCTGTATGTTCAGGAAGATATCAACAGCAAACAGCTGTATGTTCAGGAAGATATCAACAGCAAACAGCTGTATGTTCAGGAAGATATCAACAACAAACAGCTGTATGTTCAGGAAGATATCAACAGCAAACAGCTGTATGTTCAGGAATATATCAACAACAAACTGCTGTACATTCAGGCAGATATCAAGAGCAATCAGCTGTACATTCGGGCAAATATCAACAGCAAACTGCTGTACATTCAGGCAGATATCAACAGCAAACTGCTGTACACTCAGGAAGATATCAACAGCAAACAGCTGTACATTCGGGCAGATATCAACAGCAAACTGCTGTACATTCAGGCAGATATCAACAGCAAACAGCTGTACATTCAGGAAGATATCAACAGCAAACTGCTGTATGTTCAGGCAGATATCAACAGCAAACAGCTGTACATTCAGGAAGATATCAACAGCAAACAGTTGTATGTTCAGGAAGATATCAACAGCAAACAGCTGTATGTTCAGGAAGATATCAACAGCAAACAGCTGTATGTTCAGGAAGAGGAGGTTAGAGAAAAGAAATATCGTAATCAGTTCACAATCATGTATATTTCATCAACAATAAATGGAAATTTCTTGTAGAAATCAATTTTATAAATATAATATAACAGCACATTTAATAATTGGACGGATATATCGATAGATAGCATTTAAACACACCAATGTTTCAAATGCATGATATGTCATTAAATTTTGGTAGTTTATACAAACATCTACATGTATTTGGCCCAAGCACACATAATTAAATTGGTATCAAGTGAAAAAAGCCTATGTTTATATAAGTGTCTGACACTGCCAGTACCACGTTTTAATTTCATTTCCTCTTCTATTTACTGACCAAATTAGAACTGTGAGGTAGGTCTATTATGTTGGTAAGATAATCCACATTTCCTGGGAAATACAAGTACTCAACTCTCCATGTTCCGCAACCGACTAATATCATTCTCCTATATCATTCATTAATTACCTGCGATGTGGAACAAACTCAGGGCGGGGAAAGGTGAGCTCTAATGACAGCACCCTAGACCACTCGGAAACGGCGCTAGCAGGGTTCCCGCTGTCGAATTTTGTGAATTGGCGAAAATATTTGGCGCAACTTGGCACATGTTTTGTCAAATACATGGCTTCAAATATTTATTTGTGAACTATGTGGCTCTTAGTTGGCTCCAAGTTTTTTTAATTGGCTCCAGTGTTTTTCAATTGGCGACAGAAGTGGCGCAGACAAATATTCAGACAGAGGGAACCCTGGGTAGGATTTCAAATGGGCAGTGAGAAAATCTGAAGTTAAGCAGCTCTACACATAACAGTTCTAAATTAGAATAGTGAGCAATTATATTAGCTAGAACTTCATTGAATGAAAGTAACTTCTTAAAGTCACCTGTTCTTTCAGGTTGAATCAAATAAATTTTTGAATCAACATATTGGTTGATTTTTGCTAGGAAAAAGGGGAATATTATAGTAAAAACCATATACAATGGTCACATATGAAGCATACAATGGTCACATATGAAGTATACAATGGTCACATATGAAGTATACAATGGTCACATATGAAGTATACAATGTTCACATATGAAGTATACAATGGTCACATATGAAGTATACAATGGTCACATATGAAGTATACAATGATCACATATGAAGTATACAATGGTCACATATGAAGTATACAATGGTCACATATGAAGTATACAATGATCACATATGAAGTATACAATGGTCACATATGAAGTATACAATGGTCACATATGAAGTATACAATGGTCACATATGAAGTATACAATGGTCACATATGAAGTATACAATGGTCACATATGAAGTATACAATGGTCACATATGCAGTATAACTATACAATGGTCACATATGAAGTATACAATGGTCACATATGAAGTATACAATGATCACATATGAAGTATACAATGGTCACATATGAAGTATACAATGATCACATATGAAGTATACAATGGTCACATATGAAGTACATATGAAGTATACAATGATCACATATGAAGTATACAATGTTCACATATGAAAGTATATAATGTTCACATATGAAGTATACAATGTTCACATATGAAGTATACAATGATCACATATGAAGTATACAATGGTCACATATGAAGTATACAATGTTCACATATGAAGTATTAAAACAATATAAAGGTGACGGTCATGATGCTCAGATCAAGGACAGAGAGCCCAAATTAGTGGGCAGGGAGCAAGACACACATCCATTTAGAGAATCTTTATCTAGTGTATCTCCTAACCACAATTTATTTATTGATACCATCTATATATAAACTTATTGAAGTAAGATAGATACTGGCGCCAAGGTTATAAAACTTTTCCCCAATCTCAAAACTCAGTCTCAAGTGTCTGATTGGTTCAGCTGACAGTTATACTCAGAATCAACTAATCAGATCATTTGAGCTTGAGTTTGAGAAAAGTTTTATAACCTCGGGGCCATGTTCAGTCAGAAATTTCACTCAAAGAAGTTCTAGATAATATAATTGGTCACTATACAACCAAACTTAATGGTGATAGTGATGAAAGTTGTGATAGCATAGTGGGAGTGTGTTCGCTTCAGGTGCGAAAGGCCCGGAGTTTGAGCCCCATTGGAGCCGTTACGATTGTGCCCATAGGCAAGGCATTTAAATTCCATATGCCTCTTCTCTCTCCCTCAGGACTGTGGTGTCGAGAGTGATTAATGTAAGTTGTAAGAATTTGTTTCGCAATCGAGCTCAAATAAATTTGTATAAACTGAACTGAATGGTACAGTATAACCACAATTTTTAAATAAAATAGATAAATCTTCTTATAGTCTTAAAGTATGTCTCTACACTTTGATGAAACTGTTGTTGCACTGTTCAATCACTGAAAGGAGTAGCTAGGGTTTGGTGTGGCCCCGCACCAGGCTCCTATGAACTTGAGGACATCCTGTAGCTCGGAACTATGGGATACCTGAAATATACGAGTACAATTTAAGATTGACAGACTTGATTTGAAATGATGATGCACAGGCATAACACTTATAGATCCAGGAATATTGAACGACACATGAATCAGAGACACATATATTAAGAGATCTCATCAATTATCTTCAGGATGAAAAATGTGGAAATAACAGTCAAATATGTCTTGCACTTTCAGGATTGCATGCACTTTCTGGATGGCGTGCACTTTCAGGATTGCGTGCACTTTCAGGATTGCGTGCACTTTCAGGATTGCGTGCACTTTCAGGATTGTGTGCACTTTCTGGATTGCATGCACTTTCAGGATGGCGTGCACTTTCAGGATTGCGTGCAATTTCTGGATGGCGTGCACTTTCAGGATTGCGTGCACTTTCAGGATTGCGTGCACTTTCAGGATTGCGTGCACTTTCAGGATTGCGTGCACTTTCTGGATTGCATGCACTTTCAGGATGGCGTGCACTTTCAGGATTGTGTGCACTTTCTGGATGGCGTGCACTTTCAGGATTGCGTGCACTTTCAGGATTGCGTGCACTTTCAGGATTGCGTGCACTTTCAGGATTGCGTGCACTTTCAGGATTGCGTGCACTTTCAGGATTGCATGCACTTTCAGGATTGCGTGCACTTTCAGGATTGCGTAGGATTGCGTGCACTTTCAGGATTGCGTGCACTTTCTGGATGGCGTGCACTTTCTGGATTGCGTGCACTTTCAGGATTGCGTGCACTTTCTGGATGGTGTGCACTTTCAGGATTGCGTGCACTTTCTGGATTGCGGCATAGTCCTAATGAAATTCTATGATATATTTCCACAGTTTTCAGCTACAAATAAGAAAAACACATTAATGATTTGTCATCTGTTACAATTATTTGAACTATTTAAAGCCCTCATTTTACCCAGCATGCAATGAGTTAAATGTCTACAACCTGGTCAAAAGCAAAATGTATAAATAATCCATGCATTACTTGGCTTAATAAACATTGAAAAGCTACATATGTTTTATTTTTGTATTGGTGTAAGAAATTATTATGCCATGTAACATTTCATATGTTCTTGCTACACGGTCCTTCACCGCTGTTATGGTAATATAGAGGCCCTGCTGATGGAAGAAGGAGACAGATACATGGTGATCCATGTGAGATACACTACCCATGTTTATTAGGCCCTCTGCTTCCATCGAATGCATGTGTACAGCACAGTCCAAAGGATCTCAGTTAATAGTCTCGCTCTAAATACTTAAAAGTGTAAAAAATACAAGAAAGTACTTCTATAAGCTTCAGCAAGCGATGAAATACACAAGGTCATGGATGGAACACACAAGGTCATGAATGGAACACATAAGGTCACAGATGGGACACACAAGGTCACGGATGGAACAAATAAGTCGCGTAAGGAATATACAGTATCACAGATGGAACACACAAGGTCACTGATGGAACACACAAGGTCACAGATGGAACACACAAGGTCACTGATGGAACACACAAGGTCACAGATGGAACACACAAGGTCATGGATGGAACACACAAAGTCACAGATGGAGCACACAAGGTCACGGATGGAACACATAAGGTCACAGATGGAACACACAAGGTCACAGATGGAACACATAAGGTCACAGATGGAACACACAAGGTCACGGATGAAACAAATAAGTCGCGTATGGAATATACAATATCACAGATGGAACACACAAGGTCACGGATGGAACAAATAAGGTCACAGATGGAACACACAAGGTCACGGATGGAACACACAAGGCGTAGAGAGGTAGTCCCGACTGAGAACTACTCGTCTGGCACACCTTTTCCTCATAGTATTCACTATTGTATAGAAATAAAGACACAATATCCAACCTTGGTGGCCATGAGGTACTTGTTCCAGTCATCTTTATTGGCCACCTTGCCTGGCGTCTTGAACTCCATTTTATTCTGCAACACTGGGTAACCTAGTAGAGCAATAAAATCAGAAACAATTCATGAGAAATAGGATATTTGTTTGTTTCAGTGTATGATCGAAATCATATATGTTATATTTCGAGTTTTACGCCTGCATCAGCACCATTTTGGGCTATATCACCGGCGGGCAGTTTACTTAACAACACCTTTCCTGGGCAGGCTCCAGCGGTTAACCAGTACTTGGGTGCACCAACCTCCGTAAGAAACTGCCAACTTTTTCATATAAATGAGACAGACACGGCCTGAGCGGGGCTCGAACCCGTGACCATCAGTGATGATAGGTTACAGTGGTATACAAGTCAGCGACCTTAACCACTCGACCACGGAGGCGGACAATCCAATGTGGAGAGAAATCCAATGTGGAGAGCAGCTCTCCAGCTATTATTGGTGGAGGAAGACCCCTGGTGCCCCTCCGAGCAGTATTTCAGGCACGAACGGACACCCAGATAGAACCACTGACGTACTACAAGCCAGCTGGATAGCTTCCTCACATGAAATCATTCGACACCCGCCAGTGGGATTTGAATGTACAGTGGTGAGGGGCACGTGATTTGAAGTCAATCACCGTAACCACTCAGGGCTACTTAAATAATAAATTTCTAAATTTCATCGGAAATCACAAAATAAACACAATTAATTGTTATCTTTCACAATATAAAGCATAGTACCTAGTAAATGGAAAATAGTGTGTTCAACTTCTCATTGGGCATATCGTGTGAACACAATAAAGCAGTTCAATGCCTAGATGCCCTGGAACCATGCTGGTTCCCATATGCAAGATCAAAGATACACACCTGTAACAACACATCCATGCCTACATTCCCTGGAACCATGCTGGTTCCCATATGCAAGATCAAAGATACACACCTGTAACAACACATGGGAGAGATCGGACACCAGACTCGGGCGACAACAGCGACGCCTCGAAGCATCCCCTCTCATCCTTGGGCAGACTCTGTTCTATCTGCTGGTCCATGGAGATCGCCAGCACCCACTCGCGTATATCCTCATGTTGCTGAGACTAAAACATACATTATAACGTAAATTAAGTGTCGATTCTTCCTTTAAGTTTAAACTTTATTTATTTTACAACAATTGCGAAGCAAGTTTCAACAACTTATATTAATCACTCTCGTTGGCGCGGATGAAAGCGTATATGTGGTCATTCAGGTGGGAGGAAACCAGAGTGCCCGGATAAAACCCACCTGCCCGATCTGGCGACCACCGTACCATCTCACATACTTCCCTGTAGCAGGGAACTAGTAATATATATATATATTGTCCTCTCTATATCCCAATTTTCAGCTTGAAAGTCTTTTTCACGGGAAACATAAATCATCCAGCTAATAACAAGCTTACAGACAATGTATTAGCTCGATGATTTATGTTTCCCATGAAACAACACAACAAAAAAAACCATGGAACAAGCTTACAGACAATGTATTAGCTCGATGATTTATGTTTCCCATGGAACAAGCTTACAGACAATGTATTAGCTCGATGATTTATGTTTCCCATGAAACAAGCTTACAGACAATGTATTAGCTCGATGATTTATGTTTCCCATGGAACAAGCTTACAGACAATGTATTAGTTGGATGATTTATGTTTCCCATGGAACAAGTTTACAGACAATGTATTAGCTCGATGATTTATGTTTCCCATGGAACAAGTTTACAGACAATGTATTAGCTCGATGAATTATGTTTCCCATGGAACAAGCTTACAGACAATGTATTAGTTGGATGATTTATGTTTCCCATGGAACAAGCTTACAGACAATGTATTAGCTCGATGATTTATGTTTCCCATGAAACAAGCTTACAATGTATTTTTTTTTTTTTTTGAACCACGTTTAAGGCCCGTTTATTTTCCTCGTCATAGGTGACCTGTGGGTCGAGGTCATCCCACAAGCACCTTACAATAATTTACATTTTTTAACGAGTAGAATAAACAAACGGCATGAATAATAGTGTATATAAATATATCAAGTCATTATCATGTTGGCCTTAAAGTGGTGAAAAAATGTTCAGTTACACTTAGAAAAAAAAAGAGAAAAGTGATCTGCAGCCTACATTCTACCAAGTGATTGATGACAATTATTTTCAATATAATTTTAAATTAAAACTTTTTAGCATATTGCTTCCATATTTCGTCAAATTCAAATAATTTGTTCTGTATTGAAGCTGTCTCAAGTTCAGTATCATATAATAGTTTTAATCGACACATCAGATGTTGAACGGATGGTTTTATGCCCGAGCACTTACAAAAGTATATGAAATATTTTGCGTCTAGGCAAATCTGTTGCGCCACAATACACGTATATTCATTAAAGTTTCCAAATAAAAATGATTTCTCATCTTTTATAGTGATGTTAAATTTCTGCTTTATAACCTAAGTATATATATTTTGTGTTGTATTGCAGTTCCACAATAAATGTGATATTGTTTCAGGGAAGTTTTTGCAAAAAGTACAGGTTGGGTCATCTTTGAGTTTCATTTTGCACAGTGGTGTATTAGTTGCTAAAATATTATGATTTATTCTTACTTGAAACCACTGAAGAGTTGTATTTGTGGTGGTTTTAAATGCATTCTGATATATTTGTTTCCACTCATCATCATTAATGAAATACTTATTTGATAATGTTAGTTTTCCATCAGTAACATCATTACTATTATTGAGTATATCATAGTAATACTTATTTCCTTTTAAGGATTTTTTGTAAACATATATCTGGGTCGGAATGATTGGATTGGGTAAGTTATGAGTAACTTCAATGTTTGATCTTTTTCGCCACTGATCAACTGCACTTATCATGCTCTGGTATTGTAGAAAATTGATCTTGACATCAAAATATTGCGAGAATTCTTCAAATGTAAGGAACTGACCATTACTATTAACAATGTCTTTTATATAACAGACCCCTCTGTCAAAGCAATTCTTGTAAAAGAAAGGTTGGTTTCCAATCTTTATATTTTGATTTTAAAAAATTGGTGAGCTTAGGAATAGCGCATTGTCAATGTACTTATTCTTTTTATTAATTTCAATATGAGCTTGTAGTACATCTCTCCAGAATTTATTTTGTATTTCTGGGAGCTTATTTATTATGTAGTGCACACCACATTTATAAAAGCGACTAGTATCAATGTATAGGTTGAAAAACAATTGGTTGCTTGAAGTACATGTGTTCATTATTCTCTTTAGCCATGAAGCTTTCATTGCCATTAAAAAGGCAGGGACATTAACCATCTTAATACCACCATATTCATAGTCTTGGTCACTACCTTCTTCTTTATTTTAGCATTTTTTGAATTCCATAAAAACGAATAAAATATATCTTCTAATTCCCGCAATATATTCGGCCCAGGGTTGGGTAGAGATGAAAATATATGGTTTAAAGTTGGCATTAACATTGTTTTTATTACAACTACTTTTCCTCGATAATTTACCAATACCATACTATCAAGATCTACATCAAAACATATCCCTAACAGTTTGAATTGCCTACAGCCCCATATTAGTTTCCATTTCGTTTGTATACCATTTTGTGGAATATTTTTTGGACCCAATCCATATAACGTGTGTTTTTTCAAAATTAACATTTAATTTTTTGCATAATTATCTAGTTCATGTAGTGATTCATCGGAACCATCTAATATAGCTGTTGTGTCATCAGCAAATTGTGTTAATTTTTGCTCTGTATTATTTATTTTTATTCTGTTATTATTTCTTATTCTGATAGATAATATTTCAGCACATAAAATAAAAATGTACGATGAAATAGGATCACCTTGCTTGCAGCCACGTTCCACATTAAAAAATGATGAATAATGATTTCATTGATTCACTGTCAATACTGATTTATTGTAAAGAACTGATATCCACTTTCTAATTGATTCTCCAAATTTGAAGAATTGTAATGTTTTATTGATGAAAGACCAAGATAGGGAATCGAACGCTTTCTCAAAATCAACAAGCAGAAGCAGGCCAGGAATGTTGTTAGTTTCAGTGTATTGCATAATGTCATAAATTAATCTAGTATTTTCTCCAATGTGCTATTTTATATTCTGTATTCAACAAGCAAATTGGTCTGTAATTTTTCAAAAGTGTTCTTGGCTTATTTTCTTTAGGAATAAGTGTAATAATTCCTTGTCTGAAGGACAGAGATAGTTCACCTTTGATGTAACTGTAGTTTATGGCTCTTACAAAATGACCAATTTTTTCCAAAACATTTTAAAGAATTCACAAGAATAGTCACTTATTCCAGGACTTTTATTATTTTGCATCTGTGAAAGTGAGTATGTAATTTCTTTCATTGTGAGGGGCCCTTCTAAATTTGCAGCTTCGGACAGTGATAATTTGGGAATTTTAAGATGGATTAAATCTGTGTCCAAGTCAATATCTGTTAAGTTGCTATCTCTGCTTCTGTATAATTCAGTATAGAATAATTCAGCTTCTTTCAAGATTTGTTTTTGATCTGTGATGATTGTACCATCAGCTTTTTCAACTTTAGGAATCACTTTGCTAAGCATGATGTGTTTTTCTAGTGCACAAGAAATATTTTGTGGGTTTTTCCACATCTGCTATATTGGTGGCTCTTGATCTAATTTGTGCACCTTTTACTTTAGTTTGTCTGATTGCTGTTAATTCAGATTTAACCTGTTCTAATTCTATCATGCTTTCAGCATTTAGATTCTTTTCAACAGACAATGTATTAGCTCGATGATTTATGATTCGGATATAGAGAGGACAATATACCGGTATATATATTATAAAGCTTATTGTTTTTTGGGTATAATTTCGCACATAATAGGTCATATGTCGACCTTGTAGCTTTTATTATGTGCCACTCAATGCTGGCTTATGTACCCGGATAGAACCATTGTCCGTCTTCAAGCAAGCGCGAATACTTTACATTATGATGTACTTTATACTGAACCTATAAGACTACATACGATATAAACATACAAACATTACTGTACTTTTCCTATGTTTAAATCAAACAGTAAAGCCTAAATGTTTATGTTTTCTAGAACAAACACAAACGATAAATAATCAATTTGCATTGTCAACATATTTACCGACAGATGTGGTTTCTCTGGCAATGGTATCTCAAAGGGTATGTCAGTGTTCTGGAAGTCGCTGTGATCTATCATGTCCAGGGTGCCTTCCTCGATAGCCTATACACAGAACGATAGTCAGAACATATCACAAATGTTTTATAAATTGCACAACCACGATTATACTCGTGCTACTCGTATAAAACTTCAATTTTGATAAAATTTGTTTTCAAAATTGAAGTTTTATTTTTTTATAACATAGTCAAGCCTGTGTTAGTGGTCACCTCAAACACCAACCAAACATATTAAGCAGCCAACCTGTATTAAGCAGCCAGTTTCCAGATTCCAAATATGTTGTTTTACTATACATTTGACCTCTATTAAAGCTGCCACCTGTGCTAAGCAGCACACTTTCTGTGATTCATTTTGCTGGCTGCTTAAGTTGTTATATTTCGGGTTTTACGCCTGCATCAGCACCATTTCGGGCTATATCACCGGCGGGCAGTTTTACCTAACAACACCTTTCCTGGGCAGGCTCCCAATGGTTAACCAGTACTTGGGTGCACCAACCTCCGTAAAAAACTGCCAACTTTTTCATATAAATGAGACACGACCTGAGCAGGGCTCGAACCCGTGACCATCAGTGATGATAGGTTACAGTGGTATACAAGTCAGCGACCTTAACCACTCGACCACGGAGGCTTAAGACAGGTTTGACTGTACTCTATAATTTGTTTTATAAAGTTATTACTTATGGAGACCCCCAGGTGCTGCTCCCGACAATTGTTTCAGATATGGGCGATCTGTGTAGCTGATCTGCATGCCAGGTGTATAGCTTTGTCATTTGTAGAAAACTGACTCATCTAGGTCTCAATATATCAACTTGTTTAAAGCATCAGGAATGGAGGTCACCGATGAAACCATTCTCAGATCTCAAGTACAGGTGATTTGATAGGTTTTAGATTTTGATAGTCTTTTGAGATTTGCATTCAGCTCAACCAATCAGAATGACTGAGTTTATGATTGAAGAAGAGCTTTATAACCTTCATACCAATTTAATATTTTTCTAAGACAATTTTAGTTGCAACATAGGGAGGCATGTACACCACACAACTTCCATAAACAAAAACAATATTTTACGTCAATGCTTCTATTAAGCTTTCCTTATACAATAGCGTATAACATGGCTAGCCAATGACTGGCTTCTATTAAGCTTTCCTTATACAATAGCATATAACATGGTTAGCCAATGGCTGGCCTCTATTAAGCTTTCCTTATACAATAGCGTATAACATGGTTAGCCAATGGCTGGCCTCTATTAAGCTTTCCTTATACAATAGCGTATAACATGGTTAGCCAATGGCTGGCCTCTATTAAGCTTTCCTTATACAATAGCGTATAACATGGTTAGCCAATGGCTGGCCTCTATTAAGCTTTCCTTATACAATAGCGTATAACATGGTTAGCCAATGGCTGGCCTCTATTAAGCTTTCCTTATACAATAGCGTATAACATGGTTAGCCAATGGCTGGCCTCTATTAAGCTTTCCTTATACAATAGCGTATAACATGGTTAGCCAATGGCTGGCCTACTACATGTATACTGCCATCCAACACTGCTCATTTTGTGATTACAAGCAATGCCAGGTAATGGCTGTACTACTGGGAGACACCGCATGCAAACGCGTGATTCAAATCAATTACAGCTCAATCGGCAGGCAGATATTCTAGTCCACATATATATTAAACATACCTCAGACACATCCAGGTATCTGTTTAGGCAGATATTCTAGTCCATAGATTATATATTAAACATACCCCAGACACATCCAGGTATCTGTTTAGGCAGATATTCTAGTCCATAGATTATATATTAAACATACCCCAGACACATCCCCAGGTATCTGTTTAGGCAGATATTCTAGTCCATAGATTATATATTAAACATACCCCAGACACATCCAGGTATCTGTTTAGGCAGATATTCTAATCCATAGATTATATATTAAACATACCCCAGACACATCCCCAGGTATCTGTTTAGGCAGATATTCTAGTCCATAGATTATATATTAAACATACCCCAGACACATCCAGGTATCTGTTTAGGCAGATATTCTAATCCATAGATTATATATTAAACATACCCCAGACACATCCCCAGGTATCTGTTTAGGCAGATATTCTAGTCCATAGATTATATATTAAACATACCCCAGACACATCCCCAGGTATCTGTTTAGGCAGATATTCTAGTCCACAGATTATATATTAAACATACCCCAGACACATCCAGGTATCTGTTTAGGCAGATATTCTAATCCATAGATTATATATTAAACATACCCCAGACACATCCCCAGGTATCTGTTTAGGCAGATATTCTAGTCCATAGATTATATATTAAACATACCCCAGACACATCCCCAGGTATCTGTTTAGGCAGATATTCTAATCCATAGATTATATATTAAACATACCCCAGACACATCCAGGTATCTGTTTAGGCAGATATTCTAATCCATAGATTATATATTAAACATACCCCAGACACATCCAGGTATCTGTTTAGGCAGATATTCTAATCCATAGATTATATATTAAACATACCCCAGACACATCCCCAGGTATCTGTTTAGGCAGATATTCT
>CM026397.1:11109220-11131570 GCA_014843695.1 Archivesica marissinica | reverse complement strand
AAATGTTTTATAAATTGCACAACCACGATTATACTCGTGCTACTCGTATAAAACTTCAATTTTGATAAAATTTGTTTTCAAAATTGAAGTTTTATTTTTTTATAACATAGTCAAGCCTGTGTTAGTGGTCACCTCTATTAAGCAGCCAACCTGTATTAAGCAGCCAACCTGTATTAAGCAGCCAACCTGTATTAAGCAGCCAACCTGTATTAAGCAGCCAGTTTCCAGATTCCAAATATGTTATTTTACTATACATTTGACCTCTATTAAAGCCGCCACCTGTGCTAAGCAGCACACTTTCTGTGATTCATTTGGCTGGCTGCTTAAGTTGTTATATTTCGGGTTTTACGCCTGCATCAGCACCATTTCGGGCTATATCGCCGGCGGGCAGTTTTACCTAACAACACCTTTCCTGGGCAGGCTCCCAATGGTTAACCAGTACTTGGGTGCACCAACCTCCGTAAAAAACTGCCAACTTTTTCATATAAATGAGACACGACCTGAGCAGGGCTCGAACCCGTGACCATCAGTGATGATAGGTTACAGTGGTATACAAGTCAGCGACCTTAACCACTCGACCACGGAGGCTTAAGACAGGTTTGACTGTACTCTATAATTTGTTTTATAAAGTTATTACTTATGGAGACCCCCAGGTGCTGCTCCCGACAATTGTTTCAGATATGGGCGATCTGTGTAGCTGATCTGCATGCCAGGTGTATAGCTTTGTCATTTGTAGAAAACTGACTCATCTAGGTCTCAATATATCAACTTGTTTAAAGCATCAGGAATGGAGGTCACCGATGAAACCATTCTCAGATCTCAAGTACAGGTGATTTGATAGGTTTTAGATTTTGATAGTCTTTTGAGATTTGCATTCAGCTCAACCAATCAGAATGACTGAGTTTATGATTGAAGAAGAGCTTTATAACCTTCATACCAATTTAATATTTTTCTAAGACAATTTTAGTTGCAACATAGGGAGGCATGTACACCACACAACTTCCATAAACAAAAACAATATTTTACGTCAATGCTTCTATTAAGCTTTCCTTATACAATAGCGTATAACATGGCTAGCCAATGACTGGCTTCTATTAAGCTTTCCTTATACAATAGCATATAACATGGTTAGCCAATGGCTGGCCTCTATTAAGCTTTCCTTATACAATAGCGTATAACATGGTTAGCCAATGGCTGGCCTCTATTAAGCTTTCCTTATACAATAGCGTATAACATGGTTAGCCAATGGCTGGCCTCTATTAAGCTTTCCTTATACAATAGCGTATAACATGGTTAGCCAATGGCTGGCCTCTATTAAGCTTTCCTTATACAATAGCGTATAACATGGTTAGCCAATGGCTGGCCTCTATTAAGCTTTCCTTATACAATAGCGTATAACATGGTTAGCCAATGGCTGGCCTCTATTAAGCTTTCCTTATACAATAGCGTATAACATGGTTAGCCAATGGCTGGCCTACTACATGTATACTGCCATCCAACACTGCTCATTTTGTGATTACAAGCAATGCCAGGTAATGGCTGTACTACTGGGAGACACCGCATGCAAACGCGTGATTCAAATCAATTACAGCTCAATCGGCAGGCAGATATTCTAGTCCACATATATATTAAACATACCTCAGACACATCCAGGTATCTGTTTAGGCAGATATTCTAGTCCATAGATTATATATTAAACATACCCCAGACACATCCAGGTATCTGTTTAGGCAGATATTCTAGTCCATAGATTATATATTAAACATACCCCAGACACATCCCCAGGTATCTGTTTAGGCAGATATTCTAGTCCATAGATTATATATTAAACATACCCCAGACACATCCAGGTATCTGTTTAGGCAGATATTCTAATCCATAGATTATATATTAAACATACCCCAGACACATCCCCAGGTATCTGTTTAGGCAGATATTCTAGTCCATAGATTATATATTAAACATACCCCAGACACATCCGGTATCTGTTTAGGCAGATATTCTAATCCATAGATTATATATTAAACATACCCCAGACACATCCCCAGGTATCTGTTTAGGCAGATATTCTAGTCCATAGATTATATATTAAACATACCCCAGACACATCCCCAGTATCTGTTTAGGCAGATATTCTAGTCCACAGATTATATATTAAACATACCCCAGACACATCCAGGTATCTGTTTAGGCAGATATTCTAATCCATAGATTATATATTAAACATACCCCAGACACATCCCCAGGTATCTGTTTAGGCAGATATTCTAGTCCATAGATTATATATTAAACATACCCCAGACACATCCCCAGGTATCTGTTTAGGCAGATATTCTAATCCATAGATTATATATTAAACATACCCCAGACACATCCAGGTATCTGTTTAGGCAGATATTCTAATCCATAGATTATATATTAAACATACCCCAGACACATCCCCAGGTATCTGTTTAGGCAGATATTCTAGTCCATAGATTATATATTAAACATACCCCAGACACATCCAGGTATCTGTTTAGGCAGATATTCTAATCCATAGATTATATATTAAACATACCCCAGACACATCCCCAGGTATCTGTTTAGGCAGATATTCTAGTCCATAGATTATATATTAAACATACCCCAGACACATCCCCAGGTATCTGTTTAGGCAGATATTCTAGTCCACAGATTATATATTAAACATACCCCAGACACATCCAGGTATCTGTTTAGGCAGATATTCTAATCCATAGATTATATATTAAACATACCCCAGACACATCCCCAGGTATCTGTTTAGGCAGATATTCTAGTCCATAGATTATATATTAAACATACCCCAGACACATCCCCAGGTATCTGTTTAGGCAGATATTCTAATCCATAGATTATATATTAAACATACCCCAGACACATCCAGGTATCTGTTTAGGCAGATATTCTAATCCATAGATTATATATTAAACATACCCCAGACACATCCAGGTATCTGTTTAGGCAGATATTCTAATCCATAGATTATATATTAAACATACCCCAGACACATCCCCAGGTATCTGTTTAGGCAGATATTCTAGTCCATAGATTATATATTAAACATACCCCAGACACATCCAGGTATCTGTTTAGGCAGATATTCTAGTCCACAGATTATATATTAAACATACCTCAGACACATCCAGGTATCTGTTTAGACAGATATTCTAGTCCATAGATGATATATTATATATTAAACATACCTCAGATATATCCAGGTATCTGTTTAGACAGATATTCTAGTCCATAGATGATATATTATATATTAAACATACCTCAGATATATCCAGGTATCTGTTTAGGCAGATATTCTAGTCCATAGATGATATATTATATATTAAACATACCTCAGATATATCCAGGTATATGTTTAGGCAGATAGTCTAGTCCATAGATGATATATTAAACATACCTCAGATATATCCAGGTATCTGTTTAAGAACACAAAAGCCATGTTATCCCAGCCAATAGCCTGAAAGGATAGCATGAATATGTGTACGTGTTTATGCTACACGATGGCGCTACAATCCAAATCATACGATTATTCTACACTACTTTAGCTGAATGAATATACATGTAGTAACCGATACAAATATGTGTGTTCTACGTTTATTTATCGTCGCTACCGGTGGCCCATATGAGCGACGCCTCCTGAAGAAATTAGTCATTTTAGATTTTGGAGGATAGTGCATGATATAGACAGAGACCCATTACAGAGCCTCCTTTGGTTCTTTTACGTGCACGGTGTAAAGCACCAACACGAGACCTCAGTTTAACATCCCATCTGAAAGACTGTTAATTTTATTAGGGTCAGACGGGGGATCGAACCTGCGATTCCTGGATTACCAGTCCAGCGTGTTACCACTGGACTATAGATACGTCTGTGATACAAATATACATGTAGTAACCGATACAAATATACATGTAGTAACCGATACAAATATACATGCAGTAACAGATACAAATATACATGCAGTAACAGATACAAATATACATGCAGTAACAGATACAAATATACATGCAGTAACAGATACAAATATACATGCAGTAACAGATACAAATATACATGCAGTAACAGATACAAATATACATGCAGTAACAGATACAAATATACATGCAGTAACCGATACAAATATACATGCAGTAACCGATACAAATATACATGCAGTAACCGTTACAAATATACATGTAGTAACCGATACAAATATACATGTAGTAACCGATACAAATATACATGTAGTAACCGATACAAATATACATGTAGTAACCGTTACAAATATACATGCAGTAACCGTTACAAATATACATGCAGTAACCGTTACAAATATACATGTAGTAACCGATACAAATATACATGTAGTAACCGATACAAATATACATGCAGTAACCGATACATGTAGTAACCGATACGAATATACATGCAGTAACCGATACAAATATACATGTAGTAACCGATACAAATATACATGTAGTAACCGATACAAATATACATGCAGTAACCGATACAAATATACATGTAGTAACCGATACAAATATACATGTAGTAACCGATACAAATATACAGGTAGTAACCGATACAAATATACATGCAGTAACCGTTACAAATATACATGTAGTAACCGTTACAAATATACATGTAGTAACCGATACAAATATACATGTAGTAACCGTTACAAATATACATACAGTAACCGATACAAATATACAGGTAGTAACCGATACAAATATACATGTAGTAACCGATACAAATATACATGTAGTAACCGATTCAAATATACATGCAGTAACCGATACAAATATACATGTAGTAACCGATACATGTAGTAACCGATACAAATATACATGTAGTAACCGATACAAATATACATGCAGTAACCGATACAAATATATATGTAGTAACCAATACAAATATACATGCAGTAACCGATACAAATATACATGTAGTAACTGATACAAATATACATGTAGTAACCGATACAAATATACATGTAGTAACCGGTACAAATATACATGTAGTAACCGATACAAATATACATGCAGTAACAGATACAAATATACATGCAGTAACAGATACAAATATACATGCAGTAACCGATACAAATATACATGTAGTAACCGATATAAATATACGTGTAGTAACCGATACAAATATACATGTAGTAACCGATACAAATATACATGCAGTAACAGATACAAATATACATGTAGTAACCGATACAAATATACATGTAGTAACCGTTACAAATATACATGCAGTAACCGATACAAATATACATGCAGTAACAGATACAAATATACATGTAGTAACCGATACAAATATACATGCAGTAACCAATACAAATATACATGCAGTAACAGATACAAATATACATGCAGTAACAGATACAAATATACATGCAGTAACAGATACAAATATACATGCAGTAACAGATACAAATATAACTGCAGTAACAGATACAAATATACATGTATTAATCAATACAATTGTGGAAATAAAATTTGTTCACACGCGTCATTTTCACGGTATAAAAATCTGAGTACCAAACTATCTTTTTCTATGGCTTAACTAATAACTATAATTATATGGGTAAATGACCTACCCTGCACATCATCCCAGCCTCATAGAAAGCTTTATCTGCCGGAATCACATCTGTATGTCGCAACAGGGATATGGCCAGTTTGGTTGCTATGGAATCCAGTGACTTGTGCGCCATGGCCGAGGAACGAGTGGCATAATGGTGGGCGATTATCATACACTTCTCAAACTCCTCGTGGTCTGGTCCGTTGGCATCCGGCGACTTTCTCATGTTCTCAGTCTAAACACAAGATTGTAAAATATTCTACAAGTTCATGTCTGCCTGAAGGTTATAAAAATCTTAAACTCATCTCAAGCACATGGAGGCGAGGGTAAATAAGCTCAATCATCATCATCAAGCCTCTGATTGGTTCTACCTACAGTAAATCTCAGAATCAACCAATCAAATCACTTGAAATCGAGTTTGAGAAAAGTTTTATTTATTTATATTTCGGGTTTTACGCCTGCATCAGCACCATTTTGGGCTATATCGCCGGAGGGCAGTTTACCTAACAACACCTTTCCTGGGCAGGCTCCAGCGGTTAACCAGTACTTGGGTGCACCAACCTCCGTAAGAAACTGCCAACTTTTTCATATAAAAAGAAAAGTTTTATTATCTCGGGTATGTTAGAACATCATTATACAGATATAAATCACTATTAACCTTTGGCAACTCAAGTATCTAGTTTCTTCAGCTTCTGTTCCTATATCTTCTTCTTTCCAATTTCAGGAATAAAATCAACCTGTGTTGTGCTTATTGTGGTATGTTATACATTTGTGACATTTAAAGTGAGCCAAGGAAGAATTTTCTGAATGTTTCAATGTTTCAATGACCATAAATGGTACAAAAGTTGTGCTAAACCTTTACCGTTTCAATTAATGCAACAGTGACGTTAGTACTAATGCACCGCATCGTTTTATTGACACTGTTATATGTGTGCCACTTTAACCAATCAGCAACGTGTCATGGGCAACTGCGACCACAAGAATATAGACGCAGTAGACTGGAAGATGCTCAACATGGTGAGCGTAATAACAATGTAAATATTATATCATAGCCAGTATGTTTGGAAACAATAATATGTACAGTCTACATCCGTTATGGCAAAGTTGGTTATGTCGAATTCTCCGGTTATCTCGAAATTGGATCAAAGTCCCGTTTCAGACACTATCATTTTACATATACCTGGCTCTGTTTCTATCGAATTTCATTAAGTCAAACTTCCGTTATGTCTAAGTATTTTGTTAAGTCCGACGGAATTCGACATAACGGATGTAGACTGTACAATGGTAGCCTCTGTTTACTTGTTGTTATTTGACTTATAAGTCGCACAAACAGCTACGGTCATATACCATCCTTGCAGTGCACCTTCGACCATGTTCCGGTCATGGGTGGGAACCCGGCTAGAACTAGCATTCTGCAAGCCAGCTGCTCAACTTCCTCAAGTGAAATAATCTGGCTTCACTAGGGCTTGAAGCAACAGCTGTGATGGGCAAGGGGTAGATAGCCTAGAGAGACTATTGGTATTTGTAACCTTCAAAGAAACTTGCCGGGCTGTTATACTAATACAATAATAATATTCCGACAGCAAACTCACACAAAAGACTAACAAGGTTTTTTACATCAAGTCTTGTAGGTCCATCCATGTCCTGTATGTCCACTATCTCATAGACAGAACGTACCACGTCGTATATCATATCTTGTAGGTCCACCCATGTCCTGTACGTCCACTATCTCATTCACAGAACCTACCACGTCGTATATTATATCTCGTAGGTTCACCCATGTCCTGTACGTCCACTATCTCATTCACAGAACCTACCACGTCGTATATCATACCTCATAGGTTCACCCATGTCCTGTACGTCCACTATCTCATTCACAGAACCTACCACATCGTATATCATATCACGTAGGTTCACCCATGTCCTGTACGTCCACTATCTCATTCACAGAACCTATCACGTCGTATATCATATCTTGTAGGTCCACCCACGTCCTGTACGTCCACTATCTCATTCACAGAACCTACCACGTTGTATATCATACCTCGTAGGTTCACCCATGTCCTGTACGTCCACTATCTCATTCACAGAACCTACCACGTCGTATATCATATCTCGTATGTCCACCCATGTCCTGTACGTCACCTATCTCATACACAGAACATACCATGTCGTATATCATATCTCGTAGGTCCACCCATGTCCTGTACGTCCTATCTCATAACAGAACTACCAGTCGTATATCATATCCGTAGGTCCCCATGTCTGATCACTTACCAGTCGTACATCGTAGTCCCCCATCCTGTAACCTATCTCATACACAGAACATACCATGTCGTATATCATATCACGTAGGTTCACCCATGTCATGCAGTTACACTTACCAGGTCGTACAGCATGTCTCGTAGATCCGCCCATGTCCTGTACGTCCACTATCTCATTCACAGAACCTACCACGTCGTATATCATATCTCGTAGGTCCACCCATGTCCTGTACGTCCACTATCTCATTCACAGAACCTACCACGTCGTATATCATATCTTGTAGGTCCACCCATGTCCTGTACGTCCACTATCTCATTCACAGAACCTACCACGTCATATATCATATCTCGTATGTCCACCCATGTCCTGTACGTCCACTATCTCATTCACAGAACCTACCACGTCATATATCATAGGTCCACCCATGTCCTGTACGTCCACTATCTCATTTACAGAACCTACCACGTCGTATATCATATCTCGTAGGTCCACCCATGTCCTGTACGTCCACGTTCTCATTCACAGAACCTACCACGTCGTATATCATATCTTGTAGGTCCACCCATGTCCTGTACGTCCACTATCTCATTTACAGAACCTACCACGTCGTATATCATATCTCGTAGGTCCACCCATGTCCTGTACGTCCACTATCTCATAGACAGAACCTACCACGTTGTATATCATATCTCGTAGGTCCACCCATGTCCTGTACGTCCACTATCTCATTCACAGAACCTACCACGTCGTATATCATATCTCGTATGTCCACCCATGTCCTGTACGTCCACTATCTCATTCACAGAACCTACCACGTCGTATATCATATCTCGTATGTCCACCCATGTCCTGTACGTCCACTATCTCATAGACAGAACCTACCACGTCGTATATCATATCTTGTAGGTCCACACATGTCCTGTACGTCCACTATCTCATAGACAGAACCTACCACGTCATATATCATATCTCGTAGGTCCACCCATGTCCTGTACGTCCACTATCTCATTCACAGAACCTACCACGTCGTATATCATATCTAGTAGGTCCACCCATGTCCTGTATGTCCACTATCTCATAGACAGAACCTACCACGTCGTATATCATATCTCGTAGGTCCACCCATGTCCTGTATGTCCACTATCTCATAGACAGAACGTACCACGTCGTATATCATATCTCATAGGTCCACACATGTCCTGTACGTCCACTATCTCATAGACAGAACGTACCACGTCGTATATCATATCTCGTAGGTCCACCCATGTCCTGTACGTCCACTATCTCATTCACAGAACCTACCACGTCGTATATCATATCTCGTAGGTCCACCCATGTCCTGTACGTCCACTATCTCATTCACAGAACGTACCACGTCGTATATCATATCTCATAGGTCCACCCATGTCCTGTACGTCCACTATCTCATTCACAGAACCTACCACGTCGTATATCATATCTCGTAGGTTCACCCATGTCATGCAGTTACACTTACCAGGTCGTACAGCATGTCTCGTAGATCCGCCCACGTCCTGTATGCCTCGGGTTTGTTAAGATCCTTCTCTGATATCAAATCACTAAAGATTCTTTTGTATATGTTGAAATTCTGAAAATACAAATTAACAAGTCGTTACAATTTACCTTATGATAAGTATTATATTAAAAATAAAACCAGCCTATGTACAATTACCTGGCATTACAAATCTACAGTCTGGGTAGAATCACTCAATGATGATATATTACAATATCTCTGCTATACCACAGTTGTTGTATTGAAGGAAGTCTAAGGTAGAATCACTCAATGATGATATATTACAATATCTCTGCTATACCACAGTTGTTGTATTGAGTGAAGTCTAAGGTAGAATCAACCAATGATGATATATTACAATATCTCTGCTATACCACAGTTGTTGTATTGAGTGAAGTCTAAGGTAGAATCAACCAATAATGATATATTACAATATCTCTGCTATACCACAGTTGTTGTATTGAGTGAAGTCTATGGTAGAATCAATCAATGGACGAGATAATTATTAGTAAAAACCAGAGCTACATACATGATTCATTGTGATATTCTTCTGAGATATAAGTACTAGTTTCAACGTAACACACGAGAGCATTTACAGAAAAATGTCATATGGCCATAGTTTCACTCTACTGTCAATTAATGTACATGTACACTCCTACATAACAAGAGCTCAGTTCAAATGCTTGCATTGTGGTACATATACAGTACATTATAGTATGAAGTGTAATCATAATGTAATCATGATTACTTTGCTAAGTAATCGTAATCGATTACATTGCTTAGAAATATAATTGTAATCACTTAGCATGGATTTGGAAAGTAATCGATAACATTGCTTAGAAATATAATTGTTATCAGTGAGCATGGATTTGGAAAGTAATCGTAATCGATTACATTGCTTAGAAATGTAATTGTAATCACTTAGCATGGATTTGGAAAGTAATCGATAACATTGCTTAGAAATATAATTGTTATCAGTGAGCATGGATTTGGAAAGCAATCATAATCGATTACATTGCTTAGAAATGTTATGTTATATTTCGGGTTTTACGCCTGCATCAGCACCATTTCGGGCTATATCGCCGGCGAGCAGTTTACTTAACAACACCTTTCCTGGGCAGGCTCCAGCGGTTAACCAGTACTTGGGTGCACCAACCTCCGTAAGAAACTGCCAACTTTTTCATATAAATGAGACACGGTCTGAGCGGGGCTCGAACCCGTGACCATCAGAGATGATAGGTTACAGTGGTATACAAGTCAGGGACCTTAACCACTCAACCACGGAGGCGGATGCTTAGAAATGTAATTGTAATCACTTAGCATGGATTTGGAAAGTAATAGATTACATTGCTTAGAAATGTAATTGTAATCACTTAGCATGGATTTGGAAAGTAATCATAATCGATTACATGCTTAGACATGTAATTGTAATCAGTTACCATGAATTTGGAAAGTAATCGATTACGATTTCGATTACATTGGCAAGTAATCGACCCCAAGTCTGGGTCATACAAGATGAATGATTACAGTATGACATAGTCTGTGCTCACCATTTAGTCCCTGTGGCAATCTCCCGCTTCACACATTTACATTACAAATATAGCACATCCTAACAATACACTGAACAATATTGTGGCAGGTTTTTCATTTTCCAATGAAGAGGAAATTTGGCAAAAATAATCTTGGCATTACCTGTGAATTAGATGGAGCCCCATATTTGACATAGACATCCATGGCTCTCAGGGTTTCCCCACCCTTGATGAGATGTGTGGCATAAAGAGCCACATATTTATTCAGGACCTTGGGGTTCTGCTGCTCGGCTGTATCTAGAGCCTTCTGCCACTCCCCTTTCTCTATATACATATCCAGCGCACCCATTACATCCACACCAGCAAGCTGAAATGCATTGTTTATTTAACCATTAAATCCACACCAGCAAGCTGAAATGCATTGTTTATTTAACCATTAAATCCACACCAGCAAGCTGAAATGCATTGTTTATTTAACCATTAAATCCACACCACCAAGCTGAAATGCATTGTTTATTTAACCATTAAATCCACACCAGCAAGCTGAAATGCATTGTTTATTATTTAACCATTAAATCCACACCAGCAAGCTGAAATGCATTGTTTATTTAACCATTAAATGTTCGTTTTCTGATGACATCGCACCGGTTCTTATTAACAAATTAGGTTGAGAAATCTGACATTTCATACCTCGATGAAATGCAGAAAAAAGAACATTCAATTGTTATAATTACAACAAACATTTTACATGTTACAAAGGAAGTTGTCTCCTTGAATCGTCAACATTTCCATATCGTACAGAATCCTATAAGCTGTCCACGTTCCTACAGTTTTGGAACAGACTATATTTTTGAGCAGTGGCGCATTAATAGAATCATTTTGCGGTTCATCGGGTTATGAACGGCGATCACATAGAGTGAATCAGCCAATCAGAATTGCGATATTGTAAGAAGTTGTGATATATATTAAGTACGATTTATCTAACTCTTGCACCCACCCACTCTATCAGTACATGTATCAGCTATACAGATGATACATGGTCACAAGATCAGACAGGTGTTTTTTTTGCGGGTACTCCAGTTTCCTCCCACACGAATGACAACATATACGCTTTCATCCGCGCCAACGAGAAAGATTAATATAAGTTGTTAAAGCTTGTTTACGCGATCATTGTAAAATAAATAAAAGTTTAAGAATGAGCCACACAATTAATGTAGTGTACGTTTATTTATTTTCTATATATATTGTTATGTTATCCTGACGATGGCTCTGACACCGAGATGTAACAGTATGAATATTAAATATCGATTAGTGTTTTAACCTTTATTATTCAAGAAATTCCATCGGCTCCTGGGTAGCCGGCAATAAATAATGATGTTCCATATTCAATTCAATTCAATATATTTATTGCATTAAATATGAAAACATATTTATAGCAAACAATACATAAACAAAGTACAATGGAAAGGCTTGGACATTTTCAGAAGAGCATATGATGGTATGGTCGTAGTTTGCTGTTAATACATTGCTAAATTTAAGTATTATATAAATTTGCATAAATTTTGAACAATTTTTCTTTGAATAAACATAGTCTAGTATAAATAATATGTACATACCAGGGTTCCCTCTGTCGGTCGCCAATGGCGCCATATAACAAATATTGGAGCTAAATTTTGTGAATTGGCGAAAATATTATATATATTTTTTTTTTGGCACATGTTTTGTCAAATATATGGCTTCATATATTTATTTGTGAACTATATGGCTCTTAGTTGGCTCCAAGTTTTTTAAATTGGCTCCAGTATTTTTCAATTGGCGACAGAAGTGGCGCAGACAAACATTCAGACAGAGGGAACCCTGTATACAATTATCCTATTAGCCTCCTCTGTGAGTAAAGTAATAAACATTTGTTTAGTAAGCCAAGTGTAATAATAATGTTTCAGATATACGGAATATCTGTTACAACTAACACAATAGTAAGTACAATAGGTTTAGTATTTAGAGAATGTACTGTAGAGCACAGGGATTCGGCACGTTTGGGGGTACTAGTATATATATTTAAGTACAGGGATTCTACTCTGTGGGATGTCAGATTTCGCATCGATCAGTAATCCCTGTGCTGTAGAGGTTAAATTGATTCTATAATTGTATCTACTCACCACGTCGGCTCGTCCCTGACTCTTCAGCGAATCCTTGTATCGGTCTTCAACATAAGTCTCATACCTACAATTGTTATGTTATGTTATATTTCGGGTTTTACGCCTGCATCAGCACCATTTCGGGCTATATCACCGGCAGGCAGTTTACTTAACAACACCTTTCCTGGGCAGGCTCCAGCGGTTAACCAGTACTTGGGTGCACCAACCTCCGTAAGAAACTGCCAGCTTTTTCATATAAATGAGACACGGCCTGAGCGGGGCTCGAACCCGTGACCATCAATGATGATAGGTTACAGTGGTATACAAGTCAGTGACCGTAACCACTCGACCACGGAGGCGGACCCTACAATTGTAGTAGCATACCAATGTCCTTATACTACATAGTGTATCGTACAGAGAACAGCAAGTAGATACAGACAAATTGCAGTAGAGCAGATATATATACACTCAAGATTATCAGATATCTATATTAGTCCTCCGTGGTAGAGTGGTTACGGTCGCTGACTTGTTTACCACTGTAAGCTATCCATCACAGATGGTTACGGGTTTGAGACCCACTCAGACCGTGTCTCTTTATATGATAAAGTTGACAGTTTCTTACGGCGGTTGATGCACCAAGTACTGGTTAACCGCTGGAGCCTGCCCAGGAAATGTGTTGTTAGGTATACTGCCCGTCGCTCAAATGGGTAACCGGTAGCGACGTTAAATAAATTTACATAATAAAAAAAAGATATCTATAGCAAACCTACATTTAAGTAGTAGCTTAGTTAACCAGACAGTAGTGCAATGACCTCATTTGCAAGAAAGCAAGCATAACATATCTCACCTGGTTACAAATACAACAGGTTTAGAGTTCCATCAGTTTGTCTTACTTGTTTTATTTTTTGGGATTCCGAAGAAGGTTCCATTTTCTATAAAATCACTTTCCAGCTATCTATTTACCGGGGTGCCCCTCTGGGCAATGATTCACCCAGGACACCCGGGTAGCACGACCAACCTTCTGCAAGTTAGCTGGATAGTTTCAGCAAGAAGCAAACACCCCTTTTGAAAAATGTTTCAGGGGACACCCAGGTAGCACGACCAACCTTCTGCAAGTCAGCAGGAATAGTTTCAGCAATCCTTAGTTGAAAGCATCCAACGTCCCCGTTGAAAGGTATAAACCATACTGTTGTACACATAACATGCAAGCATTAATTGAGAATATAATTAGAAGTTTAAATAAATGTCATACTTGGGTTCCAGCTCTTTGGCTACCTTCCTGGCCTTGCTCCATTCCTCAGCCGTCATAAACATGTCAATGGCTTCCTTAATCAAATCTACAGATAGGTACAGCTCAGCCGCCTGTAACAACATATATATATAATATATATATCTAATGTTCATATTCATTTAAAATTGATATGTCGCCATTTTTTTAGATATCTAATAACACAATAACATTTTATTCAAAATGAGTATTCATATAAAGATATACTCTGACAAACACTAGCCAGAGTTTGCGCCTGGCTGTAGCCGTTACGATTGTGCCCTTAGGGCATTTAAATCTAACGTTGCATCTTCTCTCTCCCTCGTGGCGATGGATTCCATCAGGAATGAGGTCTTCAGGCTTGAGAGTGATTAATTAATACAAGTGGTAGGAGCCAAAAACTAAACACTAGACGGACATGTAGTAGGTGTTGAGCCATATACACAAACTAGATGCAGATATAGTGGGTTATATATAAATTATTCTCTAGTAACAATGAGGGTAAGAATTTTGCAGTCGACTACGCTGAAGGTCATGGTGTCACGGTCAATGTGCCAAATATTAGATCACATGGCCAAACGTTTAATATTGATAGAAAGTGTATATGTTACTATACCGCTGTATATTTCTTCTGTTCTAGTAGTCTAGGACACACTATCTCTACAACTGTCACAGCCTTGTCCTGTCCCAGGAACTTGATCGCCAAATCTGCTCCCTATAATGAGAACGAGAAACAGTGTGATCTACAGCCAAACCTGTCTTAAGCAGCCAGCCAACAGATTCACAGAAAGTGGCTGCTAAGCACAGGTGGCTGCTTAATTGAGGTCAAATGTATAAAATAACATTTTAGGAATCTGGAAACTGGCTGCTTAATACAGGTTGGCTGCTTAATATATGTGACCACTAATACAGGTTTGACTGTATAGGAAAACATATCAGTAACAAATACTGCACAACAATTAGAATGCATCTTTTATTATTCATCGTTAAATTTATCTGCAAATGTGTTATAGTAAATTGTAAATAGTTCATTCTTGTTACGATGGCCCATTGTAAACAAGTCTGCTTCAAGGATGTACAGTGTGGTGACAAATCCAATGCCACTAAAATAAAATTTGATGATGTCCCACACAGACCATTATTGCACAGACCATTATTGCAACAGACCATTATTGCACAGACCATTATTGCAACAGACCATTATTGCACAGACCATTATTGCAACAGACCATTATTGCAACAGACCATTATTGCAACAGACCATTATTGCACAGACCATTATTGCAACAGACCATTATTGCAACAGACCATTATTGCACAGACCATTATTGCACAGACCATTATTGCACAGACCATTATTGCACAGACCATTATTGCAACAGACCATTATTGCACAGACCATTATTGCAACAGACCATTATTGCAACAGACCATTATTGCACAGACCATTATTGCAACAGACCATTATTGCACAGACCATTATTGCACATACTATTAATATTTGATAAAAGTGTTTGTTTATTATAGTCAAACCTGTGTTAGTGGTCACCTCCATTAAGCAGCTAACCTGTATTAAGCAGCCAGTTTCCAGATTCCCAATATGTTGTTTTATTATACATTTGACCTCTATTAAGCAGCCACCTGTGCTAAGCAGCCACTTTCTGACAGTCCCTTGGCTGGCTGCTTAACACAGGTTTTGACACTAGTGTCACCCCTATTGAAAGAGCCAGCCATTTCTGACTTATGAGACACCTCTGATGAACAACAGTACATTCTGAATCCTATCCTATCATGCCAGCACCAAGCTGATAGTAACCATTATTTAACTAGCTGGCGACTCACCAAACGGCCATATCAGAATAAACCCCAGGACAAAGTTCGAACCTTCAGCCTCCCACTCCGTAGGCAGATTAACAACTAGGCCACAGAGGCAGTACGGGTATGTTATATACACACACACTGTACATTGAATATTAAACTTACTGTACTATGACCAATAGTAAGCAGACAGCTTCTATACTTCATACACTTTATCCGTTTGTTCAAAATCTAGTACACAAACCTTCATCCAGCATTTAGCCATCATTTCTCGGTCATTGGTGAGTTGATCTGTGACCTTGAGGTAACACTCGACGGCACGTGCGTACTCTCCGGACGACTCCCATTCTCTAGCCTGCTGCACCATAGACTCCGATCCTCTAGAAATTGGACAATAACTTATGTTTAACTCTTGATGAAGGATGTTTTCTCTGAAGCGTTCAATTAATTGAATAAAACCAGGACATTTTAGTTTGTTTTGACGGGCGATATCGCTAAATTATTATAACAATTCTGTAAAGTCCTATGTTTCCAGTGGGTTAAATAGGAACATTTTCCAAACTCTGCACACTTGTACCAATCTCATAGTATAAAAACATTTGTCACGAGAGACAGTACAAGTCAGAACACATAACTCTAAACCAATGCAACCCGGGTTTGATCCTCGGAGAGGGAAGTATGTGAGATGGAATGGTGTTCGCTAGATCTGACAGGTGGGTTTTCTCCGGGTACTCCGGTTTCCTCACACACGATTGACCACATTTACGCTTTTCATCCGCGCCAACGAGAGTGATTAATATAAGTTGTTAAAACTTGCTTCGCAATCGTTATAAAATAAATAAAGTTTAAACTTTAGCTCTAAATTTAGTGTACGTAGTAAAGACATAGTTCTAAATAATGAATTTATAAATACGGCTGAAGTCAATATGGCGTATGAAGATAAGAGAGAATATAACTACGACAGATCCCTTGGATCTAAAGTGTGTGTATTTTACGCTTATTTATCGTCGCTACCGGTTGCCCATATGAGCGACGCCTCCTGAAGAGATTAGTCATTTTAGATTTTTGGAGGATCGTGCAATGATACAGACAGATATCCATTCCAGAGTTTCCTCTGGTTCTTTTATGTACACGAGACCTCGGTTTAAAGTCCCATCTGAAAGACTGTTAATTTTATTAGGGTCAGACGGAGGATCGAACCTGCGAGCCCTGGATTACCAGTGTTATCACTGGACTACATATCCGTCTGGATCTAAAGGAACTAAATGTAGCTATTTATAAACAGAATCTTTGGATGAAGCCAGGGACTAACTGTTACATGATATAAATGTAGCTATTTATAGACAGATTCTTTGGATGAAGCCAGGGACCAACTGTTACATGATATAAATGTAGCTATTTATAGACAGAATCTTTGGATGAAGCCAGGGACCAACTGTTACATGATATAAATGTAGCTATTTAAAGAGAGAATCTTTGGATGAAGCCAGGGACCAACTGTTAAATGATATAAATGTAGCTATTTAAAGAGAGAATCTTTGGATGAAGCCAGGGACCAACTGTTAAATGATATAAATGTAGCTATTTAAAAAGAGAATCTTTGGATGAAGCCAGGGACCAACTGTTAAATGATATAATTGTAGCGATGATAGAACTGGTAGAGAACATATTACCTTGTAGATTTGTCTGTCATTTCCTTGTCGTATTCGTCCTGTAGCTGTTGTAACTTGTGAGGTACATACTCCTTACACACACGTAAAGCATCCTGCCACATACCCGAATCCTGCAACACAAGGGCAAACCTGATTGGTCAATATAACCTGAACATTCATGTCCTGCCATATAACAGTATCCTGCAACACAAGGGCAAACCTGATTGGTCAATATAACCTGAACATTCATGTCCTGCCATATACCGAACCCTGCAACACAAGGGCAAACCTGATTGGTCAATATAACTGAACATTCATGTCCTGCCATATACCGAACCCTGCAACACAAGGGCAAACTGATTGGTCAATATAACCTGAACATTCATGTCCTGTCATATAACAGTATCCTGCAACACAAGGGCAAACCTGATTGGTCAATATAACCTGAACATTCATGTCCTGCCATATACCCGAACCCTGCAACACAAGGGCAAACCTGATTGGTCAATATAACCTAAACATTCATGTCCTGCCATATAACCGAACCCTGCAACACAAGGGCAAACCTGATTGGTCAATATAACCTGAACATTCATACCCTGCCATATACCCGAACCCTGCAACACAAGGGCAAACCTGATTGGTCAATATAACCTGAACATTCATGTCCGAAACGGGTATTAAGAGAGGCAGCCATTTTACAATCTAGCGATCATAATAAAATAAACTAAAAACGATATACAATTAATAGTCCGGGCACTTGTAAAAATCATCCTGATTTCCTACCCTGTAGTATTTGACAGCCAGTTCAGGTCTTTGTGCACGCAGCAGGTATGTCTCAGCTCGAGCGTACTCCTTCTCTTCAAACGCGAATCTTGCCTGGCCCACCAGTACGTCAGCCACCGAATCCGGATCATGACCCTCAGCCACACGCTGGGCAGAGTCCCAGTCTTGATTATGCACATACCTGCAAGTTACAATATATTGTATGGCTGTCCGATTAGCGCAGTGGTTAGCGCGCTAGCTTCTCGCCAATGCAACCCGGGTTCGATCCTCAGACCGGGAAGTATGTGAGATGGTACGGTGGTCGCCAGATCGGACAGGTGGGTTTTCTCCGGGTACTCCGGTTTCCTCCCACATGAATGAACACATATTCGCTTTCATCCGCGCCAACGAGAGTGATTAATATAAGAGTATAGAACTTGCTTCGCAAACATTGTAAAATGAATATAGTTTAAACTTAACCCTTTCAACACCGCAGACTTCTAAATAGGCTTACAAAAAGTGTAGATCCAGATGAGCCGGCTCGTGACGAGCCGTCTCATCAGGATCTGCACTTTTTGCCAGTAATATTACTATTTTTAGAAAACAAATTACCCATTTTGATAAATGAACTGATCCAAATGTAATATTCTTATTAATTTATTGGTCTAAACATATCATGGACCAGTCCATGTGAGTTACTTGGTGTTGAATGGGTTAAAGTCATCGATGTGATCCATTGAACATCAGTACATCACTTTATCAGCATTATTTATTTATTTATTAGCGTTATATATGTTATTCTAACACGACCCAGCTAATAACATACATACTTGTAGAGTAAAATCTACCTCGGGTTATTCTGCGATATACCTACCTTGAACTATGCTGCGCGTGCACCGTGTTTTGGCTATTCCATTTATACAATGCGTGTAAAGTTTTATGAATGAAAGTCACGTGATGTTTTTAAATACTACCGTGGACATTCGCGGAAGTGAGCTATTTTTAGAATCAGATGATCTCTTGTCCGTCTTGTTTTTCTGCTAAGTAACGTTTCAGTTACTATTCTGTACAGTTTTATTTGACAAAATAAATAAAATTATTGATCAGTTACAACTTGTGTTCATTTATGCACTAGATTGATATTTTACATAAAAAATAACGTCATCACCCCTTACGCGGGAGGAAATTTCGAAAGCCAAATGCAGCAGTGTAGCACCGCGTTTGAAGAAAATACTCCTTTGATTCTAGTCTAAAATTATTAGAAGTAAGTCATGTTAGAATCGAAATAATAAGTATCAACCAAATTATTTCTTAATTATTTTGGGGGGGGGGGTTGCGATGGCAGTGGTAGGGTGGTTAGAATTGTCACCATGATGATGAGAGTTCGACACCTAGCCTATACCTATATAATTGGGAACTTGTAATTCAAAAGTCTACTTACATGAGAACAGCCTCCTTGGGTTTCTCGGCTCGTATGAACTCGGCCTCAGCATCCTGGAAGCGACCCTCATCCTCGAGGTACATGGCATGCTTCAGGTGGATGTCTGGTAACTTGTTCTTCATCGCAATACGAGAAAGTTCAAATGCAAAGTCAAATGCACTGAAACGATATATTGTACACGTGATATATTGTACACGTGATATATTTGGTGCTTAAAGTTGCACCAACAGCTTAGAGTGCGTGTTTTACGTTTATTTATCGTCGCTACCGGTTGCCCATATGAGTGACGCCTTTGAAGAGATTATTCATTTTAGATTTTTGGAGGATAGTGCATGATACAGACAGAGACCCATTCCAGAATCTCCTCTGGTTCTTTTACGTGCACGGCGTAAAGCACTGACACGAGACCTCGGTTTAACGTCCCATCTGAAAGACTGTTCATTTTATTAGGGTCAGACAGGGGATCGAACCTGCAATCCATGGATTACCAGTCCAGCATGTTACTACTGGACTACAGATCCGTCTGCTAACAGCTTAGATCATATGGCAAATCAGCTTTTACTGGTGGAAACAAACCCCCAGGTGATGATATGGAAACAAACCCCCAGGTGATGATGTGGAAACAAACCCCCAGGTGATTATGTGGAAACAAACCCCCAGGTGATGATGTGGAAACAAACCCCCAGGTGATGATGTGGAAACAAACCCCCAGTGATGATATGGAAACAAACCCCCAGGTGATGATGTGGAAACAAACCCCCAGGTGATGATGTGGAAACAAACCCCCAGGTGATGATGTGGAAACAAACCCCCAGGTGATGATGTGGAAACAAACCCCCAGGTGATGATGTGGAAACAAACCCCCAGGTGATTATGTGGAAACAAACCCCAGGTGATTTGTGGAAACAAACCCACAGGTGATGTGGAAACAAACCCTCAGGTGATGATGTGGAAACAAACCCACAGGTGATGTGGAAACAAACACTCAGGTGATGATGTGGCAACAAACCACCAGGTGATGATGTAGAAACAAACCCCCAGGTGAATATGTGGAAACAAACCCACAGGTGATGTGGAAACAAACACTCAGGTGATGATGTGGCAACAAACCCCCAGGTGATGATGTGGAAACAAACGGTGATGATGTAGAAACAAACCCCCAGGTGATGATGTGGAAACAAACTCCCAGGTGATGATGTAGAAACAAACCCCCAGGTGATGATGTGGAAACAAACCCTCAGGTGATGATGTAGAAACAAACTCCCAGGTGATGATGTGGAAACAAACTCCCAGGTGATGATGTAGAAACAAACTCCCAGGTGATGATATGGAAACAAACCCCCAGGTGATGATGTGGAAACAAACCCCCAGGTGATGATGTGGAAACAAACCCCCAGGTGATGATGTGGAAACAAACCCTCAGGTGATGATGTGGAAACAAACCCCCAGGTGATGATGTGGAAACAAACCCCTAGGTGATGATTGGTGTGGAAACAAACCCCCAGATGGTGTGGAAACAAACCCCCAGATGATGATGATGTGGAAGCAAACCCCCAGGTGATGATGTGGAAACAAACCCCCAGGTGATGATATGGAAACAAACCCCCAGATGATGATTGATGTGGAAACAAATCCCCAGGTGATGATATGGAAACAAACCCCCAGATGATGATTGATGTGGAAACAAACCAGGTAATGTGGAAACAAACCCCCAGGTGATGATGTGCAAACAAACCCCCAGGTGATGATGTGGAAGCAAACCCCCAGGTGATGATGTGGAAACAAACTCCCAGGTGATGATGTGGAAACAAACCCTCAGGTGATGATGTGGAAACAAACCCTCAGGTGATGATGTGGCAATAAACCCCCAGGTGATGATGTGGAAACAAACCCCCAGGTGATGATATGGAAACAAACCCCCAGGTGATGATGTGGAAACAAACCCCAGGTGATGATGTGGAAACAAACCCTCAGGTGATGATGTGGAAACAAACCCCCAGGTGATGATGTGGAAACAAACCCCTAGGTGATGATTGGTGTGGAAACAAACCCCCAGATGGTGTGGAAACAAACCCCCCGATGATGATATGGAAGCAAACCCCCAGATGATGATTGATGTGGAAACAAACCCCCAGGTGATGATATGGAAACAAACCCCCAGATGATGATTGATGTGGAAACAAATCCCCAGGTGATGATATGGAAACAAACCCCCAGATGATGATTGATGTGGAAACAAACCCCCAGGTAATGTGGAAACAAACCCCCAGGTGATGATGTGCAAACAAACCCCCAGGTGATGATGTGGAAGCAAACCCCCAGGTGATGATTGATGTGGA